>JAVTVJ010000142.1:1722500-2030000 GCA_034509425.1 Eopsaltria australis
CATTTTGAATTGGAGCACTTTCTGAGCCACAATTTCAGGCTGTGGTAGATGTGGCTTCTATTTCTTATGGCTAAGTATATAATTTCAGACTTTTTTCTTCAGACATTTTTTCTTATTATTTTAGTCAACAATTATTTTCATTTAATTTTGTATGTCAGGTTTATTTCATTTCCATACTGAGTCAATCCTTAAATCAGTCAAAGAAGTCATCACTGAGTTTTACATAGAAACACGTTCAGGTTGATTTGGAAAGATACCATTTTTATATCTATCGGCTAATTCTTAATCTATTCAACTTTTTTGTTTTACAGTAATAGTGATACTTGCCATAAGAAAAGTGCTCTTTCTTGTTATTAATGATGAGATGATAAAAACACAATCAAAAAACTTCGCAGGAGATTTAGAATTGTATCTAGAAGAGGTCTTCAGTGCCTACAGCAAAACATGGAATGAATTAACAGGGCTGCAATGAAAAACAGCTGCTTCCTTATGTGACAAGCAAACACCTGCTTACCCATATGAGCACAGAGGTACCTAATATTACTTGACGTTAAAGTAGTATTTTCTCTATAAATTTCACTTTTGGCACAAGCTTAATATTGTGCCAGTATAAGCAGCTGAGTATTTCTTATACCTAAGCCTCCATGAAATGTAGAAATAAGTGTAGATTAACCTCACCAGACTTCAAATGCCTGTTGTACCAATGATTTCATTCAAGCTAACCACTCTATATTTAAAGAGCAGCATAGAAAAATTTAGAAAACTCCTTTCCAGTTTACTTCAGAAGTCTATACTTAGGACGAGATATTCTTCTTTTCTGTTCAATAATGAAGATCCTGGATGATTCTGTCATGCATAGGCATTGACATTTGGTTGTTAAGAATCCATCTTTAGCTGGTACATAACCTAAATCCTTGAGAGCTGTGATGCAATTCCTATATTCTCAGTGTGTTTACCATAGGGGGATGAAAATTTTTATCTAAAGACGACCATGTTCTCATATCTGCTTTTGATATTAGCTCATATTGCCGAGGATTACACTCACAGAAGCATGTAAAGTTGTTTCAGTCCCATCCTCAGTCTGACAGAAGGTATATCTCTTCATATCTAAGAATTCTCCCTTCAGAATGAAGGGAGCTAAGAACTGCAATTTCTTCCAGACTTAGATTTCTTGGACAGTAGTTTGGATTTTGATAATGTCATGTACTTCCTCTCTGTTCCCCAGCTCCTGACAGTGAAGCAACTGGACATATGGATACACCCTCATGCAATATAGGATGGCAATGATACATAATGCCTAGTACATGCAAATCTCCAACTTGAAAGTAATTCGAAAAGGTAATTAGAGTTAAACAAAGGAAAAATTTTGTCAATCAAACAGACAAAAATACACACACAAATCCAATTCACCATAGTTCCAAACTTAATTGTGCAAGCTGTTAAAACACTTGCAAAATATTGGTAAACTAAACTCCATTTTACTTTTTATAGCCTCTGCTTTGCTGTGCACACTCTTGTTAGCTCATTTACATAGAAATGAGCCTCAGAGACATAAAGCTTTTCATTTTCACTGAATACAACTTACAAGCATTATGCATGCTAAATTGGAAAGAGAATGACATCTGAAAAAAAGAAAGTTATATAGTTCTGTGATATATTGGAACAGAATTTTCAATTAAATCTAGAAATTTCTGGGTGTTTGTAAGCAGAGGATTATGTGCTTCTGCTATACCTAAACTGACATCTTATTGAAACAATTGTGTTTCCATATTGTGATTTGCAGAGTCCGTAAAGTTACCACATTATTGAAAATATAGAGATATAAGCCTAACTTCTGTTTATGGAGTGAGTTCCATGGAGAAGATACGCTCATATATATTGTCCCCAAGAAAACATCCCAACACATCTTAATCCTCTTTATTATATTTATTTAAATATAATATTTAACCTAAATCTACACTCTTTTTATTTAAAACTGTTACCCTCTATATTATTGCAATAGATCCTGCTGAAATGTTTGTCCCTCTCTTTCCTACAAGGCCTCCTTTAGACTGGAGGGATGCAATGAGGTCACCCCCAAAGCCTTCTCTCCCCCAGGCTGAACACTGACTCTCTCAGCTTTTCCTCACAGGAGAGGTGCTCTGTCCCTCTGATCATCTTGGTGGCCCCTCCTCTGCACTCGCTCCAGCAGGTCCATGTCCTTCCTGTGCTGGCACCCCAGAGCTGATGCAGCCCTGCAGGTGGGGTCTCAGCAGAGCAGAGGGGCAGAATCCCCTCCCTCTCCCTGCTGCCCACGCTGCTCTGGATGCAGCCCAGGACACGTTTGGCTCTCTGGGCTGGGAGTGCCCATGGCTGGGTCATGTCCAGCCTCTCAGCCAGCAGCACCCCCAAGTCCTCCTGGGCAGGGCTGCTCTCGATCTGTGCATCCCCAGCCTGTGCTGATGCCAGGAGTTGCCCCAACCCAGGGGCAGCACCAGCATTTGGTCTTGTTAAAACTCAGGCAATGCCCATGTGCCCACTTCTCAAGCTCATCCTGGTCCCTCTTGATGCCATCCCATCCTCCAGGTGTGTCAACCACACCACTCAGCTTGGTGTCCTCAGGTTTGAGCTGGGGACAAAAACTTTTTTTTGCCATCCTGTTGGAAGTTCCATGGCTTTTCTCTTTTATTCTATATCTGCTTAGACAGCTTATGGCACAATTTGACAGTAATTTAACAGATGCCAGCAAGAGACCAATGCAAGGAAAGAAACACGTGAGCAGGAATTTCTGGTAATCATCTGTTAATGCAGCTAGAAATTCAACATTGCTCCTACTTCCTTATGCTAGTAAACCAAAGGAACCACAAACAAGTTAAGTCAATGAAATTTGGAATTCTTCTAATATTAGCACTGTCATTTTTGAATAATTGCCTTTAAAATATTTCTTTTTTGTGAGGGTGGTAGGTCTATGTGATCGACAGATTATAAAAAATTGATTAAGACCCAAGAAACATCAATGGCTGAAGAAAGGAAATGCTGAATCATGTTTGTTCTTGTATATATATGTCTCATCAAGTTAACAGTTGAACATGACTTTAAATATTTTAAAAATATTACATATATAATTTTTATATATTGCTAGTTGGAATGTATTTTAATGATGAAATGAAAAGATAAATATGTAGTTTATGTGTGATTTGCCTTTGGGGTTAAAACAAATTTATTTTTCCTGTTAAAAATTTTGTAGTTCAAATCACTTTAAAATAACTTCTGGAATTTTTAGGATACAGTCCTTTTTTAAAAATACAAATGTAGAATTACAGGTCTGATCTTACATAAATCAAGTACTTTAAACTTATCCTGGCATTGTAAATATATTCAGTACAACTAGAGACATGGAAGTACATACTTATCATATATGAAAGTATTGGAATTTTTATTTTATCATTTTCTTGCATGTATATGGATATTGCTTTTTATCACAATGAAGTTTCAAGCAAGGTAGTTTTAGAACCTTACCAGGTATAAGTTTTAATGAATAAGAATGGAAAAAGTTAACTAGATGCTAAGAATTTTCCTACATGATGGCTTTTACAGAGGTAGAATCAGACTTTGTGATGGTGTTGATGTTATATTATGGTAACAAGTCTAAAATTATTCCTAAATTCACATTGGATAAAATCTCACCCTAAAAATTGTTAAATAGAGTGCTGTAAATGATAGCATGATGGCTGTCATATGTGGATAAAATAATGCAGAATAAAATACTGCAAATAATTAATGCTTAAGCTATGCATGGCTATGTCTATCTTCCTTACCAATTTTGACGTATTCATCTAACAATATACAATTTTTTTGCGGTGGAATTTAGTATAAAATTGTGCTGTCTGATACACTGAAATCATAGCTTCCAAGATTTTGACGGCTTATGTCATTGTAATAAGACATATATTTTAACATGAGCAGGCATCTTTTTATGTATAATACATAGCTGACTATGCACTATTAGCATTACCAGCATGGATATCAGCTGGACCTTTCAAGCAAAACACAGATATGTACTTCCTATGTTAGGTAATACTCAAGGATGATAAGTGGACAGAAGAGTGATGAGTTTCTAATTACCTTTAATACCACTTTAGATATCTAGTGGATATGACTCAGCTGAGTCAAGAGTTTCTGTTCCTGTTGTCACCCAAAGAAGAAATTTCAAAGACTATTAGATTCGTATTTTCTCTCCTCTAGTATTTTATTATGTAAACAAAACCCTCTGCTCTGTTTTGATTTTTGTCTCCAGACAACAGCAGTTATTAGTCATTCTAGAGCAAGATGTTTATTGGGTGTAAATGAGCATAAGTTTTATAGAAACACGTTGATCTAAACAACCTGAGGTTTTTGCTGTCCTTGGGCTATGTCACAGAGTTATACTAGAAATAAGAAACAGGAAACGGCAGAGAATCAAAAAACATGGTGCCAAGAGAAAGAATGAAAAGTATTTGGCTGACTCACTAAGATTCAGTCTTTGTAAATTCTGGAGATACAAACAGTGACTAAAAAGGATTTGTTTTTCTTTAATTTACACAATATATTTATTATCCTTGAACCATTCATACAGAGATGCCTTACAGACCCATGTGGGTACTGAGAAGGAAAGATACCAACGTCATTTTCACAGTATTTTTTTAATTAAGATTTTCTGTATACAGCATGTGAAACATTAACACTTTTTCAGCACGCAAGACACGAATAGGGTCCTGAACCTGCTGTAGCACTTGGAAAGCATTTTAGAAAAGCAGAAAATTTTAATTATTAAAAGGTTACATGGGTGGTTCTGCTCTGTTTGTCCATAACACTCTCAATATGGTGTAATTGTCTCTGCATTCTAACACCCAGCAGCAGCAGCAAACTGCTGCTACCACACTAAACCAGGGTGTTTTCCAGCAGTCAGCTAATTGGAAAATTGTAATGAAGTGTAAAGCATGTATTTCAGCCCTATATGATTCCAATTTATGCCAGCACTTCCCTTACTTCTTCCTGATTTGTTGTATTTTTCCTTCCATAGTCACTTGGATTCATAAACTGATTTCACACATACCAGCATTTTAGTCAGTTAAAACATCCTTTTATGTGAAATTAACACAGTATTTCATGGCAATCACCTTTCTTTTTATGTGCTTTACTATTTAAGTAGTTTCCAGTGATTACAGAATGCCCAATCATAATGCTAAAGGGTTGAATTACATAGCCTATAATTTATAGCAGCTACATTATCATGTGGAAAAAAATACTCAATACTCCACGCTGTTACTGTTATTATGACTGCCCTCACAATAGCTGCTTAGTTGCAATTCTTTAACTCTGAAAGATTAAAGTTAAGCATTATCATTCCAGCACTCCCTGATGAAGTAAGTGAGTATCCAAATGAAGAATTCTCAGGTCACAGGTAAAGAAGTAGTTATCCTTTCAGCATAAAATACAGTAACTGCTTTATAGCACTCAGCAGGAATCGATGTAGGCAAAATGCAGAATAACAGAGCAAAATAATGAGCCAGAGATGAAATTTATCCAGAGCTGAATGTAATACCTTCCTCTGACAGAGAGAGATGAGGCTGTACCTCACCACAAATTGCTCACCACTTTTATGGTATGACTTGGCACTGACTCAGGGGAAGGTGCTACTTACCATGTTACCAAATCTACTTCCAGCTGCAACTAGTTGTTACTCTGATTTCTAAACTCAAAGTGAACTACTGGCCCAACCGTGGCCCTTCTAATTTATAAAAGCTGAAGAGACTACAGTATATGGCTATACTGCAGCAGTAGCTTGTTGGCTTTACTACTCAATAACTGAGTCAATTGTTTTACATATCTTTCCATTTTCTTTGAACTAATCCATCTTGCTTAGATTCAGTAAATGCCCTGTTTCATCCAGTCATTTCCACATTACTCCGGAGATCTGTACTTCTAAAATTCAGGTGAACCATTTTTCAACTGCTTATACATTATCTCCAAGAACAGCTCCTTCAACTCTGTTCACATCCTTATCTAATTGAACTGACCTTGAGAGCCCAGGCAGGTCGATCTGCTTAATCAAGAATTGGCAAATATTATAAACAACACAGACCCCAAATGTTCTAAATCTATCCCATTGACATCTTATTCACCTTCCTGTACTGAAGAGCACTGGAGCTTGAAAACAGCCCTGAAGAAATTGCACGAGTGATAGGAAGTTGGTGTTACTACTATTCATTTTGGCACATTGTATAGAACAATAATATTGATTTGTGTGCCATGATTATGAGAAAAGGTTGCCTTTTACTGAGAATGTACATGAAAATTTTGACAACAAAAGAAAAGAAATTTTCTCACTCCTTCTGGGAATGTTTCACTGCAACTTTAAAGCAAACTTAGCATCTTCATGCAATGAACACTTTGATATATTTTGCATTTTCAATTACCAAATCTCATTCAAGTGGACATTTCATTCAGTCGTCCTCCCTGGCCTAACAATCCTGAATTATTCTGGATCAACTTAAGTCTGATTTAGGTTGAGTACAATAGTGTGTATAGTGTCACCATACTGCAAAATCTATAGTATAGAGTAATAGAGAAATATAGAGTGCAATGTAACTATTGGTTTTAATACAGAATCATGAGCACCATATAACTCATGGTTTATGCTTTTCCATGTACACACTTTTGTTGAGGGGCAGCCTGAAGAGTCATAATTTTCACTTAGTGCTAATTTAATGGAACTGAACATGTTTATGTCAATTTTAAATTAAGTTCTCCATTTCCATTTTAAAGCAATTAGTATGCTTTTCTGCTATTCTATTAGTTGCAAAATCAATCAAAGGAGCTTTCCATTATTTTCCTTTTTCTTTAGTCAGAGACATTTTCCACAAAGAAACAAAGACAAGTTCAGTCCCTTTTGTTTTGCCTTTATTTCATAGGCTGTTCTTTGTTCATGGGAAACTTCTTTTGGTTTCTATTTTAATGGAAAATGGACATGGTTTTGCTCTGAAGGGCAATGAATTCTTCTTCCTTATAGGCAGTCAATAATTGCTTTGTACTAAAAGGAAGAGGAATACCTCCCATCACTCTTTACAGACAATATTAATAATAATAGCTTTGTTTTCCATTAGTTATTTTTATTATGGTAAATTATCACATGTAACCAGAAAATTTCATTTAATTTGTAGACAGAATTGTTCAACATAGACATTTCACAGTATCCTTTAGCTAATGAATGTCAAAACCGGTGCCTGAGCAGCTAGGTTGGACTAAAGTACAAGCTGTCACCTAAAATCACAACCTTAGATTGTGACTGATGTTCCATCAGCACCTTGGATTTAACCTTACCCCTCTCCATTTTCCTAACAGTTCATGAGCAAAAATAGGTCAGTTTTGGTCAACTCAAAGTCTTACCTAAGAATCTACAGTCTGGAGTTTTCTCTGCTTGTGGTTTAACCTGGTAGCTGCTGCTCTCAGAGGAAACCTCATCAGTAGAGTCCATTACAGTGTGAAGGTGGTGCTGCTGGTTTTTTCCTAAACTTGATGATTGGCATATACAGTAACAGCTTATTGACTAGATGACATGCTAAACTGAAACTTAATCCCCACTCACTTTCCATTGCCTAAAGTTATCCAAATGTATCTCCCATCTTAGAGGGACTCGGTTGCTTTACAGGAATATAACAGTGGCTGTTGTGTCAGTTTAAAAGACTGACAAGGTCTGAAAACAAAGGCCGTGTCAGACTTCCCCTCCTGGACTTCTTCTAATATTTATTCTAGAAAATCCCATGGATTTTGCCCATTGTTTCAAAAACGACAGATCTGGGAGATGTGCCTTAACAGCACCAAGTCATTATAAGGGAGAGTGAAAAGGATTTTTTCTGACCAAGACCATAAGATCAACGTTCTCTGGAATTTTAAGGCAAGCCCTTAAAATCAAGACTTGTCATCAAGACTAGCCCTATGTGCACAGTTAGCAGCGGGAAACTCTCGGAATACTGCAAATACTTTGAAACGCAGTTCTGAAATATCTAATTCTCCTCCCCTACCAGGATCCCAGGAACTTTAAAGTAATTTCTAGATTTTTACCATGGAGACTAACCCTTTAAAAGCTATAAACCATTTAGCATCGTGACCAATGCAATCGCCTATGTCATTTAATCCGTGGGGTTTGCCAATCCGGGGGACCGGGTATTCTTGAGCACCATCTAGCGGGATTTTCATGGTTTACAGATGCACAGATTTAAAACTCGAATGTCACAGCTCTTTGCTACATTGAAAAGGATTTAAAACACGAACCTGTACTTTGGCTAAACTTCTCATTGCTGTTAGAGAGCCTCAGGCTTTTTTTTTCTCCTGAGTGTAAAGAGTAAAGAACTGAGCTATTACAATAGTTTGCCAGTCTGTTTCGAGGATACCTGTGTAACTAAGAGATTTTTGCCTGTTATTTTGTTTTTAAGAAAAATTAAAAATGGTTTACAGGTTTCTCAAAGCACAAAAAGAAAACAAGAGACAGTATAATTGGGAAACTTTGTGCCTGGAAGTGGAATCTAAGAGAAGGAAAATTGCTTCCTGAGAAATCATCACTTGAAATCCATAAACTGAGTTTACAATAGGAATAAAAATCTTCTGAACATATACTAAATTCAGCATTTTAAACTGATCTAAAATGTAATTTGTACAGATTATGGTCTCATTTCCAGGTACTTTTCCACAGAAAAATACCAGTTAATACCTTAACTAAAGCCTTGTTTACAGAAGCAATGAAGTAGGATACAGCATCTGTTTACTTTCTGATCGTTCTTAGAGACACGTTTGTCTGAACAATTCTTTTTAACTGTATTTGAGGCATGATTCCTTGCACTGGAACAGCCTGGTTTTAGCATCTCAAAATGGCTTAGAATTGAGGGGAAAAATATTATGTAGAAAATAGTTGTAATTGACAAGTAAGGGAAATAAAATTCTTTTCTATAATTTTCTTTAATAGGCAAATTTTGAACAAGAACATATCAGTGATTTATATTTAGAGAAAGTTTAGCCTTTTCATAAATAAGGTAAATCTTGTCCCCTATTTATTCTTAAGTATTTGTGGTGTCCAAGACAACATGTTTGGAGTAAGTTCTAATAGGAAATCATTAAAATATCCCATTTTTTTCTGAGAAAAATGCAGAAAGAACACATTTTAAACTCAACTGCATAGTACATTTAATGTTTGCTGTAGGATTTTCCTAAAACAATCTCTAAGAGAAACAGCAAATAAAACCTTCAAAGCCTCTTGCTTTTTGCCTTTATTCAGTCTTTCTTTTGGAAGAGAATAATATGTTTAGGAGATCATCAGAATTTGCCATCATGATAACATGCTTAGATGAATTATAACAAGATTAATATCTTAATTTTAGTACTCTTATAGTATATCCAGATACAATAATTTACCTGTATTAATGAATGGAAGACCTTTCATGACCCTCAAGTATATATTTATTTCTTTGTTTTCCCAAGCAGAAAAATAGAAAACATGATTTCTCTCTGAAATATCATATAAAACTCCCTTGTAGGGGAAACCATCTATAGAGAAAGGGGAGACCATGCATTATATTTTGAAGTAAAGGGCAAAAGTTAAAAGAAAAATATGTTTTCTGCTGCTAAGTTCTTCTTTATTGGAGAATTATATCCTTAGAAGGACCGGAAAATATGAGGAGAAAATAAGAGAAGAGGGATGTTCTGTAGAAATCAACAGTAAAATTACAAACAATGTGTCAAAGTTCATCATTTTCCTGCATTTTTTTCTAGCGAAATAGCACAAGTTCTTTGAAATTTTCCTGTGTCAAGACTACAGGTGTTTGGAGGGGCAGATGTACTGGCCATAAATATCGGAATTTTAATTATTTTTGCACATATCTGCATCATGTTTACATGTACACAGCCCAATTGATGTACTTTATCACTGATTATTTATTATCAGCCTCAATTTTTTTTTTTTTTTAGTTTTTCTCTTTTAGTATTTGGAGGTGTTTTTTTGACAAAGCAAATGTCAGTGAGATTTTCCTGCCTTTGAACTTGCTAAAAATGGAAAGGACATGAGTTTTACTTCAGCACTCTTACCCTTATTAAAAATTGGTTGCATTTGACCAATTTTGGCTCTTTTGGGGGATTATTCCATATCTGAGAATATATGTGTTCTGCCTGTGTTGTGTTTGCTGTTTGCTGGAAAACTCAAAGCGTCACATTATCCAACACCGCCTTTCATTCTGGCATATCCCAGTTTCAAGAGATCAGACACAAAGCGTTTCAGGTGCATGAGAAGTTATCAGCACCTCCAGAGCCCACCACCCTGAGCAGTTATTCTTAGCTAGTGGGCTCACTCTACTGCTTTAGTTTTATCCTCACTGGTCTTGCTAAATTCTCTGCTACTTCACAAAAAGAGTCAGCCTATGTGGAAGACAGAACGGTCTAACTTTTGTCATGAAATGAGAACTACAGAGTGCCCCTTTAAACACTCAGGCAACACATATATATTTTTTTTTTAATTATGTTCAATCTGTGAATCTTAGAGCTACAGGATATCATGGAAATCAAAAACATGCATAAGTCTAAAAAGTCATTCGTAAAACTTCAGGAAGTTGTCAAGGATTGGTAGATATTGAGCCTGAGAAGATGAAGAGACTGTGTGTTTGTTTAAAATATCCTTGACAAGATCATAGTCTTTAAGTATGGGGGAAAAGTCTTTTCATTTGCCTGATATTGATTCAAACAAGAACTGTTATTAGTGAAAGAAACATTTGGCCATTTGTCTGGTATATGATCCATATGGAAACTTTGTTCTTTCCTATGAATGGTTTTGATGTTTCAATACTGTGACATCAGAGCAGCAGTGATCTGAGTAATTTCTATTATATAGCAATGGCATCTGTCATAATACACATCTGCTTTGGAAAGGAGATTATTTCAGTTAGTCATTTTAGTTGTTTTAATCCACATAATAAATATTAAAAGTAATCATTAAGAAGCTTATTTAGTAGAGATTGATCCTTTATTAATATTCTCACTACTCAATCCATCCCCAGTGATAGATAAATGAATCATTCCTTCTCAGTTTTTATGTATCAGAATAATCTTCAAGAGTTCCTGACTATACAGCTTCAGGGTAATTAGCTTTACTCAGATTCCTTTTTACTCTATTTCAACTTCTGCAAAGCAGAAGGACTGAAATTCAACATATTTCATTTGGAACAGTTGTTACTGAAAATTTTTTATGCCACTAATATTATCATTCCTTTGTGCGCCCAAATACGATGTTATTTTGAAGCCTGGAGCACACTAATTAACTAACACAAAGAAACAATGGCATCTTCAGTAAACACCTGTTTGCAGACTGATGGAAAAGGTGCTGGATTCACTATTATTCCCTACAGAAGATATAAATTTATATTAAAAGAGTATATCAATCCCATGATATTTGTTATAAGACAACTTTTTTCAAGGTCATGTCCTAACAGTGAAATTATTTTTAAATGAAAGATTGTGGGGGTTTGGGGGCTTTTTTGGGTTTTGTTTTGTTTTGGTTTTTGTTTTAAGAGTGCAGGCTGGTTAAAATTGAACTCTCTCCCATGTTAAATAGTTGGTTCAGGCAACATCAAATGAGCCCCACCACACAGCAGATTTTGGGTGCTTCAAATTCCCTGCTGCAGGCAGAAGCCTAAACTCTCTGTTCTTTGTCTTGAACCAGAATTCCCAGTAGCTCTGATAGAGTAGCCTGGAAGTTAAAAAGTCCTTTGCCTTCTTTAAAAAAAAAAGAAAAAAAAAAAAAAAACACCACAAACAAAAAACCATCCCCCCGCAAAAAATGCATAGCAGACTCAGGCAATCAGTATTCCAGGAAATATCATTTCAGAGCAGAAATACTTGTTTCAGTGATAGCTAAACAATGTTTCTGATCCTGTGTTGCTTGTAGGATTTTTTTGTCACTTGGTTTTGATTTAGAATGAGTTCAGATTTTGACATCTCAATGTTTTTGAGAAATAGAATTCTCAAATTCAGGCCAATACTATTAACACTTCTAAAATTACTAACCTCAGCATGTTCAGAAAGTGGAAGAGTAGAAAAGAGAAAAGTAGCTTCAGGAAAATCTAGGAAAAGCTGACATGCAGTGGAGGAAAAAAATAGGCATGAAAAAGATTTTTTTGCTTCAGTGTCTATTTTCAAGAAAAAAAAAATTTTGGAAAGGATCTGGAAAGTTAGAATAGTTCTATACAATATGGACAACCCCTGTATGTAATAGCATTAATATTATCTGATGAATATGTCACATTATAGATTCTGAATACATAATATTTGAGTCCTTCTGATTGCTGATTCTCTTCTGAAAATGGAAAGTCTTGTAGCATTGATATGGTGGTATCTCAAGGAATACCCATTTTGAGTACCAATATGGCACTAGAAATATTAATTTCTGATTCCTGCAACAAAGTATAAATAAGGACCTACATGTTGCCCCATATTCATTGACAGGAATATTCCTTTCTTACCATAAGTAGTTCCACTGGCTTTAGTAAGACACATGTCAGTGGCCTAATTCAACACATTAAAGTTTAGAAATCTCAAATATCTATAAACATAAAAAATTAACCAATAAAACACGTCTGTGTGCTGCTTCTTTTATAACATCTACAAATTCTGAGCTAATTAAATTTAAATGAGCCTAAAGCTTTTATCTGCACTGTTCATTGTGTTTTCTCTGTGTGCCTTTGTGCCACAGCAGGAGTGTTGCATGCCTTTGCAATATTAATATTTCTAAACATCTGGCATCTCTTATATGACTTACAGATTATCTGTAGAGGAAGCTAAATGAAAAAAATTGAAACTGTAGTTTAAAACGAGTTTCCACAAATAAATCTCTACTAGCAGCTTTCTCTGAAATGTAAGTTTCAATAACGTGCCTCTTTGTATTGGAGGTGTTTTAAAAAGGTGAATTAAATTAATTGAAGAGACAAACTCCAGCAGTGTGAAATGATCCAGTGGAGAAAATACAACCCTGTATAATCCTTATTTTCACTCTCCCAAGATTACCATGTTTATAAATTTTCAGCCAGACTTGAAGGAGAGATTTGCAAATTAAACTCACAGAGACACATATACACACATGCATTCAGCTCTGCCTTTGGGGGTTTACACAGAAAAATACAGAAAGATGACATTGAACAGCACACTGTAATCATGTCACCTTGTAGTTATTGGAACTTATAAACCCATAAAACAAAAATGGAGGTAGTTCTCATGACTGACCAAAAGAAAAAAAAAACCAGTCTGTGGAGAGAAAGCCAGGAGAAAGGCCTGTTTCAGAAACTATTTTGTATTTAATATTTAAATTACATGTTTATTATAAGATTTAAAATTGACATTTTTATTGTGCTGTGAATATTTGATTCCAACACAGGAAACTATGCACACTAAAAGTAATTGTAAATGCCCCAAGTAAATGTTTATCTTTATTCTGTATTTTAATTAGTTTAGTGCTTTGTTTTTACTGCTTTTCATGAAAACTGTTCAATGGCACATTGATTGAAAACATTATTCAATTCCCAGAGTCCATTGCTTTCAGGGTGTTTATATTTAGAAATCAGCTTATCTCAACCTATTGGATTATGACTTGTTTAATTTCCTAAGAAAGTATGTAATGTTAAAATATTATGGAAATTAAGGACTTTGGTATTAACATTTATAAACTTAGTTATTTTCATGTTCACTGTAATCAAGGCAAAATTTGTAAGATAGAAGCATATCTTGGCTTTTGCACACACAACAATAATTATTCTTGATATTCTATGTTTATGGGTTTGAATTTCAGTAATTTCTTTTGTCTTGGTCTATGCATTTTTATTTTTCCAAGCAGTCTTTGCACTTGACCTAGTCTTCTTCACATAAGTAAACCTCAACTGCATCTCTGCTGCCTCCATTCATCACCTCTTTATGTAGATGCAGACAGTTGGAAAATTAATCTTTCCTTTCACAAGTAATTTCCAAAGCATAAGAGGTCTAGAAGAAGATTGGTCTTCAATGACGGGACAGTGTGAAACAGTACACCAGAAGTGTGCACGACCAGATAGATTAATCACAGCTGAGAAATCCTATCCTGCTGGAGGATTTCCCCTGTAGTCAGCTTTGGAAGTGTTTAAAAAACCACCAGCTAGTAGAACTTGCTTTTTTAAGGAGAGGAGAAAAGCAATATTATCTAATGAGTCCAGCAGAGCTGCATTTTATCTGTGTCTCACATCTGCACAGGGAAGTGAGGTGTAGGGATGATGCATTGATCAAATCATTTTAATTCCATCTTTTTCATTAATATATTGAATTTTAAATTATTTAGCTCAAGTAGAGACATTATAAATTTATGACTTTTATCAATCAAATAGAATTATGGACATATCCCGTGCAGTTAAGCACCAGTTTTGCAGTTAAAGCACAGACTCAATAGATCCAATTTCACACAGATGTGAGTGAGAAAAACAGCAATCCTTTCCAAATTACAGCATTTATTTTTCATATATGAAATTGAATTTGATGAGGTTTTACAAGTAAATTGGTAGCTAATTTAACATCCTAGTAATGATAAAATTTGTCTCCTTGCAGAAATTCAGTGGGTTTTTTTTTTGGTTGGTATTTTTCAATTTTGAACCAGATAGCAATATTACAGTGGGTTTGAATCAAAGAATATATATAGACATATACACTTTGATATGCATTTATCCCAAATATATGTATCAAACAGAGGAGAAGAAAACAAGGAGCTCATAGTTTCTTCGAACACAAAAGACAGGAGATTTTCTCCAAAAGTATTAGAATTTAAACAGAATGTGATACTTCCTTGTATAAGTTGTGACTATCATACAGAGCTCATTGCTACAGGACATTCTACCTATTCTAAACAGTAGCAGTCCTCACAAAAGATGAAAACAGAAGAAGCATTTTCCAGAAAATATCCACCAAAAAAACACTTATCAAGAACTATGCAAATGTATCTGACATAAAGAGTCCTGGATTGCGAGAAGCTGGAGGTGAAGTTTCAGTCTGTTCTTGTCCTGTATTCACAGGCTCTGTAGTAACTTCTGCTAGAGCCGGAGACCTGGAATAAGATGAACACTTTGGTGTAGCCCAAGTCTGCCAGTATGGTTTTCTGAACACAGATTTAAGTATTGAAATGTTGCTGAAATGACAAGCTTCTTTTGAAGAGAGGATAAGGGAAAGATTTGATTAAATAATCAGATAAAAGATGTTGAATAGCAACATTTGTGTTTGATATCCTTTATAATAAAAATTTCCTTCTAAATTAGGCTGAAGAGTAGCACTTTCATCAGGCGATTGCACATTGAAAGGTCTGTTACATATGATTTCCATATTTCCTTATTTTAGTGAAATAGGTGCTTTCTTCTGTGTGATGTTCCTTTCTTCAGACTCTTTTCTTCTTTTTATTACACTCAATAACACTAAAGTGCAAATTAACTCTTTCTAACATATCATTGTCCCCCCAATTTTTCCCCTCTATTGTTTTCTGCTGTAGAAAATATAGAAAAAAGAATAACATTTTGTCCTTTTTATACCTTTTGAGGAAATGGGGAAGCTGGCTACCTTTTGAAAGAGATGGTTCCATTCTACTGGTTTAATTTGTAAGTCCTAACCAGGGAAAAAAAAAGGAAGAAGAAAGAAAAAAGTGGAAGGCTATTCAGAAAGTAAATTCTTTAAGGGTGAGAAACTGTTACAATGTTTTTTTAAATCCTAGGTTGTCAAAGTTAGAACAGTTACATTACAACACAGGCTTGCAGCAGAGTGGGGCTCTCCGAGGCCTGCCTACATCCTGCCAACCTAACAGTTGTAAATCTGACAGTTCGCATCCTTTGCCACGTTTTTTCAGATATTCTTGTGACTCTTTAGTATCACATGGTTTTTAGTTGTGTGCATTATTTGCCAGGTGTACCTATGCTATTTAAAGACAAGTAAAAAAAGTCTGCCTATTCAAAACAGGTTTTTTTAAGCAAACTAGCACATGCTAAAAACTGGCTATTAGCAACTAAGCATCTCAGGCCCAGGTATGGCATTCTGTTTGGAGCACAAAGCAAAGGGAGAAGAGGGTGTCAGGCATGCACAAAGTGTGAAGTGCAGCCAGAGCCACAAGCAAGAATTTTCCTGGGGGAACAGCAAGGTTGCATTCAGCTTCCTATTCAGCTAGCACCAGAGAAGGGCTGGCAATCAGAGCACTACCAGCAGCTTTTGCAGGCAGCTCTCACTTGACAGTGTAGATGCACCTGGTGCTCCAGAGGCTTTGCTCAGGGCTGCATTTTATTGATAGAGCTGGGAATACAAAGGGGGCACCACAAGTCTCTAGCCCTGTCTGGAGTGACTCAAAGGCCAAAGACTTCAACCCACACCCATGTCAGGATTTGGTTGCTCAGCCTGAGATCTCAGGGCTCTCCTGTGCCCCGCACTGTGGTGGAGAGCAACAGCAGCATGACTTTCAGGGACTCCAGATCACATCAGTGGGTGGGATAAACAGGATAAACAAACTCTTTATGGCAATACCTAAGCTTTGAGTTTTGACTAATCAATATGTTTCATTGGTTCAAAATGACACTAGTGAGATACATTTTTGCGTAAGACACTCTAAATCATCTTTAATGCTTCTCAAGAAAACTTGTTATAGCCATAACTTTGAAGAAAACATAAAATCTCCATTACACATCAAGCCAGACTTATCAAGAGCACTCAGTACCTTTGTGAATTGCTCCTCTAGTCAAAATATTTTAAGTTACATTCAGAAATGGAATAAATAAGCTCACAGTTTAGCTTTGAACAAAAATGTTAAAACTTTCTAAAGTAATATCTTTTACCATCTGATCACAAAATAGAAACTTAACAGTAAGTATCTGTGCTGATTTCAAGTATTTGCAATCAGAGCATACATAGATGTTGTCAGATAATTTGAAAATAAACACTTAAGGAACTTAAATAGCTAAATTTGCCATTAATGACTTTGATACAAGTTTATAGTTCTGATTCATGAGCGTTATTTCTAAATATACAAAAAATGCCTGAGGTAAAGCAAACCTGTAGATTCATTTTCCTCTAAACAGAAAAAAACAAAATTGTTGTTTTCTTTCCACAGTAATCCTTTTAGATGAGTTGACTATAAGAGGTGGTCTTTTCAATTCTGAAGGTGCAGATTTTCACTATACAAACCAATAACTGAGAAATCATCAAAATAAAAGATATGGGTAAACATGTAGCTGTGGAAAACTTGGAATGTTTTCAACCTTAGGGTTTGCAGGTGGGTAGCCTCTCTGAAGATTTTAGTACCCAAACACTCACTACTTATACTTGGAGATTTTTATAGGTGCACTTGTTCAACAGGAAAGGGAGGCTATTCACAAATCAGTGTATTTGTTACATAAAATGTGTTGTGAATGTACTATCTAAATTTAAAATAATCTGATTTAGATCAACCTACTTAATGAAGAGTACTCAGAGGTCACTAAAACTTTGATTTTCCGGTTATCTTATTTTATAGCCAGTGCTTCAGAAGCCATCAAAACTATAACGAGATAGATCAATCAGATTGTTTTTATTGGTCTACTGTGTACAATTTAATATAGGTAACAAGAGTATCCACTTTGGAGGAATTTGCAATGTACTGTGGCATAGCTTTAACCTTGACACTACTAGGAAGATCACCTGTTTGATAATTAGTCAATATGTATTTTCATCTGAATAATATATCTGATAAAAATTTACTTCTTTTTAACAACTTCAAACTATATAATGTTGATAATAGAATTCTCTGTAGGTCTTCAAATCCGGTAGTATTTTTATTAAGAGAGTTGTGAAAGGCTCTAATTAGCAATTAAGTCACAATAAAAATTGTGGGATTTTTTTGCATAATAAATCTTGTATTTTATTTTTGAAAAAGAAATGAAAAATATTTTTGAAGATATGTAAATAGCATTAGATTCCCATGACTGATTAATTGTTTTCCTGCACTGTTAGAAAGTTTTCATTTGTTCTTAGAAAGTCTGTATGAGTCAAGTCATATGTCAATTACTGAGATTAAAAACTACACCATTTCAGAAACTCATACTCGGAAAATTATTTAAGGTTTTCCAGGGACCTGACACTTATCACACACCATAAATGTCATTTTGATTGTTGCAGAAATCATTGAAAGCCAGGTAAAGTAGAGCAGAACAGAAAAAGAGACCCACATGTAAACACTATGAATTTAAGACTTCTTGCTATTACTTCTAGCTATTGACAGCTTCAAAAATAATAGTCTTAACCACCAAAATATAAGATTTGCTTTTAAAAATTTTTATTAAATACTGAAGTTTTCCTGTATTCTAGTGGTTTACTTTCCTGTTCACATGTAAAACTTGTGCTTCAAAACATAAGAATCACATAAGAATCAGTGACACTAGTTCTAACTACATTGTAAATGCTAGAAAATATTGATAATGTGTGTATATATCCCTAAGTTATATTCTCACTTTGATGTAACATTTGTCTCTGGAAAGGGTGTATGAGCACCTGTGTATCTTACAGGAGGGAAAGGAAGGCCGGGTTGCCAATTAATGTTGGACTTCAGTCCATTATTTGGCTATTATATATACAGTGATAAACTGTAGCAGAGTAGTTGAGAGAAAAGATTCAGTCAGGCACAAGAAATGTGACACTGATTATGTGGATGATTATGTTTAGGTTTACTGCTGATACAGAATTTAAATATTGCCAGTGAAGTATATAATTTAAGCATGTCTAAAGAGTTTTAAGAAGGTTCAGCTTGAAACACATAGGTTTACAGTCTTTGGCCATGCAGGATGCACAATTACAAAGCAGGAAAGCACCTATGTAGCTACTTCGGGATTTTATCTCCTTTTGTGACTAGACCTCAGCACTTTTACTCACCTATCTAAAAGTGAGTATTCCCCATCTTCAGGCTGGACATACCCTGCAGGAGTCCCTGCTGGGAGAGGGGGTGGGGTGAGACACTCAGAAGCTGCCTGACACCTCAAGAGACCAGTTGGCCCAGCTGGCTCTGGGTCCAGCAGCACTTTATACCCAGCTGAAGGCTGATGGGTAACAAAGTCAACCATTACAGGTTCCCGATCTCTGGAATGCATCAATTATGTGAGCATCCAGATGGCTCCTCCTGCAATTCCCACCAGGTGTTCTCATCCTAGGACAAATCCCATTGCCCACCAGAGATGACTGCAAAAGAAGGGGGGGCATGTGCCAAGACCCAACTATCTTTCATCACCATCCCACAGAAGTTTCAAGAGAGCAAAAATACTTTCCACTCTATATGAAGAAATGCAAGTGAGACTGGACCTACTGTCCTATGCAGATTGGTGCATGGATTAGTGTGGCCAATGGTGTGGGCTGACCAGCTGCCCACCAGGGTTTCGGACAGCAGCCCGACGGTGGCTACAAGCGAGTGTCCCTGACCAAAGCAGGCTCACAGCTGTCGGGCCCTTACCTCCCTCGCCACAGGCTGTGTCTCCCTTTAGTAGACACTGTATCCAAAGAGCCGGAGTATAGCGGGAGGGATCTTTCGCCCCGGAACAGTAGAGACACTGTAACGCAGGGTTGACAGCTCTCTGGGCATCTAGGTGAAAGACCTGGAGCTCACCGTGCATCAGACTTTTATTGAGGGAAACATATCCAGTCACTGAGAGGCTCAGGGGAGGAACCAGGGAGGGATCAGGGGACAGGAACCAACTCGGAAGGGAAGGGGAGGAGGAGACTGGCAAGGGGATAACACAATCAACTACTGAGTAACAGTGAACTTTCTGGAACCTAAAGATGATAGCAAGGAGAGTGGCAGGTGGTTGGACAAGTGGGGACAGGGTAGCCAGCCCCCGGGAAGCTCGGCCCATCTACAGGGCAAATCACTCAGGCCTCCACCCCAGGAAAGTCCCCAGCCCCGAGCTTCCTAGGGGGAAAAAAGGGTTTTTGGGGGCTTGGACCACCGCAACAGGTTAGTGGCAGGAATGGCAATTTTTTCATTTTTGTTTACCAGGGATATTTATTTTTAAATTATGAACCCACACCATGCAAGATCAGACCTCTGACTAGTGACCGGTTATGAGTGAACACTGCAACATATATTCTCCTGGAAGTGGTTTAACAAGGAAATCTTATTACGGAGTGGGAAAGCAGAATAGTACACTGTGTAAGCCTATAGGACACAATAATCTCAGCCACTGATGTGAAAGCTGAAATCAGAGTTACCTTAAAGGTATTAGCCTTAAAGTTTAGTTTACAACCCCAAGGTTACTACTTTCCTCCAAATAAAATGCTTCAAAACAGTGAGCTTAGTAAAGTAGCTTAAATGAATAAATAAAACTCCAGTTTTCTGTGGAGCAAATATGCTGCCAGTGTTACATAAGTAAGATGAGGTCTCTCCTGTCATGCCCAATTCCAGATGATAGCTGCAAACAAAGGACTACTGGAAGAGTAACCCAAGCAAAACACCAAAGACAAATTAGGAGTGAATAGTACCATGTGGTCTCCACCGGTGATGACATGAATGATGGATATGAAAAGCTTCCGAAAGGTTTGTCGTGAGCTGACACTGACAGCTAAAAAACTGCTGGAGACTTGAAAGTAGTCTGTTGTACTGAAAAAGTACTGAAAAAGAGAGTGAGAATTTTTAGTGCAGGATGCGAGACGTGCTACCTTGAAAGTATTAAAAATCCAACTATCACAGCGTGTGGTCCTCCTGCATATGAAATTAAGTATTGTTACAGTAACCACTACCTCTAGGAATGCATTAATTTGGAGGCATCACTAAAATACTAGTATCGTACAAAAAGAGGCTTATTCTACTAGGATTTTCTGCTGAATATATATCTTCAAGGAGATTCTAGAAGACTATGATCTCTGCATGAGTAATTTCCTATGGTAGCTTCAAACACCATGATGCCATAGGTCACCATGCGATTGCACTTCTAAGAGTAAAGGGATGTATGATAGCATAAATATCCCAGGAGCAATTTATGTTTATCAGAATCCTGTTTCAGTGAGGACCAAAGACTAGGTAGGTGAGATCAATTAAAGGCACTCAGTAGGAAAGGAATCTGGTGGAAAAGTTAGATTAACTATGCCGGAAACTGCCTCCACGTTTTCTCAGAGCCTCTGAGGAGAACAGAGGTTAGAAACTGTGAATCGTACACTCACTTGACTTAACAGGAACAGCCCTAAAGGCAAAGAGAAAAAGTAATATGTGGTCTTAAACTATGCTAACATGCTCTCCAAGGATGAGGACTATTTTTACAGATGTGTGCAAGTGAGACGCTGGATTGTGCTGAAACCAAGCAGTATTTCTGTGAGACAACCTATATCAGATTTCCCCCAATGACTCAGGTAGCTGTGCGAGTCATGGTAAATTTTAACGTACCAGAGAAGGGGCTGATTAAATAATCACTTTGGGCATCTTCAATTACACTTGTGAAAAATGCCCAGTGGAGAGTTGTGGCTGTGAGAGCTTTAATTTGTAGAGAGTTCAGAGAAGCTCCCCACTTTCACAAAGTAGATGTCAGACACGAATATATCCATAGTTCGGATTTGATTCCTGGCTATCATTTTAATAAAGTAGCACCTAAGGGTCCAAGTAAAGCTGCTTTTTCTGGTCTACTGTGGATTGTCCCAAGGGTTTAGAATGCCCTTTTGTTCATGAATGTAGCTGTGTCATCTGATAAGATGATAAAGTTAAGTGAAAAAGGAAATACTTTCCTTCTTGTTGAAGGAAGGGAAATAAACAAGGAAGGAAAATTAAATTATTCAGTGTTTTTTGAGGCTTTTTTTGGTTTTTTTTTTTAAGAGTTACAATTAAGCTTGCAGGAAGCCTTTATCACCTTTCCAGTAAATATGACAGGTGCAAGCAGCTGAAATTTCAAGTCTAAAAACTCATTATTACGAATTACTGGAAAATCCCTGTTAAGCTGGAAAAATATTACTGTTTGTAGGCATGATGATTTGAGGTACTCTAACAGTTTACTTTCTGACTCATTTGTTAGATAATAAGAGTGTTTCTTGCACTCACTTGACTTCACATATCTGTCCATCTAAGGAAGATAAGTGGTTAAATCAGATCTTGGCAAAACAGCTTAAAATACTTCCTTTTTTAGAAAGCCGGCTGGAACTTAAATAAGGGAAAGTCTACAGCAATATTATAAAGTGAGAAAGAGTCTGAAAAGAGGTCTGAGGAGAGCCTAAAGGAAGTAACAACTGGGATTCCCTGGGGAAAGTTTTAATAGATATGGAGAGATATGAGTTGCTTAGTTTTCAGTGGAATGAGCTACGTGTAGTTATAATACCATGTTGTTAGGATGTTGTTTGCCCAGCTTTACCGGCTCAGCATGAGTAGCTGGATTAGCTGCAGCCTCGGGCCCATAGCTCTGAACTTTCACCTAGAGATGGTTTTGCCTGGCATGAAGTTAATTTTCTGAGTAATTTTCCGAGTAGCTGGTACAATGCTGTTTTCTCTTTAGTACAATAACATCGATAACACACTGATGTTTTGATTGTTGCTAGGTAATGGTTATCTTAAGTCTAGGACTTTTTTAGTTTTCTGTGCTCTGCCAGAGAGCAGGGGCATCAGAAATGCAAATGAGAAGAGAGAGACTACAGAAGATTATAGCAGCCAGCAGAAGCTGCAACTCCTCAAGATAAGAACAGCCTACCTGCACAGACATAGTTACTGTGCATACATACATGGCAAGCTTTACTTTGTACAGCAACACAAAGTTCACCAGACATTCAGGCTAAAAAAGGTGTTACTAACAATGGAAAATGTACGTTATAGCAATGTAGCTGATGAGTCACTGCTGTTGAGGTCCATATCCTTCTGCCAACAAGCTTTACTTCCCAAAAGACATGAAGAACAATATTAAACAAGAAATAGAAGCAGGCCCTGGGCCAATTGTATTGTTCTCTGTACAAGTATATGAGCAAATATGACAAGAATGTAAACAGAAGTTTATTTGACAGCTCATAGCATTTGAAGAACATTGGGTATCCTATTAAAATTCATCCCATTAGATTAAAAAACATAATTAACCATCTGCAATCTGGGTGTTACAAACAGAATCACATGAAGACCTGATGTTTGTTAAGGCAAAGAGGTATTGTTGTTTACTTCTTAACTCACTGTTTTAAGGTCTATTAGCTAACAGGTGTTGTCATTAAAAAATACTAAACTTATTAAAAAAAATCCAAAACACACACACACAGAAGAAATCCACAGGATAAAAACCTCCACAACTACAGAAAACAAGCTGCTTATCTATCTTTCAATGTCTGGCAATACATACATGTCGGCAATGTATTTATTGCATGAGGAATATTCCTTTTGAACTTTTTTTAAAACAATAATGAAGACCTAGTGGTTCAGTCTCTATCAATATTTAAATTATATTAAAGTCCACATCTGTGGGGTAAAAATTCTAAAATTCAAACCAAGTGACTAGGAGAATTCACATTCAGTAAGTGCAAGAAAAAGATAAAAAAGTTTTTAGAAGTGTTGTGTCTGACACAGGTCCCTCTGACAGGTCTAGGCATATAGCATGTAAAATCTAAAAGCTGCTGGAGTATAGCTAAATGCTGTTATCCAAGCTGTCATAACTGTAGTGCAGTTTAAAGATATTTCTTGACAAGAAAATTGAGAAAGCTGTCTGGCTAGTAAATCGAAACCTTCCTCCTCTTTCAGTGGCCAATGAACAGATGCAGTTTAGGTCACAGATGGTGTTTTTCACCTTTTGGTCTCCATGCACATTTTCAACACAAGTACTTGCTTTCTTTATCACTAGGAGTGAAAAGTACCACTATCCACAAACCACTGTTATTTCAGAAGGCAAAAAGATGCTGAGCAGATACAGTTCAGAAGTGCAGGGTGTTTTGTAATGATCTCATAATTTAAGATGGTAGTGCATTTTACTGTGGAGTATGTTATTTTATGGTTATGTTCCCTTGGGGAGACTTAAGAGAAGCAGAAATACCATCAAAAACAAAAGGTATATTGAGATGAACGCAAAAAAATAAAAAGGCACAATATGTAAGCATTTGTTGGTTTGAGAGTCTAAGTTAAAGTTTCCAAATGGGTTCAACATTTCACTTATAGTGGCTGCTTATATCTCTTATTTCCTTTACAACCCACAAGATTTTAGCTTTTTTCCTGTGCTCCCTGCAAGGGGTCTCTGCTTAGCACAGTTGTCTGTCAGAAGTGTCAGAAAAGCCTGCTCTGGCCGGCATCCTTCCCTGGACAAGGGTCTCGATGGGCCTTTCCAGGATCTCTTCAATCAGGGCAGCACAGAGCCAGCATCAAACTCCAAAGGCTGTCTCTGGTCTCCTAAATGTGTGTTTTCAAAGATTTAAAAATCTGGATTTAGTATCAAGAAATGTTCATCACTGTGACACTGTTTTCATAAAAGCATGTCTTCAGAATGCTTAATTTAAATGGATTTGCCACTTCTTCCTTTATTTTACTTTTCCAGATCAGTGCTCACTGGTGAAGTTGAACAAATTAATTTTCATTCTTATTCAAAAGAGCAACTGGTTGAGGACGTGTCATTTAAACCAAAAAATGTTTTGGGCAAACTTTTTATAAGGTGTCCAAGTGAAAATGCATAAAGAAACCTTGAGAAAATCAGAAGTTGATAGCTATACATGAGACCAGTGGGATTCTGTAACAGTCTGTTGAAGCAAATGCTTAATTTTTTGCAAAAGTGATCACAGACTCAGGGGAGATCAACAAATTTATGAAAAGATTTTTCGTTAACAGCTGAGTTCAGTGACTTGACAAATATTTTCTGAACCTGTACTCCTTTAAGAGAGAAAATCTTGCTAGACGAAGTGTCAATTTAAATTTAAACAAATCTAGAACAAATTTCATTAACTAAGCATCTCATTCTATGCAAGGAATTAATTAAAACTATTTTCATTAAAAGCAATTTCAGTAAGGCAACAAATCTTGCAAAGTAAGAGGAGAATAAAGATCACTGATGAGCTATCAGGTGCAGCTTACTCCCAATTCAAAACTAGAAAGGAATTAAATAAGAAGAGAAAACCAAAGTATTCGTTATACCAGACTGAAAGATATTCACTTTTGAAAACACTCTTGGTTCTGATTCTTCTTTTTATAGTAGCTTACGCACATTCATTTTTTAACTAAACTTGTACATTTTAGTCTGTATTAGTATACTGTACATTTCCATGAAAAACGGGAGTTTTCTTCTGAACATAGAGAAAAATTCTTCTTTGGATGTTTTGTTCATCATATTTCAGATAGCCAATACATGGATCGTAAATAGTTTAAGTACAAAGAGTGAATACCCTGGAAGATGAAAAGATGAACTGTGTCAGAATTCTTTTCTTAGTTTTATCACCAACATCCTGCATGAATTCTTGACCAAATGCTCCAGAACTTTATAGACAAATCTTTAATAACTACAAACTGGATCCCTAGAAACAATTACTGGGCTCATGTATGCAGTCAGATTACTTCATTCTAGTCTCTGCAGAATTAGAAACAAGTAATTTACTTCCAGATCTTCAAAGAACTTTTGACACTTAAGTTCCATAAAAATCAATTAATAACACCAAGACTAAAATAAGTAGTTGCTTACTGGCAATTTTGAGATAAATCCTTAATCACATACTCAGACATTTTAAAAACCTAATAAATTAAGGCATTAGAATAATTTTTAAAAATACTGAAAAACAGTTAATTTTCCAGTGCCCTAGAGAAAGGTAAAGAAAATTATATATGCAGTACTATGATAAATAAGGATTATTTCAGGATCAATATATAAATAAAATTTATGTTACGGGGGTTCCATTAATTATCGTTCATTGTTCTTTTCTGAATGATATGTTCATTGACCTTAGAAACAAATGTTTCAATAACTCTGAAGGTTCATATTCAAAATATTAATATATTTCCATCCTGTTTCTAAATCTGTTCATTTCAATACGTGCTATTCTTACAGTATTTTAGCTGACCTTAAGAATCTTTCACCCTGCTTTAAGTAGATGCAACAGGATACCATAAATCATAAAACAGTATAAAACTTTAGTATTTGCTGTAAGTTAGAACTATGATTTTCTTCATACTTCTTAGCAGGAAGAATTTTTACAATTGATTTCATGATAATTGAGTTTAAAAAGCAGAATGCAATTTAATGGAATTTAAAATGCTGCACTTACTGGAATACTTTATTCGTCAGAAGGTCTAGGGGTTTAGAATTGACTAATAGACAGTGATGATGATAAATCAATGTAGCAGAGTTAATTTCTTAGAGTTGAATTGGATTTAGTCACTCAACCCTCAGAATAATGGAATTGCATGGCAAAATTCCCCCGCTTCTCAGAGAATTTAGGGATAAGGGACCTCAGCTAATTTTTTTTTCTTTTTTTTTTTCTTGAGAGAGAGAGCCTTTATAATGGTATTGAAAAAATAAACCTGTGTAAGTCATAGCAGTTTAATTCATCATCTTCCTTTTCCATTGAAATTTCAGTTAAAATCACAGTTTTAATTCTAATCACAGAATTAATTTCTCTTACTGGACAATCTAAAAGTATATGTGACTAGCAAGTGTATGAACTTCAGCATACATCTAGAGAGAAGTTGTAAACAGTAAACTAGCTGCTTCCCTAAAAAAATTCCCAAGAATTCCCAGGGTAAAATAGTTCAAATACTTCAAAAACCAATTGCTGCTAGTAATAATTTCATTTTGGTCTTGTGTGTAGTTTGCATCAGTGAATCAAAAAAATATCATTATGTGTCTTGTCTCACAGTAGAAACTAAATTAAAATTGAGCCTTAACATCTCATTATAATGTTTCTTAAACTCCCTGTGTGTAGAAATATGCCTGTTTTACACTCCAAGTTTACATTTTTCTGTCTAATTAGAACCATGAATCCTAGCAGTCATTTGCACTGTCAGAGCTACTTGAGCTATGCTTTGCTATTTCTATTTACATTGGTTAAAGACTTTCATAATAGAAGTCCAGGAAAGCCAAAATAATCCCTTCAGTACTAGCCCCAATCTACATGGCCTTTGACCAGCCAGAACAGCAGAGGAGAGTGCAGGAAATTCTGCCAAGTATGATTCAGTGGTACTCTTTTGGAGGGTTACTTTATGTAAAAGTGAAGCACAAGGGTGTATAATATCCACCTTCTATGGACAGCTACAAGAGCCACGGTAGACGAGAAGCGGACAGCTGCTTTAGCTGAACAAGAAACCCACATGGGTGTTTAGATCATTTAAGGTCTCCATGCAAACCTCCACCATGTGAACTGCATTTTTACGCAGCCATGTGCACCCAGTGGGAACCATTTCCATGTTACAAGGACTGTAATGTTTCAGGTTGTCAAGTCATGCATATATTAAGTTATGTGGGAGGTTTGTATAATATTTTTGTTTAAAAGTTACAAACTTAACTACAATGGATTTGTTAGTGATGGTACAATTATTCCCTTTTGTAAGCATGCCTGTGAACTTCATATTAAAACTTTTCTGGAGAGCATTTTTTAATGTACTTTATAAATTAATAGAGCCAGAAACATTTCTACATTGTAATGGGAAACGCATCCGTTCCCTAATCCCAAAACTGAATTTCACAGGTCAGTGTTTCCTTCTTTTATCTTAATTTAAAATACTGTAATAAACAAATGTAAATAATTAAGCACATGTACCGAACACCCTTTAACCTCAGATACTACCAGTCAAAATTCTTTTGTATTGTATTTGTATTTTTTTATTTTGTATTTGTATTGTCATTTGTATTTCTATTTCTTCATCCCTAGTATTTATACTTGAAACTGCATTCCTTCACATTTGACAGGCAGATTATAAAGATGACTGTCTTTATCCAGCACTTTTTATATGCCTCCAATTATGATTTAGTTACCTTTATTCCTCCTCTTCTCTTCATAGCCTAGAACCACAGCCTGGTAATCAATGCTTTAGAATAAGCCATCAGCTTCCATTATGAGACATTCTTACAACTGCACCAGTGTTGGCATACTCTTAAACGCTAGTTTGCAAGGAAATGTTGCAACAGATACAAGAAATTAATATGCCTTCATACCCTACTAAGAAACATAAAGCTCAAATATTGTATTTCACCCATTTGTGTTCAGGAAATGAGAAGCATCAGTGCATCACGCCCATATGTAATTGTGCACAGCATCCATTATCGTTCCCCCACAGACAAATCTTAATAAAACACACACCATCATTCAAGAGTTCCCATGTCACCTGTCCATGACATTTCTAGAGTTCAACTACCCCTGCCACATTACATTCCTGCTGCCAAGGATATTTAATTCCAGTTACTTGGGAGGGTAGGGGAAGGGGTGGGGAGGGGAATAATAGTTTACAAATAATCCCTTACTAAAAACACCCAATGTGGTTGAAGTTCTTTTCTTCTAGGTGGTGGAAAAATTTTCCTTTAAAAATAGAGTATATTACACATAATAGGCTTTTTTCTACCTTTTTGTGTCCATCAGCCAAAGAGGGACTGCAGTTTGTTGAAGCAGGCTGGTTAATGTTCTGCTGTCATTAAAAGAAGCATAACAGTATGATTGTACATTTGGAAAAACCACAGGCACCTTTGATATCATTTTCAAAGTGGAAGCTCTGAAATTGCTGGATTCCATCATTACTACAGCTACTGACACTGAAAATTTGTTAAAGTTACGTATGTGGATGAATTCATCCAACATAAAATTTCAATAATTCATGATGCAGTACCTGCTACTAATACAGAACCACTTCAACTGCTCAAAAAAGCATTTCAGATTCTAGGGAAGATGTGAAGCATTTTGAAAATTTTATTCCTTGGCAAGAATAAATTTTCACCTCAGTCAGGACTGGCAGCTGTAATTCTTATTCCTCAAAGGCAGAAGCAGTGGCATAATCTCCCTGAAGCAAGGAGGAAGAGAAATGGACATTAGCATATGCACATGTTTCATAAGAAGCTTTGCATGGGAAACTATGATTTTGCCTTTTTGTCTGTACTGGTTCCAGCCAGGACAGTGTTAATTTTTTGCCATAGCTGAGACCAGGACTCTAATACCTAACACCTAATTAAATACCAGCTCATGTCATTGCCGGGGTGGCAGAAAAGGAATCTCTCTCTCTCCCTTCCAAAACTGTTCCTTCTGACTGAATAAACCAGTCAGAGTGGGGGAGCCATCCCATGTGGTTTTTTGTCCTGGGATCCCAGACTGTGCTGAGCATTTTTGTATGTGAATCACTCTCTTTTGTATACTTTTGTTATTCTATTTGTTTTCTTATCTCATTGTTGTTTCCAGTAATTTTTTCTTATCTCAACTCATGCTCTTCATGGTTTTTGCCTCAAATTCTCACTTCCATCCCACCCACCACCACAGCAGGGAGGGGGAGGGGAAGCGGGAGAGAGACAGCATACGGTGTGGGAGTGTTTGTGGTAGCACTGAGCTGGGGAACACCATTAAACCACAACTGTGAGAGAGAATCAAATCCTGGAGGGGTTGGTCATGCTTGGTGCCCGTCAGAAAAGGTGATAACAAACAGTAGTCTAGATGATCTGAAAGCTCAAGATAATAATCAGCTGTGTCAAAGTTTGTCAGGTTTGACACTTCTCTTATCAAGCGTGAAGCATACAAGCACATTTATCCTGGAATACACACGAGTTTATTCATGCTGATGAACTCACAAAGGTACAAGATGTATACATCAGCAATAATAAATGGGTCAGCATAATAAAATTCTTAGTACTGCCAGGGCAACATAATGATGATGCAATATGTAAATACATTACAATTATACTAAATTATCCTGCCGTACATTTTTGTTGCTCTTCACAGAAAACATTAAAGAGAAAGAAAATGTACAAGATATATACTTTTCAATTAATAAATTTAAAATTTCTTTTCTTCAATGTATAACCATGCCGTATATAGCAAGACCAAATATCATGGAATACTAATATAACCTTCACATGCTCACTAAGCTTTATTGTTTTTCTGTATTTAAGTTCATTTTCAGTTGTGATGAACACATGCATTCTTCTGCTCATTTTTCTCTACTGCTGTTTCACAGTAGAATTTCTAGTTATTGATATATGCAATGTAAAATAATTACCAATACTGATATTTGACTTCTTTTGCTTGATTTCAAATTCGTTAAATGTTTATCTAATCTATCGAACAGCCTACTATTCAACCTTGTCATTTTTCTTTAAAAAACCGTAAACCTTACCGGTTTTCCTTAAAAAAGGAGTTTAGATAAAAGATAGGTAAAAAAATAGGTTCATTTATTTTTCTATATTTACAGAAAAGTCCAGATTCTGAGGTATATTTACACAAAGACAATCAGTACAATTCACAACTGAAGTCCTGTTAAATAGCAATTATTTTAATGCAAATGTATTATCAAAACTAATTTTGGCAGCTGTCACTGAAAACGTACCCTTTATTAAATACTAGCTTTGAGAACGGTAGCTTACAAACTTAGATGAAGATTGAGGTGATTTGTAAACAAAATTTTTCCAGATTGTGAAGAAAGACCGACTACACCCAGAGAAAAAAACATCATTTGAACAATGCTCAATAAGAACAATTGCATTATGTTGAAGACAAAACTTATTTAAAGTCCCAGTTCAGACACCACCCTTGACACTGTTGTGTGCCCCAGTTTTTCAACTCAGTGTTCATTTAAGGATTAGAAACAGTTTCTGGAGGAATTTTTGTATTTCTTCGTATTCAAATATATTCAATTTATTTTGTTTTCCTGCATGCCTATGTGGATTCTTCATGGACCATAGTTTCATTATACATCACATAGACATTAAAGATCAAAAACTTGATTTGGGACACCCTGGAGGCACAGTTATAACACAAATAATGCACCTGGCCTTGTTCAGAGTGTTTTTGTCACATTTTTCTAACAATGAACACTGGAAATGTTTACAATTATCACACATCCTTTTAGCAACACATTTTCTTAATGAGAGAAGAAAATGCATTTACCTTTTTGGCTTGTCTTTGCTTTCCTTTTTTTTTTAATTTTAATGGTTTAGGTCTTAAATCGACCAATTCTAGTAAACACAAGTTTAAGCTGGTAGTTTGCTGTTCACCATTTCAGGTGACTTTTCTGAAGTTTTGAGTGCTGGGATTTTTTTTCCCCATTTCATCAGTCAACACAGCAATCCAGATAAATTGCTCAAATACCAAATACACAAACAAATTTAGATATCAGCTGCCCACTTTCAGAACTGGAGCTTTTAGTAACCATACCTCACATGAAATATTAAGGAGTCAAGAATATTGTAAATTATTTTGCCTTTCATTCAGAAGTATAATTTCAGTTCCCTTTCAAATACAAAAGCCAAAAATATTGTCACCCCTGGTTTGGGTTTGGCTTTCTCCTTCAGACATATGAGACTTTTGCTAGTCATGGAAAATATGCCATAATACTTTAGAGAAAATGTTTTGCATTTCAAGAATTCCGATCTAATAGTGCTATTTTGTAGTTAAAACTGTACACATCTCAACACTAAAAATGTCAACAACATGCTACACAGAATACAACTATGGATACACTCTCAGAAAATGTTTATTTTACTCTGTTTCCAAATTTCTAAAAAAGTATTTTGATGTCATAATGTCTGTCTTCCCATCTTCAGCTTAGAATTTCATCTTATTCAATTTTTATCCCATCTCACCAATTCAAAGGTAAAATATATTCTCAGAAACAATAATATTCCCACAAGTTTTCATGATAATTCTATGACTATGAGGGAAGATGATCAAATTAATTCTTTCACATGGAAAAAGACTGACAGAACTCTGATATTATGCACCACATCAGCTGCCTGGTCAAGAAGTGTGAACCCAGTTGGTGATCATTTAACATGTATGCAGCTCAATATTATACCCCTTGTCCACAAATATTAACATTACAGCACCAAGGATGGAAAGTATTTAGATCTATAAAAAGAGGCCATCATCAGCTGTACAGCTCTTCAAACAAACTTATTCAGTGCTTACTCCTATACTTAAAAATATTTAACTTTTCCTGTCAGAACTGTAGATTTAATATAATATTAAAAAAGACATTTGCTGATACCTTGATATTTTTATGTTGCAGCCAGCTGAGAGTTTGCTGATAAAGCTGAAAGTGCCAGTTACTCCGTGATGGCATAAAGTAATAAATGCAGCACATTACACTGGGTGTAGAAGGTGATTGATAATTACTTGCCATCATGTTGTGTAAGTTTCCAAATCAGTGATTTTGGACAGATACATAAGTGATTCAGCATTCATATTCACGTACCATGAAATCCCTGTAACCCTTGAAGTTCACAGACCCCCAGATTTTCAATAATACTCTTATTTATTTTGTTCAGAAGTTATTTTGTAGCAGCCAGGGGAATGATATAATTCCAGTCTTTCTAAAAATACTATGATATAGCTGCTTCCTGAGCACCTTTGAATTTCCTATTTCACCAAACTGGTTGCTGCAACTGTCACTTAATAATAAACTCTCTCTGTTATTTGATAGTAATGGAAGTCATTGATTCCATTGAGGAACATTGATGTGCAAAGAAGGGTCAGATTTTAGACATTATCCTAGTAAAATAACTCTAGAAATAAAAGGGTAGAGGTAGGAAAAAAACTACGCAAGCATCACTGCAGAAAAGAGTTCCACCAATATGCCTGTCAACATTAATATTTGCTACACGAGTAATTTTCCTATGACAATGAAGTTGGTGTTTTGCAGCTATGCATGTATCCGGGGAGTATTTGCATTCTAACCTGTGCAATGTTGGAAAAGAAAGCCAAAACTATGGAAAACTCTAACTCTCCAGAATGTCTCCCAGCATTAATTGCATTTAATAGAGACAATGAAAATTCAGTTCAACTGAATAGGAAAAGATGATTTTAACTTTCCCTTGGTATCCAACCAAAATAAAAGATTCTTTATATGATCAGTAAGCCACTTGTGGTCTTCATTATTTCCAGAGTCACTGAGGTTGGAAGTGGCCTCTGGAGATCATCTAGTCTTCAGTCCCTTTTCAAAACAGGATCAATTACAGCTGACTGCTCAGGAACACAACCAGTCAGTTTTCAAATATTTCTAGAGATATTGACAGACTCCACCTCCTCTTTCATCAACCTGTAATCAGAATTAAAAAGTTGAAAAGTTGTTTCTTAGATTAAAACAGAATTTTCTGTATTTCAATTTGTGCCTATTGCTGAACACAGCACTTCATGTGTAATCCCACAAAATCTGGGCTGAAGAATCACCTCCCCTGACCTGTTGGTAACAATGTACATATAAACCCAACATCAGGAACACCTTAAGCCTGCAGCAGGAGGAAGACTGACATGCAAGCATTCAAATATTTTGTAACTAAAGTCCTTCCAAGACAATCTGTAATGTAACATAATTGATCTCTCAGCTGACTCTAAAATTGTATGCACTGAAAGAAAAAATATCCTTCATATGTTTGGGCTTCCTCTTAGTTGCACCATAAAAGACATTTGCTCCAGTGAATATGTGGATCCAACATCCAAATATCTCATTAAAAATACTTCATCAGAATATAAAATAAAGCTCAGATTAGCTTGTGATTAATATACAGATTTCTTTTTGCCTACAATGAATTTTTATTACATAGAGTTTAAGCATGGAATTAAAAGTACCTGACATGAGAAATCAATAAAATATTATTACTAGTTATTTGCATACCCCTATGATATTTCATGAAAACCTAGCTGCAAGAGGTACAAATGATGGATAGATGGCACAAAAAAAAACAGATGTCATAGTTCCAGCAACTCTTATTCTAAGATTAATTTTAAAAGTGAAATTGCATACTATCCTGACTTAATAAATCTGCATATTACTACATTAAATTAATATTCAACCCTGAAATTTCAAAAATTTACCTGTTCTGCGGACTTGAGGTGACATATTAAATTTTCAATACTGAAACTGTTTAAGGTCCACAACCTGTACAAGCAATAACTTCCAGGTTGAAACTTCATTCTTGCTTGTTTTATATTCTGCACTAGTGGGTGTACTCAGTCACTGTACTTCATCTCAGCTGATTCCCAGTGACTTGAGGCAGAAGTAGAACAGAAGGTTACATAGAGCAGCAACTAACCAATATTTAAAATTCAAAGCCTTAAGTAAAATAAAGTGTTTCAGAAATGCAGTTGTAGTTTAGAAATACAGAGTCCAGCCTGCACTTACAAATTTATTCCCGTCTTCCTTCAGTGCTTCGCCTCAGTGAAGCCACACATTGCAATATACTGGAGTTGAGTAGCCACAGCACCATTCCTGCACTCTCTGCCCTGGTTTGTGCCTGTCTTCACCCAGAAAATACATGCAGAACACCACACCAGCATAGGAAGAGACCTGAGGCCACAAGATGAGTGTGCTTCCCTTTTATCTTCATTGCAGCAGCAGTGCCACATTGTGTTACTGCACTTAGGAACTTGATTTCAGCAGTGCTATCTTGACAAGAGCGGAGTAAGATATGAACAGAGATGGAGACACAGTTGTGGGGGGTCATGATCAGCCATTACTGGTGCTGAAATGCTTCTCTCAACTCCATGATTACTTTGAGAAGATATTTTTCAACTGCTTCCACAGCATGGAGTCCTACCACCACAAAGAGCAAGTATATAAAGAAAAGTAAACAAGATTATGCAATCTTCATTCCTATGACAGAGACAACTCTTTCTGTTTATAACATTAGGAAGCATAAACACTTCTAGTGTGGGATAAATTATTTCTTTTTGCTTTTCTTACTGAAAACTTTCTAGCTTTATACATTGAAAACAGTTATATATAGCCGTTTTGTGTTCTGTGTCACACATACTTACAGGAAATCACCCAGAGGTGTAGAGTTTAAGGCATACAGAGTCCACAGTCTGGTGGTTCACATTTCAGTTGATCAATTCCTGCCAAACACACATGACAATATTAATGATTTCTAACTTATAAATGTGAATTAAGCATTAACGTTGCAGACACAAGCTTTAAATACCAGGGCTTCCTAGTGGTACTACAGCTGATATGTGGGAGACCACAGGTAGTTGGGTGATTGAAGGACTAAAGCCAAGTCCTTCATCTTATCTTTTGCTACATTTTGCCTCTCCCATACATCAACATATCTAGAAATGGAAGCAAGAATATAAATGATAAGACTAGAAGAAAATTTCAAAGTTTGGTCTAGCTTTTTATCCTCTGCCAGTAGAAGCCATGTAAGAACATTGTTCAGGAAGGATCAGTGTATTCTGCCTCACATGACCATGAAAGTACCTAGACAGTTATAGGAAAACTTTTAATGGTGCTTCACTTTAGTCTTTAACATTAACATTGAAAACCATGAACACCAAATATTACAGAAGAAGTATGTTCAAATGGAAACTATCATTAATACGGAAACTGTTCTACGCTAACATTTCTTTAAAAGTTTCAGAGTAAAAGACATGAAAGTAATTTCAAAATGAGCCCTTCTCTGCCAGAACAAGCAAAACAAGCCTGAAACAATCCAGGACAGGTGCTTTGCCAGAGTCAAAAATCACATTTGAAGTTTAGATGGGGAATTCTGTTTCAAGTCTGAAATCCTTCACATACTCAAGTGAGCTCTAAGTGAATGAAATTAAATCTTCTCCTTCTGTATGTATCAGGCAGGGTCATCTCTTATCTCTACCAGCCACAACTCACTCTTTGAAATTCATCGAGCTGTAATTAACTGGCATTCCATTAAATGCCTAGGATTTTCAAAGTATTCCCCAATCAGACCACATTAGGCTAACCTAGTGTAGTCAAATGTGCCCTTCCATAATATATTTCCACATACTGCACCACTCCACTTGATATTGGTTAAGAGTGATAAACATAAAGATAGCCAAACACTAACCCAAACTCCTGCAGTCAGTTAATTAAGCCTCTCAACTAAGAGTAAAATATGCATGACATTTTGACCTTTTCTATCAAATTTTCCTTCCTTTTCCTTCATAAAAACAGCATTATTCTAATAATTTTTTTCCAAAAAATCAATAATAAGAGGGGGAACTGTAGTGTTTTGTAATTCCATTTTATATGCTCCTAACTCCAGCCAGCTGACTGCTATTTTGTGAGTGGGCAGCTGACAGTTCCCTAGCAACAGATTAATTGATTGCAGCTTTAAATCCACCTCCTTCAACTCATTTCTCCTATTCCTCCCTTATGAGTGCATACACACACATCTGCCAGGTAAAAGACAGCACAAAAAAATCTAAAGAACAAAGGAAGAAGGATCTGACAGCAATTTATTCCAGAAGTGTCTTAAATTTCAGAGAAAATATGCTGTAATATTGGGACTAAAAATTAATTTGAAAATTATTTCAGCATACTTTCGGTTCTTTTCATTCTATTCTTTAATACAAGGATCAGTAAATCTTTTCATTCACTATCATAATAATGGACACAGATTAATTTCAAATTTATATATAAAATTTTACCTATGTGGTAGTGTCAGAAGCTATAATGCAAAAAAAAAAAAAACTTGGAGATAGAAGGCTGAATGTCATAAAGTAGGTCCAAGAGCTAATCTCTACTCATATAACAATAATGTCTGTCCTAATAACTTAGTATTAAGAAGGCATAGGGAATTTTTGCTCCATTTGTTGTAGAGCGGGCTATGTTTTATATATATTATCAAAAGGAAATATTTTCAGTACCAAAACAGGGAATAGGTCTGAAAAAATATCTCAGGTAGATTTCCAGGCCCTAAATCCAGTCATGCAAGCCCAAAACTCCTGCTGAACTCAAATTCATAAACTTTCTAGATGCCGCAGTTTCGGACTTAAGTGCTTGAAACATCTGGCAGAAACAAGCATCAGGCTGATGTTTTAAGTAAATTGTAAGGTCATAGGGTCTTATTAAAGAAGGAGAGTGAGTGTAAATTGAGAGCAAGAAGGAATGAGTCCAGGACTGCCAGGGAAGAAAAGAGCTCTAAGGGAAGCTCTGTGGATTGCTTCTCTTATGCTGGAAGCACTGACTCTCTGCAATTTCTCTGGGAAATTGTGGTTTCTTCTTTTAAGAGCAAATACAGTGAATTGTCATGTTACAAATCTCCAATAGGCAAGATCAATACATGGCATTGTCTCAACATAGTAATTATTGATCTGAATACAGGGCACTCTACTCCCCCTTTCTAGGAGCAGAGATGCCCTCTTTTCTCGTGTTGTTTTTGGAAACATGCAAACCCACCTCTTCCACAAGAATGCCAAAGCCATCAAGGTATCCTGGTTTGGGTAGAATCATGGTCTTTTTCTTTCCACTTGAAGTTGTTCAAAGTTTTTTAGTCTGTAGCAAAGCTCAACAATTGCCCAAGCCAGAAAGAGCAGGTATGACTTTCTGCTTAAAGAGTTCTGTAGAGCTGATCAGAAACAGGAGAGGTGAATTCTGTTTTCTTCCAGTTACTTCAATATTTAATTGAAAAATTTTTCATGTAAAATGTATAAACAGGCCTGGGAACATGGAAATCAGCTCTCTGCACTTATACCCATAGCTACTGGACTCCAAGTCAGGAGTCCATACTAAATGTCTGCTTCCCTGAATCATCCACATCACCAGAGACTGCATTTCTTTCTGTACCACTATATCTGCAGAAAACTTAGAATTCTTCACTCTGCAAAGAAGAATCCATTTTGAAATTTTGGCTTAGGGTAATCAAACATTTAATTCCCTATTAGATCTGTCCTTAAAATATTAAGTTCTGAGACAGGCTGAACTGGAAGAAATTTGCAACTTTGTAAATTTAATTTGTGAAATACATAGAATAGTTCTAACTAACTGCAGAACTGCTCATCCAGGGCATTTATTCTGAAAGTTTAGCTATCACATGTGGAAAATATTTAACTTCAGACATTTTTGCACATGTAAAAACCTGAACATGACAGTTTGAAAACGCTAAGCATCTGAAGATAATTCAGTAATATTTCCATTCTACTTTCAAGCACCTATGTATAAATCCCTGTCCCCTACTTACAGCATCCTACCCCATTCTTTCCCTATCATTATTTCCTAAATAGATAATAAATTTTTAAATATTTTCAGTGTTATTGACTGGATGTGACATAAAAATGACTTGGATACTCACTCTCTTCTTGTTTTAAGAAAGGGTATTTCCAGTGGGAAGTTGCTAACATGATCTTGAAAGTAAACCTTGGCAACATGAATCATAACATTTTCAAACATTTATTTTAGCATCTTGGCAGAGAAAAGACTCCTACAATCATATTGTGGCAAACAAATACATACCATGGATTAGAGATGCGAGAAAATAGTAGATAAATGGTCAAGAATGTATTTGATGTACACTGCAAGTGTCTAATTTAAACATAAATTTCAACATTATAGGAGTAATTAGAAAGGAACCCATATATGTTGCTCTACCTTAATTTAAAAATATAGAAGACATGTATCAAGGAAAAAGAATTTCTATACTTACTTTTTATTTCTCCCAGAATGTTTATTTCTCAAATGATCCTTATCATAAACGAAATTAATTTGGTTCTAAGATCAATGTTGCAGACAAACCAACTCATTTTTATCACTCTCCATTATGCAAATTGAAAATGAAGAAAAATCATATTGAAGATTTAGAAAGGTTTCCTGACAGTTAGAGGTAGGATTTCTAGAATATTATGTCTTCTGCATCTTTTTCCCCAAAATTTAAGTCTTAGGTGAAATATTTACATACCATATTTTGACATTTGGAAGTTTGCGGTGTGTTTTCCAAAAAAGTTTCCTTGACCTTGCATGGAAATTTTGAGCAGAATTTTTATTGTTAATATTTCATGTATGGAATAAAGATCTCCATGAATTTCTGTGAGCATGTACTACCTGTGATAATTACTCCATCCAAAAATTACCTCTCAAGTGCCAAGAATATTAACTTCTGCTTTAAAAGTATCATATTTTTCACATATAGCAAAGAGGAATTTGCACCTTCACTCCACCACCACTCACCCCTGCTCCCTCAAGAGCATCCTTCCTCCTAGGTAAGTACCATAATCACTGTGCTATTATGCTAGTCATGAACCATTACATATTCTGCCTCCCTAGTCCAATAAATTTTGTTAGCATTTTATGCAAAACAGACAATCGACAACTGAAGAAGTTAAGCACGGCAGACATAGAGATAGGCTCAAAGTTTTAGAGAATTACTCTGTACATTTTATAGCAGAAATTGTTAATTCTTACTGATTTGAAATGCTTGCAAGCAGGACATGTAACTATTTCAATAATTTTAAAGCAAGATACTCTGGAAACTTTCACTCATTAAATGATATTTGCCTGATTATTGTCATCTTCTGTTTCCATTTTTGTCAGAATTTTAAGCCAAATAGTCCATCTGGCATTTTCTCTCACTTGTCATTTTTTAAGTTATAAAAATACAGTATATTTTAAAATTCTAGATCATCAGTTTTATTTTCTCACATAAGTACTGAACATAAGAACTCAAATACTTTTACAGAATATTTTATGAAAAAATCTTCTTCAACTACATCTGAGATCTGCATCTGGACTCTGTTTCAGTATCTTACTGACTGCCTGCTGACAATAATGGTCAGGGAGGAGGAGTGCACTGGGCTTGAACATAAATGGATGTTTCACAAAATCACCTCTTGAAACACCAAATAGTAGAGAGGATTTAGCTACGTATCTTCCATTGGAATCAGCATGTGTACTGTGTGTAAGAGAGAAAGAGGCTGACATTTTTCTTCATATGGTCTTCAGTGTGCATTCTGCCTGCTTCAAAAGAAAAAATAATAATTGCAGAATGTATTCAACAGACTGGTGAGCACCTCCACGAGCACAATCAACATGAGCTGAGAGGGCCTCACTTTACTTCATGAATAGACTTACATTACCTCTTGTGGAATTACTGAGCAGCTGTTAGAGAGAAAAGAAAACATGATCAGTATTCTTTTGTAGGGACTTACTGAGAACCAATCATCAAATACACATGGTAAATAGAAATGGAGTCTTGAATAGGTGATAAGCAATCAACTACAAACAAAAATGAGACACTGTGACCTTACATTCAGCATGAGTAGTAAATTAACATATCTGTGCAGTGCACTAGGAAATTAAGAGGACAATAAGGACAAAATAAATGTAAAACCAGCCATAGGCTACATAAATCCAAAATACCTAATCTGGGCTAGTTATAGTATATTTTAAATCCCACATCCCAAACCTTGGCCACCTAATCTTTTCACCAGCAACCAGCACAGTTAAGTTTACAGACTTAACCTGTATGATTAAACAAGGCATATGACATGGTCTAGTCATGAAGCAGAGTTACCTGAAGACAGTCAAGTGATTCAGAAAATGGGCTCAATTAACTTGTCTTTGTCCATTATGCAGAATTGTAACCCTTCTATTACACACAAAGCTAAGCCACAACACCTCCTCTGCCCTGCCTGCCCCTCCTGAAGAGCCTGTAACAATCTGACGGGACACTCCAGTCAGAGGACTCATCCCTCCAGCTTTCACTTATACCAATGATGTTCAATCTCTGTGAGTGAGCCAAAGGTCCCAGCTCCTCTTGTTTGTTCCTCATGCTGCGGGCACGACTGTAGAAACGTTTCAGGTGTGGTACTTTGTAGCCAACACGCAGTGAAGCAGATTGAGGGATCCCATTAGCTCTCATTTCCTCCAGTTTTGGTAAGCCATCCCATTGCTCATCACTAGAGAACCTGGTTAAGTCCCTTTCCCCCTTCCGCTGCTTAGCAATACAATATAAAATTATAAGTAGTTACCCAGAATTTATGTGTTTTGCATTTCCAGCCATAGATAATTGCATGTTTCCACAAATAAATTTCGTATAGAAGGAGAAAAAGCTAGTGAGCATTTCTCTAGGTTTCTTTATGTTCTAGACTGGTCCATAGATAAACTGACTGATCAGTGCTGTAGACTATGCAGATGTAAACGGTATCCAAGAGGCTTAGGATGTTTCATACTCATGGCCCTTATGCTACATCACACTTTCTTACAAATGTCAGTGGAATTAGTGAGACCACTAACTCCTCTGACAAAGAGAAGAATCAGCGAAAAAACACATAATTTGCAGTTTATTAGGAAAGTTTTATAAACCTATTTAGATAACTTAGAGACTTCATGCTGTGCATATTAAACCGCGGTAAAAAGTGAGTAGAAGATCAAAAAAGTTAATGGAAAGGAAATTCTTCCACAATGACCAGAGTCTGTCAAAGTCTTTAGTTAGATATCAGCAGAGTCTAACGAAGACCACTCCATTTACTTTAATGGACCTACACCAGCTCGTACAAGTGAACTTGTGTCATGCTACTATTTTTCTCTTGTAATAACGTGTCTATGTCTCTTTTGTTTGTTCATACAGTTATTTCTTTCATGTTTCTGTGTGCACAAATGCAAAATAGACTTGGTGCTTTTTTTCAGGATACAGGTGCCTTGTTTAATGTGTGCTAACAGGCAACATTTGTTTGCAATTGTAGAGAGTACAAAGAAAAGAAAAGCCACAGCATCACAGAATAGTCTGAGTTGGAAGGGACCCACAAGGATAATCAAATCATCTATGAACAAATTATAAAAATTTTGCTCATGTAAAATGTAGGAGTATTACTGGCACTTGCTTTCATTCTCAAGTGATGCTGTAATAATATGATTTAACACCTTTAATAATAGTATCATTTTAGTGATAATGGTAAATAGACAGAAATCAGACAAAATTTATGGAGGCAGGAAGTTTCTCCTACTGGGTTAACTATGTCAGCTGGAGAAACAAAATCAAATTAGCTCTTAAGCATGCAAACTCTTCTCTTAGTCTTCTCAAAACATACCACATTTCAAGCATATTGCTTCAGCATCTCATTCGCTGTTGGAGTAAGGAAGCAGCCTCTTTCTTTCAAGGTCTAGAAACTAGTCCTCACATTTCACATAAATTTCAAAGTGAGAACTGAATATTGAAATTTCTATTTTCCTTTAGTGAACCAGTACACAAAAGTACAAAATTAGAGAGGAAAAGAACTTCAATGATAGTTTCTCGGTTTTAATTTTGTTGGCTCTCAACTTGTGCTTCCCTGCTTCAATAAAGGGCAAACAGAAGTACCACTACATGCATGTGCCCATGCATGTGTGTGCACCTAAAGACATTTTCAGCATTTATTTTGAGAATTTACATTGCTCTCAGGCTAAATGATAAGCAGGATGTCCCTTGCCTTCCCAATTTAAGGAATATGATGAAAGAGCTTTTAGGATAATGAACTGTCCTGCACCAGAAAATAGGTTTCTTTCTTTAAATACATTACCTTCCACACCAGTACCTAATGAATAAAATTTTTTGAGTGGATGGAGGCCAAATTGTAAGGATAAGAGGTCTTTTTATGTGTATACCTGGGAAAGAAATACTGCGTTATGGATTTTTAATCACCCTATGATCATATGACTATAATGCATCCCTGGAATAGTATTCTAGGGATGCATTATGGTTTAAATGTTCCATCCAAAATGTTGTGCAAATGGCTTTTTCCCCCCCCAGTATTAAATTCCTCTTTGTCTGATTGGAAATAAATAGACAGCATAGAACTCTCAATAACTGATTTGATTTCTAAGATTTTTAATCATGTAAGCTACAATAAATTATTCCTTGTGACAGAAAGTATATCATATATTTCCTGTGAATCTGCTGGAAAATGCAAATACACCATTACTTCAGCCACATTCCCCTTGCAAATCTAGCTCTGCAACTGATAGTTTGTAACTTTCTTCAGAGTTACAAAAATGTCACAGTTATATCAAGAGCTGCTTACAATTTGTGAACATGAAGTTATAGTAAGCAAAAAATATAGATTTTTTATTTAAAAATGCAAATTTTTATTAAATTCTTTTGTTCCCAGAGAAAATCTAATGTTATAAATTAAAATTGAAAATATTAATTCCAATATTTACATAATTAACAACTTTGATGTTGTTCAGACGTGTTCAACAAAGTCTGCATGCAGTATTCAATTTTATCTCAAATGTGCAATACATTAGAAAGATCCAGTCTGCTATTGTGAATGCAGTCCTTGGTTTGACCTGGAGTTCCCTCTAAAACATCAGCATCACTATCAATAATACCAATTTATCCTTTGTTCGTATAAAAGCATGCCACTGGAAGTTTCTTTCTGACATTTTTGGAAGACTATGGCTATCTGAACTGCCATCTCCCCTGTTGGAAAAGGAGCAGTTTGTTTGTTGTATGGCCTCTTTTCCCAAACTGCATGTTGCTGAAATATTCTCAGTTGGTGCAAGAATAAAAGACCATTCCATGAGCTTCAGCAATTAAGTCTTTGTTGTCACATCTGAGATAGAAATTCCAGCAGAAACATTATTGGGAACATAAATAGCAATAAAATAAACATATGAAACAAAGTTTCCAGAATAAATGTTCTTCAAATTAGTTTCAAAACTAAATTATAGCCTTTAATTCATCATTTTCTTTGCTCATAATTTTTTCCTCAAGTGTACTTGTTTGGTAAACTTTCAGATAATTTACATTAATCCAGTGGACCTGAGAAGCAGTATTTCAATGATGTTTATGTCTGAAGGACCAGACACTTATTGCTATGAACCAATATTTTCCATTTGGCTATTAATTGCTAAAACTGTGTGTGCATCTCACACTGCAGTTTTACCCCAATAAAATGTAGTGATATAGAAGCAAAAAACTGTGACATCCAAAGAGTGCAATTCAATCAAACAAGTTCAAAGTATCTTCAGAAAGTAAAACAAAAAAAAAAAAAAGAGAAAAAGGAGAGATTAGTGAATACTTATGTTTGCTATTTTACTCCTATAAATAACACTTCCATTAAGAAAGGAATTTGAGTTTGGATTGCAGGGTATTTTTTCCATCCCCCTTTCCTAACAGCAAATATCCATTTTTTGAAAAAAGAATTCATACTTGAAAAATTTCTATTAAGAAGTACATGTAAAACAAAAGTATGTTATTTTACAATTTCCAACTAAAACTCAGAAAATCTCGAGAAAACTAGAAAATTTCTGATAAAACTTTCAGCGATAAAATTTAATCACAAACCTATTGTTCTGGCAACAAGTTTTCCCAATGGATATAAGTTAAAATTTAACTATTTTTATTTCTATGACAGATTTTTTGAGTTCAGCTAGGGCAATAACAAAAATGGTACCTGTTTATAAATCCTGCAAACAATATTTATAGTACTTGGCACTAGAAACTCTGAATATAAGCACACTGAAATGAACAGTATGATTGAAGTCTTTCATTTTTCAAAGGGCAACTATTGGAAAGCAGTAGTAGTCTTCTAATCACTAGCATGAAAATTTCATGTTAACTATTAATTTTATAGAATTCTGAACATGCATAATCCTTCCTATTTCAACTTTTTAAAATAATTGCTTTTCAATATCTTGCTTTTCACTAGATTGTCACTATTAAGATGTGGATTACTCAATGCTTGTTTCAAGTAGCTTTTCTCTTGGTTACTTGAAAGCTTGAGTCATTTCTCTTCCATCATTATTTAAAACATTTTCTCACCCCTCAGCACATTCTCTGAATGTATCTTTAGATGTGTCAGCTCAGGGCAGTGACAGACATTTCACAACCATCTAATGAGAGTAGATACAAGGCTTGTCTACATATGAAAGTGAAAAGATTAAGCTACTTTGAGGTAAGGCAACTTGTTCTTCATGGGTGCCTCCAGACTTCAGCACAATTTAGTTTTTATGTATTGACTTCACACCTTGACAGTCTCCATGCAGATCTGATCTCAAGCAAGAATAACCATAAAATGTTAAAGTATTATTCTGAGAGCACTGGCACTGCACAAAGCCCTTTTCCCAAGGGATTTGTGTCTCAGTGGTGCTCCTGTGTGGATTTTTTGATACCAGAAGCAGATTAATTTACTCATTGCATTCATATCCTCATAAGAACATTACTAAGTGCCTTTTTCTATTTAGACACTTATTCTCCCAAAACATATAGAAAATCACTATCTTTTCAGGTACTTGATGTATTTGTCTGAAACTGTGCATAAGGTTAGAATTAAAGGTAAGATGTCGACACAATATACATAAATATAGAAACATAACCTGCTAGATTATTCTCTTAGCAAAGCAGCCTGAAAATGAAAGGAACATCTAAGGACTGTATCATGGAGTAACACAAGACTCCTTTCTTTTGGGTGCTGGACTTACTGTACAGACAGACTTTTAATTAATTCACATCTCTGTAAAATTAGCAAAATATTTCCTTCATCCAAATCTTGGCATGTCCCAAATATTTAGTAATTAAACTTTTCAGAGAATGGATTATTTTTCACAACAAAAATAATAGTTTGGATCCCCACAATTTCAATAACAGCAATGAAAATATTTAATATATATAAGAAAACTTTGCATACAATAAACCCCTAAAATAAAAAAAATCCCAAACTAAAATTTCTACTGTAGAAGTATTGACTTAAAAAAACACCAAACAAAAACAAGCAGACAAACAAAAAACCTCCACAAGTAAACAAGGAAAATAACACATGGTGTGGGAATAATACATGCACAGAATTGGATCTGGAACAATTATTTTTATTTAGAGCTTCATAAATCATTGACATGTGGGAAAGCATTTCATTCATTGCCTACCCAGCCACCAAATGGGAAGAAATAATAGAGATGACATGGATTTTAGCTGAAATTAGCTATGCATCTGTTTCTATGCAGAGTAAAAGTCTATCACTCCTGGAAATGATCAGAAACAGAATGCAGCAGATAGACATTTCCTATTTTTGTGCTGTGTAGATTGGGTTTTTAGGCTGCTTGGAGGAAGTTTTCTGCCAGACCATATCCAGGCAAGATCTAAGAACAGAACTTAATTGGTAGAAAGAGGAAAAACTGTTAGAAATGTAGGCTTTAAGAATCACTTTAAAATGAAAAGGTGAGTTTATTATTATGTTCCAAATCCTCATCTCTTTTATGTATGGGGACAGTAGCCATTATCAACATTAAAAGCTATACCTCTTGTGGATTAATAAGGAGGTAACCAGCTATATCACACTGAGATACTTATATTTTACACAATGGTTAGAGTTGGGTAATTTGGGGGAGGAAGAGGCAATAATGTTCTTGCAGAACTTATTTATACTTACAGGAGGAGGGCAGTATCCTAGAGAGCAAGCACTTCCTGGTGATGGAGAGTGCATGTTTTATGTGCTGATTCACAAACGTGGACTAGGTTTGAGCCAGGTTACAAATTTTTGATTCAGCAGTAATTGAAGATCTGAAGTTAAAACACTGATAGACGCAAAATTTCTATTGATAGCTTGTTTCCAGGCTGGGTAATTCAGCATTTTGAAAGGACTGAAGTGTTTCCTTTTTTCCACAAGATCTAAAGAGAGGGCAAAAATGCATTATATATCCTGATAGCAGTGAAGGCTGTATCTAAATGGCAAGATATTTTCACTATGCCCTGCTCCCTGTATTGCTGTCTCCCCCAGCTTAAAATCCGAGGTTTATTGGTGCAGAGTATCACAATTTAGACATAGTCTCATTTCAACCCACTTCTCAGCAAATTCTTTCAAAGCAACTTCATAATAACACTAATGAAAGTCTTTTAAATAGAAACAGTCAAAATGGACGACTTTGCTGGAATATGAGCATTTGAAATCACTGAAACAGTATATCTTTTTTGTTTAGTTTTCCAGACAGCAAAAATTTAAATGTGCCCAAAAAGCTGCTGCCTGAAAGCCACTAATCTATTTTGTCCCTATGGTTGAGTAAAAATAATTTTGAGAAAAACAGCCTGTATTTTCTATTATACCCTTTCTATTGATATATTACTCAAGTTTAAAAAGATGGTTAATAGTGGAAATTAAATGTTCCGTTACTTATACAGTGGTAGAGCCTACTTTTGTTGCCCTCTGCGGGCTTTGATCATTAAAGTAATGACCACAATTAATTTTTGCCCAGAAGCGAAATATTTTTCTCAGTGCTGTGCTGCAAGTGCAACTTTTAGAGTCTCTGTGGGTACAGCTTGCATATTTGATAAAGTTAGCCATAGAGGGCATGCTCTTAGCTCCATGCTTTTTCCCGTGTCAAGTATTATTGGCATAATGTCTATAAAAAAAAATTTAAATTCCTGAAGAATTAAATAACAACAATATAGGAGACTACCTTGAACTCCTTGCCCTCTCCTCACAGTATCTCATGATACTCCTTGTCAATCAAGTTCTGAGTTGGCTTAGTGGTGCCATATATTACCAACTCTCAGAAAGAAGCTAAAGGCAAACTGCTGTTTTGACTCTCTCAGCAGGGAGCTACACTTTTAATAGGCGTGTACATCTGCTGCACAGAGCATGGAAATATCCTTGGCTAGCTGCACTCATGCCCATCTGTCAGGATGGCGTGCTGCCTGCTAACAGGTCGGTCACATCATTGCCACATGGCATAAATGCCAGGAGAGGGACAACTTATTTGGCCAGCCTGCTTGTCAGTAAAAGTGAACAGAGCTTCTGCAGGACATCATTACAAATGCCAGCAGGACCACTTTGATAACAACTACTCAAACTTGGTATCTGCTTAATATATTTTCTTATTGTAGCACCTAGCCCTCTGATATTTCCATGAGTGTCTTTCACATATGTAGCAGTCAGTCCTTTGGTGAAGACTGGCCCAATTGAAGCATACTATGAAATATTTGCACTCTTTTTTTAGCACAAAATACTTGCAAAAACAGTAAATACTTCTCATGTCAATTCTATACCATCAACCTGTACCTAGCGGTGTAGATATTAAGTTGCACCTTCCTCTCTGAAGCTCATTTAATGCCTTATGACTCTGAAGAGTTTTCTATCTTGACATTTACCAAATTACAGTTTTCCTTTCTGAATAGCAGAAACAGCAATTTTGCTATATTTCCCAAAATAGCAACATTCGTCTTTGATGTCTTAGTATTGAGAAATGCTGACTTTTTTCTGAGTATAAACACAGATGATTTCATTTTGTTGATTTCATTTAAATCAATAGATGAATAAAAAGACCCTTTACTAATAAATTTGCAGATTATGTTATGGCATCACTTTCAAATAAAGTAGAAGCAACATCAAATTCCCAATTTCAGGAAATTATTTATGGAACACAATTATTTTATTTATAATTTTTTTGGTTTTTTTGTTTGTTTGTTTGTTTGTTTGTTTTTTTATTTAAGTTCTTTCTGATACTTCCTTTAAAAACTCTAGAGTGTGTGAGCAAGTGTACAGCTCCTACTAAAGATGAGGTATATACTAGTAAAAGTTGAAAATGGCAAAAGTAAATTATTTACATAGATAGGAATCTTTTCATTGAGTTTTGGAGTTTTGGTATAAAGTGAAGTGCATAAGATCAAAATCATAACTTAAACTTAAAAAATATATACCTTAAAACAAACTCACAAATATGGAATTTTTCAAGGCTCTTATGTCATTATTCATCATAATAAGCATAAGAAAATATATCCAGGACTAATACTGCAGCATACATTGGAATAATATAAAAGTAAGGTAATGTAATATTTTTATCAGCATTATGTGCATTTTTATATTTCTTCTCTATCAGTGTGGTTTGGGGTAAGGGCATTCATCTGTTAAAAAACAATAATTAAAGGACAACATAAATTCAGCACCAGAAAGCATATATCTGCATTATTACAGTCCTAAATATACAAATAAGTAATCTGATTGGATCACATACAGTGCAGATGGAAGTAGATGAACAAATCAAATAGAATAAATGCTGTTTGAATTTAGAGGAAAATGGGAGGATAAAAAGTAGCCTGTATAGAGCTCCGTGATATCAGAATCGGAGAGGTGGAGCACAAGGTCTGGCTTCCTCAGCTGTGTGAAGGATGAGTGGCTCATACTGCTCTGTCATGTAATGTGGTGGAGCTGTGAAGCCTCTCCATGGAGGTTCATCCATGGAAGGTGTCTGCTGTGCCAAGGGAGCAGGATTTCTGCTCAGCTAAGACCCTGCCTGGAGTATCATGTTCAGTTCTGGAGATCCCAGTGCAAGAAAAACATGGACCTGTTAGAACAGCTCCAGAGAAGGACCACAAAATTTATTAAAGGGCTGAAACACCTCTCCCATGAAAAAAAAAAAAAAAAAAAGCTGAACCTAAGAGACCCACCACATTCTCTCTGCCTGGGGAACAGAAGACTCCAGGCAGATCAGTATATAAAGGCAGTTTCTGAGGAAGGAGAGAGAATTTTTACCAAGGTTTGTAGTGACAGAACAAGGGGCAATTGTTTTAAACTGAAAGCAGGTAGACTTATGCTGGATATAAGGAAGACTTTTCTTACAATGAGGGTATTGAGACATTGGGACAAGTTGCCCAGAGAATTTTCCCAACTATTTCCCTTTGTAAACCCGCACATTTGCACAGGTTGTATCTGCAGTGTTATCCACTTAATTTCTGCTGAATATGAACAGTCATTTGCTAAAGTACTTGTACTAAAGAATAGTATGGGTATTGTAGTAAATGTTCAGAAAATTATTTAATACCTTAGATCCCCATCTTGATAATGAAATATTAGGATATACAATAAAAAGTGAACTGCAATGCCATGTGAACAAACTACATAATGCAAACTCAGAACCATATTAGCTTACAGTGTAAAAACCTTCAATATGCTGAAGTCTTCTCACTGGAATTTTTTGATAGAAGTTATTTCTTGATGGAACATTTTTTTGGGATTGGGTTTGGTTTTTTTGCAATAACTGCTTTCTGTCTGTTTAAAAATCAATGGAAATCAAAACATGTTAACCAGTTTCTCAAGAAAGACACTGAAAGTTGAATCACAGTCCAGAACAGTGTTATGTTAACAGTGCTATTATACTATATTTTAGATATCTAATCACACCTAGCTGTTGGGTCAAGATCTGTAACTCAGATTCCCAACAATGGATAAATTACATCATAGTACATAGTACTACATCATACATAGTACATAGTATTACATCACACTAAAGACAAACCTCGCTGTGGAGGGATGACTCCAAGAGGGAGGTGGTAGTATAGTGGGACAGACAAAAAAAGATTACCATGAAACCACAGCAACTTTTCAAATACAATATTATTTTTATCAGGAAAGTTTTCTTGATTTCAGAAAGCACTATATGACAAAGAACTTGAACTTTTGTATAGAAACTGTAGTTGAAAAATGGAATAGAATATTTTTAGACACTTTTCTCACATGCATACCCTTATTAATTTCTCTACTGCTTACATAATATTTTTTATAATAATGAATTTTTTTATTTATATCATGGCCTATTTGTGAACACATTTACTTCTACCAGTAGACAGATAAGAAGCAATTAGGAACTCTTTCTAATTGCAGTAAATTTCAGTATGGCAAGAAATGCAGCTTCTCAGATGTCTATGATGAGTTAAACAGAAATTTAATCTTAAACACATGCATAGCAGGATTGTATATTCTTATATTTGATTTTAAAGACCTATTTCATTAATAGCAAATAAGTTTATATGATATCCCATGAAGACACTTTGAAGGTTTTTCAGAGAGAATTATGGAAGATAAAATATAAAGCTTTCCTATAATTAAAAATAAAGTCAGCAACAACATCACTGATGCCAGGGCATAAGAAAATTTAAAAAAAAATGTTTTCATAAGGCTGACATGATAGAAATGTAACAACAATAAATTAATTGAAGAGCTTACTTCTGCGACACTCCATTTGTTTCATAGGAAAGATATTTCTTCAGGCTTCTGTGTTATGACGGAGGTGGTAATAACAGATTGTAAGTTCCATGCACAAAGTTAGTGAGTATGCTTGGATACCACAAAGAGACGCCTATAAGGCAGTACTGGAAAAAGAGCTTGAAAATCAAGACAGGATCAAACCATGTCAGATGTAGAAAAGTAAAATGCACCAACCAAGTGAAATTTACTAGAACTTTTATTCTTGAGTGTTTTTTACACTGGAAGTGACATAGTAGTGCAGGTTTTCAAATTCACCTTTGTAATTTAATTCTACTAAAAGGTGACAGAACTTTTGTTGCTAAAGGTCATAAACCACAAAGCCAAGATTTTGCGCAAGTATAGATAGTTTAGAGTTCTTTAGTTTTTAGGGATTTTTTTACCCAAACCGATAAAGCAGAGATGTAAATCTATTGTTATAAGGTAGCTTAAGCCCATACAATTTTTATTCTACCTCCACAAATATTTCAGAGTAAGGCTGTCAGTATTCACATAAAGTATGTGACCACCATAGAATATAACAAAATGCTCACCTATAAATTGTTGCAGATCAGGTACTACAATTTTTCAAGTGGTTGTTTCACTCAGCAGTTTCACCTGTAGTGAAAAACAGTAAACTAAGGATGATTTGTCTCCCTATGCTATGCATTTCTTACCCAGAAAGAATAGTCTCCTCAAAGAATCAAGATCTCACATGGTTGTTTTGCAACAGTAAAAAATATGTATTTAAATATGGATGAGGAATCAATAAGAAACAGAAAAGTAACACAGTAATTTTAGTACATTATTGTAGCAAATTTAGGTTCCTGAAAGTCAAAGAGTAGACCTTTCTGTAAGAAACAAAAAGCAGAGCAAAATGATGTCAAATCAAGGGTGTCACTTCCAGCCAACAAACCAAGACGAGCAGAAGAAAACAAATTATTTAGCGTTGTACACCTTGTCCTTTTTTACTATAGCAATGCTTTGAAAATATACACTAGAATTGGATGAAAAAAAGAAAGTCGGTAAGAAGGAGTTGTTACAAAATTGCTGGATTTCACTTTAAAAAAATTTCTTCTGTTTATTTTGTATAGAATAGTTCCATTTTAAATAATTAATTAAAAAGCCTTTTTACAATTGAAAATTCTTTTCATTCTGCTTACTATGAGACATCCCAGCAATTGTCTTATCCAGTGAGTTATTATATTAATTAATCCTAAAAATTCATAATTTCTGGAGAAAAAATTTGAAATACAGGTTTGTGCTGACAATTTCAACCACTTGTCACATAAGGTCCAGAAATAGAATATTACAGAAGAAGTAAAATCCCAAGACTAGCTCAGGTCATGAGGTCTTTCTTAATGGAATGACTAGTACTAATCAGTATGACAAAAAGTGGTGTGATTTCGTCAAAGTCAGAATTTAAAACTAATGAACTTTTGTCTAATTGTGGTAGAAGAGAGCTCTTACTTGAGCACACAGCTCTATGGCAATGTCTGTCTGACTGCGCACATTCACTGCTCACCATAAGGGAGATTTCATTTCCTTCACAAGAGACCATTCCAGTCAGAGTCACCATTCTCACTTCCATCCCCGACAGCTTTCTTCTACTTGCTATATAAGATGCACTTCTCTTATTAGCATGGCAGCCTACAGTGATTTCACTGAGTCATGCTCACTTAGATCTATGCCAAATTACCTCTGAACTCGTTTTTTGTAACATAGACTGAAAATAAAGACTGAACTCAGAGAAGGAGTAGCTAGCACTTCCGGTGAAATAAAGGATTAAAATCTATTTCATTGGGAAGCAAACAGTAGTGATAAAAGGAGGTTTCAAGTGTGAACCAGGAGAACAAAGTCACCTGCAGAATGAAACACCAAATTGAAAATGGGCAGCGAAAATTGCCAATGGATATCAGAATTTACAGCTGGCATGGTTTTATTTCAGCCTGGATTGGAACTTCAGTCTAACGTCAGCACTGTGACAACACCACTACTATGCAAAATCTAGCTCAGGAATAACAAATCACATACTGTTGTCTGTCAAAGGAAGAAACGGATTTATGAGATAAAAATAAAAGAGGTGTATTCCCATAATTTTGCTAAGTGATCACCTACATATTGTAGGTGGATACAGGAATTATTTGAAGTATCACAACAGACCATAACTACCTAAAGAAGTAATAGCTTACATTGAGAAAAGGATCATTTTAGACGTATATTAGAAAATGCTTTCTGATCCATTAGACTCTAATATAATCTTCTGAGGAATGTACTGAAATCCTGGTTATTTAAGAAATTTAGCAATTAAACTGAAAGGAGTAACAGGCATATGCTATGAGCAACAGTACTGAACCGGCAAGAAATTGAAAAAAGTTCTATCAGGTCATCTAATTCACCTTAATTTCTATGAAAATTAATGTTTGTTCTTTTCCCTTGGTTTAAATTTTGCTCATCCAGTCATGAAACCTTTTAAATCTCTGGACTCTAAAAATGTCTTTCATTCAGACAGCAGTGCCTCAAAGCTATTCACGCTAATTAGCCAAGGTCATTTAAATACATTTTTCATGAAGCACCTTAAACTCAGTGTGCCATTTTATATATTTATCAAATTGCTAATCAATATGCTATACCACAGTTACCACTGGGCCTCGAGTTACACACAGAATGCTGCACGAATTTAAATTGTGCAAGCTGCTGTCTGCATAAATGAAATTAAAGTGTATGCATTGATCATTATTCACAATAGAAAAGCAGTGGCCTAAATACATTCACATCAGAAATCTGTATTTTAAGTAAATCTTAACTGTATTGTTGGTTTCTCATTTTATATGTTTTTTAACAAGCCTTGTATTAAACTAGCTTCGATTTCACTTTCTTTCTCCAGCATATTACCTCCACTGTATTGGTAAAGTAATTTATTCCATCCTCTGTGGAGAGCCTGGATCTCATTTGCCAGCATATTTATCTTTCCTGCCACTGCACTGTCATTCATCTGCAATCTCCACAGAATACCAGACCTGTGCAGAATTTCAATTAGGATTGATTCAACTAAATCCAGGCCACAGAACTGAGGCTGACAGGGTGACCCCCTGAGAATTTAATATGTTGAATCTTAAAAAAAAAAACCCAGTAAAACTACAAAACAGAAAACAGTTCAAGTTTAACACCCTAATTCATTCACTCCACTATACACTCGGTTTAATCTGTCTCACAATAGGTTTCTTTCAGACTCTTTGTATTGTTTACAGTAGTTTCAACTACCACAGGAAAGACATCAACATAAAAATCTCTACTCTTCCTCTGCGATCTAATCAACTTAGACTCAGACACCTTGTAATGAACAGAAAAATTATTTCCACAGAGGCTGAGCTACCCTAAGCTTCCTATTCTGTAAATATACATGCAAAAATCAGTATAGTATAGGTACACAGGTAAAATGGCTTTTATTGGATCCTTGACTACACAAACTTCCAGTGCTTTCCAGTGTAATCAACAGAATTCATCTGCTTGTCACTTAAATGTTCTAAAAGAATTTCTTAAATAATATGTGGTTACTAGAACAGTCCTGTAGGCTTCAAGGCAACTAAACTGGAGAAGAACAGGAATCTGAGAGGTATTTTTTCTTATAGTATATAAGTTTCCACTATTCGAGTTTATACTTTACCTTAGTTGTACACAACTTGAGACTTACTTTGATTGTGTAAGTACTTACTTTGACTTACTTTGAGGTGTAAGTACATACTCAGTTTTACACGAAGCATTACAATAGACTAGACAAATTATAACAATTCCACATTTAATTAGACTTTTTCGTTGCTACTAAAGAATTATATTGAATACATTTTCCCTGAAGATCAAATTTAACCACAGAAAAACATCAACTTCTACCTCACTTAATGTGAAAGGTAAGATAAGAACTCACATATTAGACACTTACCAAGCATAAAATCAAATAAAAGAATAGAAATACCATTGGGGAATATTCACACATGCACACATATCAATGTTAAATAGAACATGAGTTCGCTGGAACTGAATGAAATAATTAAAAGAGCTATTGATTTTTTTTTTTGTGCATAGGGATACAACATCAATGAGTCCAGCATAAGCAAAGAAATTAATTGATACTTGGGAGGGATGTCATATTATTTTAACTTGACTAAACTAGAAAATATTTCACATATGACAAATACTTTATAAGCCTTTATCTGTCACAGTCAGAAATTTCTCAGTGTATTAGGATTATTCGGAAGAGGCACAATTATCACCAATTAAAAATTAATATCTATATAATGTCCAGAATGAACCCCCTATAAGGTAGATTTCTCTCTGAAATTTGATCACAAGATCTATGTGTAGCTGCAGTAAAGAGGAAACTGCATTAATACATAGTCTATTGCATTAATATACTAGATTTGTGCCTTTGGTATATAAACATAGAGTAGGGTAGTGGAGGTAGAAAAAAAATCCTGCTCCCAATATATTCTTCAACAATTAGTCCTTTCCAAGGCTGTCCTGAGGTACCAGATTATGACTGTAATCAATTAGAATTTTTCTCCAGTACTACATATATATAGAAATGCTGCAATAAACACATTCCAAAGCATAAATATTTTTCATTATCCTTTCTTTGGGGAGTGAATGAAGAAACACAGATGTGTTGCTACACTACTTATAGCTGTCATGTGGATACAAGGGAGAATTTTAAAGTATGAGAACATAATAATGAGATTCAAATTAAATTGGAGAGGATACAGGGGAATTTTGCCATCTTCCTTCATTTGTCTAGATTTGATCTGTTTCTTCACTTATCATAAACCAGATTTTCCATACACTGGGCATTTATCTGATTAAGAGTCCTTTATTCCCCAGTTCATAAGCTGAAACTAAGATCCAGTTGTCCTATTCAGAGGTTTGTTTCAGTACTTAGAAGGGTTTCTATATGTCATATAGTTAAAAAGAATAATAAGCAAAAATATTAAAAGAAACTACTGCTTGTGGAAATTTTGGCGGCTCATTTATTACATCATGTTTCTTGCCTTATGACATAGCACCAGATATGAGAAGATCAAGTCTTTCTTTTCCCACTTGTGATGAACTTATGGTTAACCTGACCCAAAGCCCCTTTACTGAAAGTCACCCTAGGTAGTGTCTCATAAACTGTCTAATCATTTGACTTACCTACATTTCATTTCACCCATTCTTTTATTATGCTTCCTACAACCTTCAAAAGTTTTAAGAATCAATCACTATAGATTTTTTTACAAATACTGTAGAAAAAGAACTCCATACATCTGTCTTCACTGTGTTGCCCACTATTTTCTTTTCTTTCTGATGAGTAAGACATTTTGTTCTTTCAATTTATTTATACAGACTTTCTTATTACATTTTATTGTTTGAAACTGTTTCTTGTGACTTATGTGGTCTGATTGGTCTATTATTCTTTTTCTACAACCTTACGTTCAGAACTTTTCCATTCTTGAATAATTTTAGTTTTCCAAGTCCCAAAAGTAATCTGATAAAGTAACATAGATCTTTTGCTGTATTTTCTATCTATATTTCTCACCAGGAAATTTTGCTGTTATGCTTTTCATAAGGTTCTTTATTTTGACTGACACTTCAACTATACTATTTTACCCCTAGAACATATTCCCAAGGGACCTTTTTTCATTTTCAGTGATTTTACTGAGATTTTTGTTTGGGTTTTTTGGTCACTTTAATGATGTCTCTGTATTTAAAATACTCAGAAATTGCACTCTTACCTTTATAAATCAAAGTAAATAAACAAAGAGAGAAAAAGTGACCTTCTGACTTTCATGTATCTAGACATACCTAATTCTCATAAGTCTCATTATATTTCTATTGCTATTTCTTGCTCGTTTCTGATAGTATATTTTATTCATAATAAATGTCATTTATATAAGTAATTTTTAGAGATTTTTTGCAGTTACTGCTTGTTCAGAATGGAATTCTCAAGATACATTGACACTTTACTTTTCCAATTGAAACTCACTTTATTGCTGAATGCTTTTTTTTTTTTTTACATTAAATATAATCTTTTCAACACAAAGGAAATCCTTCTCTTATTAATGTCCATAGCAATTTTATAGTGGCTTCAGTGGCCCTGGATTAGGTGTCAGCCATAGGGAAACTATGAGCAGGTAAGTATGAAGTAAGGATATTGACTGAGGTTGTAAAGTTTTTAAGTATTTTGTCTAGTAGCAACTCTTCTCAATTCTCACTGCTCTACTCTAACTTTTAAATAGGTAGAACACTGACTTCAGCAAATGTGCTAGAACACTTTCAGAATAGAGTGCATAATACAGTGTGTTCCTGAAATCTATACACAGCACAAACACGTTTCCTGTTTGAAGCCAAGGCGATAGATACATGTGACATAATTTTTGCCTCATTACTTTTTTATAACTGTGCAGCTTGATTTCATTCTAGAGCTTTACTCATCTATGAAAACACTAAAAAAAAAGTAGGCAAATTATTCTAGCCTGTTCCTACTCCCACAGCAAGAGTGGTAGAGGGAAGAGAGAGTAGCCAGAAATACTGCAGTGATGGACAATTCAGGACATTGGACATCTGTTGATTGGATCTAGGATCATTATTTCTGCCATTTACTGAATGAATTGTCGGGGATTGTTTTCCTTTGGAGATATTTTCAAAACAGAACGATGCAATTACAGAAATAGCTGTATGATGGCATGGCCCCACCTGTTATTTGTTCCCTATCCAATACTTAAAGCATCAGTTTCATCATTCTGCAGTTTAGTAAGACTTTATTCCCCACAGACTGTGCTCCAAAGTGCAGACTATTTATTTTATCTGAGCTCTGGAAACAAGTTTTGCATATTATCATTTAGCAACGCTTTGTCAATGCAGCTGGCAATGTGAAAACTCAAAAATGTCCAAGATGTCAATAAGACAAGATTATCGAGACATATCAGTTTTCAGGGCTTCACTGCACTTGTCAATGTACTCACACATGAAGAAAATATGTCCTCCAAAATCAAATCCTTATAATCTTAATAGACAGGAGGAGATGCTGCCTGAATTATAAAACTATAAATATCCAAAATTCCTCATTAAATCTACAAATTGCATGGTAATTGATATATCTACATATCCATAAAACACCCAGATTAAAATACATATATTTAAACACAGCACACTTCAGTAACATATTTTTTTTAATTGGAAACTACCTGATAGCAAATACTGTGAGTTTCTGTAATAAAATAATAAGTAAAAAATCATTTCATTCGATAGTCAGCTTTCTATTCCAATCATACCTAACTGGACAGTTAAGCTAAAGTGCACGTCTAATGAAAGCCAGCTATTTTGCTGCAGCTAAAGAAACAAGGAAGAATATGCATGTTTTAAGATTAAAACCTATGTGAAAAAATCATACGTACTTGCTGAGTTTTTTCCTTAGTCACATTACTGTAAATTAAACTCCGATGTGAATTTACAGCACACTAATGACACTACAGTGATTTCCCATGGGGACATTAGAAATGCACATTAACAGTGTAATAAAAACAAATTGAATTGAATCCTTTCTCTGGTAAAACAAAATTTAGTAGAAGTTGTCTTAGCTAAGGGAAAAACCATAGAAAAAAAGGGGAAAAAAAATAGATTAATCTATTTACATAAAATTATTTGAGCTTCTAAAATGTCAATTGAATAATACGTGTTCATTAATAATGCATTTGATAATTCACTGAGAAAAAAAATTATCTCATATATTATTCACAAATATTATTCAAATATGTCTAAAACATATCCTGCACAAAAGATATGACTTCAAATCACCAGTGGGGTCTGCAGTACCACATTCGTACTTCTATGAATCCTTACTGCTGCTGCTCCATTAGCTTTTTAGGAGCTGACACTTGAGAGTCAGATGGGTTCTAATTAGTGATTTGTCATATTAAATTCTGTTAAAAAACCTCAGGGTTTGACCCTTTATTTTTCAATGTTTTACACTCAGAAAAGTGTTATGCTTAATATATTTCAACAGTTCAATATATCTTCCATCTGGTCGCTCAAAGAACGTAATTTTTTTTTGCATAGCAACAATACCAAAGCAGAAGAAATTCATTCAATAACTAATAACAGTGCTCACTTATTACTAAAAAAATCTCTTGATTTCAAATTCTTTACATTTTCAATAGAGCACACTCCAATATTAGAAATTGTGGACAAATATTTTCATACTTATTATTCTCATCTCATTGAAAGCAAGTGTAATTCACACTTTTAAACAAGCTGGTATCTCTTTAATCATTATCCCCCAGCAAAAGTAGCTAAAAGTTTTGCTGTGTCAAGTATATCCCTGCTAAGCATAGATTTCATGGCTTATGTTAGTTCGAGCTAATAAATGTCTCTGTTACAGACGTACACAGACAGATTTTTCACTCTGAGGACTGCAGAGATTATTCTTCATATTATTCTGACTTCAGAATCACAAGGAATCCTTGAGATTGCAGTGCTAAGTGAGATTATCCATAATTTGTCCCATACACATATACTCAGGTAAATACAGTCTTTCACAGCCTTAAGTGAAAATTAAACATTCAAAATAGCTGAAGTCAGCTCCTCTTCTAGCTAAAAATTATACATATTGGAAACTTCTTATGTCAAACTTTGTCAAACATTAATCAAATATGTAATTTATATACATGTATATATCCTCCAGAGAATGGTAAACTCTTTGCATATGGGGAGACAAGGCCTCCATTAAAAAGGATTTTCTAACCTTGGTCCTAGAAAGAGTTATATGTTTTCCAGTCTTCCCAAGAAGAAATAATGCTATTATATTCCTTGGGATTACTCACATTCCCTCACTTATTTCTAGGCAGTATATTTCAGAAGCTAGGTAAATCATAAGCAGATTACAGACAAAACTAACGTGTGAATAAACTGGTGCTAATGTTCAGCACAGGTCTGACCTGCCTCTTTTGGACCCCTTGGAGGTTGGTGTCAGTGAGCTAAATTCCACTCCTTCTGAATGCCCATGTGGTGAATAATGTTTTAATTCTTCTTCTCATTCTCATTTTAAGAAACTGTCATGTTAAAGTGCGAACGAAGAAAAATAACAAGAAACTGAAGAAGCTGATGAAAATTAATTTTTGAATGCTTCCTTGATCAGAGGGAAGAAAAGATATAACCAGCATAATTAATAGTCTTATCTTTAAAAACTTTTAATTGAAGTTGTGTATGTTCTTCCTGAATATAGGTAATAAATATTAACGAGGCGCACAATATTCAGTAATGCTATATATGGGTGAAACATCACAAATTTCTCAGGACATACTTATTCACCTCATGTCTGAATTTGTCCCCAGCAATGTGAGATGGTTTCAATGTTCCAAATATTTGTGGAGGGAAATACCTAATGAATGATTTTGAGAATCCAAAGATGACAAAAAACATATTGTAGAAGACTCAAAATTTGATAGGAAATGTTGGGAGTTTTTTGCTTTGACTGACTGGATAGCTTCCACATGGATGAAACACATGCTAAATTATTTACAGATAATTACATCTCTGTGCTGTTGCTAAAATATTGAGACACCATTGTCCCACAGGAGAAACTGTGACAGACATTGGCACATCAGCTAATGAATAGCTGTGGGGTAATGGGAAAAAAAGAGCTACCACAAGACCCTAGTATTAGGAAACAGAATGTCTGTAATCCACACTCAGAGAAGAAATGACACTTTCCTTTTCCCCCTCCCTCCTACTAATTACATATAGAGCAAATGTTCAACATTTGGTAGTACTTGCTTGAAGGTGATTTTTTCTGGAAATAGTCTCAAGGCCCTCTCCACTCCCTTTTCATTATAGGAAACCACAACCTAGAAATACGGAATAATCATCTTCAACCAAAGACATTTCCAAATACTAAAAAAAGACTGGGCAGTTGTTTTGGAGAAAATATGTATCACTACTGACATAGGGATACGGTTCCCAAGCAGTTTTTGGAGTTATGGAGGTTGCTGTTTCACATCACTGAGTGAAAAAAACGAGAGGAACATTCCCAGGACACATAGTCAATATAACAGCAGCACAGAATTGAACAGAAAGTCTGCATTTTAAACAAATATTTGAACATTAAAACTAGCTATCAACCTCCAAATTTCATTCTTTATTTAAGTCAACTGAAAGAATAGTACCTGGAATGTTTTTACTGAAAAACTACATGGAAATTTTTGAAAATTAAGATTTGAAAAACCTGTTTTCTCAAACATTATTGTCTTCTTAAGGAAAGAAGTTCCTTTATCCTAGAATTATGGCATTGAATGCAGTCCAAAGGTACCCTTCAATATAGGTGCCCAGTTTCATAGGGCATACTGCAGTATGGAAAAAAGGCACATCACTGGTAATAAATAATGCCTATAAACTCTGTCTAAATCTGCAGAACTGTGCTAATCCTAAGGATCTATGTGGGTTCAACTTGTCATAAGTGACAGGAATCCATCTTTAAGATACCATATTGTGTCATTTATCTAACATAATCATCACCTGCACAATGATAGGATTAGTACAAAAACAGTTCATAAAGATGTCATCTGTTCAGCAGACAGATTAAGCAGAACCTCTACTAACAGTAAAGAAAATTAGATGTAAACAAATCCTTGAAGTATATTCTTATGGTCTTCCCTGGATAGAACTTGAAGGCTTAACAAGTTTTCTGATTTAGGAATATAATTAACATTTTTTTAAAAACCCAAAAGAATATACCAAAGTACAAATGTGCAATAAGGCCTATAATTCGCCCTGAGAATTAAAATAAACTAATCACCCAGCATCCAACTATTCCTTTGAATGAATGTCTCTAGAAAAGCACATTTTTGTGGTATTGAGCTATACTAATGTGAAAGCTGCCACAACTCTGAGTAGAGATTCGTGAGTTTGGACTACACTATATGATACCACAAAGTTAAAATTATAGAATCAGAACACCCTGGGTAAGAAAATACCTACAAGGATCATTGATTCCACCTTCTGGCCTTCACAAGACCATCTCAAGAGTCAGACCCTGTGCCTGAGAGCATTTTCCAAATATTTCTTGAACTCTGTCAGGCTTAGTGCTGTCACCACTGCTCTAGTGCCTGATCAGCCCCTGGGAGAAGATCCTTTTCCTAATACTCAACCTAAGCCTCATTTGACACAACTTCAGGCTGGCCATCTCTCACGTTCTGCCACTGGTAAGTGTAGGGAAGACCCCGTAGGGAAACTGACAGACCTGTACTGTCCAGGGTTATCATTCTTACCCTTTCTGAGAACTGGGGCAGCATTTGTTGCAGTCTGCTGGGACCTCACCAGACTCCCCATAGCATTCCAAAAATCATTGACAGAAGTCTCACAATGACAGCAGCCAGCTCTTGTATTCTAGGATGAATCCCACCATGGCCCATAGACATAGGGATCCAGATGGAGAAGGAAGTTCAGAGTCAACTGGGAGTCTATCATCCTCACAGTCATGGTCCTCCAGCTCATGGCTTTAGGACTCCCAGAGCCTATAACTGGTGTTGAAGACCTAAGTGAAGAAAGGATTAAACATCTCTGCTTTGTCTATGTTCCTGTTTGTGAGGTGACTGTCCTCATAAGAATGGGATAATGCAATTTCTGGACAGTCTTTTACTATTAACATATTTTTAAAAGCCTTTTTAATCATCCTTCACAGTAGTCTGAGCTCTGGCCACACGAGTTTCCCCCCTACAGTGGCAAGCAGTATCACTGTATTCCTCCCACACCACCTGCCCTTGCTTCCACTGGGCATACACCTTCCCTTTTTGCCTTACTTCCAAGAGATGATTCCCAAGACATTTGGGAATTGCCTGCTCCTGTGCCCTTAGGAGGTGGTGCCTAAAACATGATCAGCACTGATGGGCCCCAGCACCTTCAAAAGCATTTTCCCAGGGGATCTTATTAACTAATTTTCTGAGCAGCCTGAAGTCTGCTGGCCTCATGTCCAGGGCTGAACTTTTGCTGCCACTTTTCCTCCTGTCACCAGAGATTTTAAATTCAACTGCTTCATGGATACTGTGGCCAAGAGAGCTGCCAGTCACTTTGCTCATGATACCTTTGCTGTTAACAAGCATCAAATCAAGGAGGACACCTTCACTGGCCATCTCTTTTAGTACATGTACCATGAAGTTATCATCCAGGTGTTTTAGCAATCTTCTGAACCTGTTTTACCAGCTGTGTGATATTCTCACCCTAGCAAAAGTCCCCAGTAAGGATAGGGGCAGGTGATTTAGAGGTACCCTTTTGTTTCTAGAAGGAGACCACCTCCATCGGCGTCATCATGCTGGCAGGGTTGCCCATAGAAAACTCTAACAATGAGAAAGTATTCCCCTGTATTTGTTTGTCCCATAATCTTTCTGGAGAGACTCTCAACCATGCCATTACTAACTGCAAAGTGTCAATACAACTTGATACGGTGAAACACAGGGAATTAGTAAAACAAGAAAATATTTCAGCAGAAAGCCATGCAACTTTTAATATGTTTCAAATGTTGGGAATAAAACATTCCTTACTCAAGAAAATCTGGAGACAGTGGAGATTTTTACCCCCCATTAAAAGTCAGACAGTGTCTCCTCATATATTTTGCTGTACATGACGTGCTGCTTTGAATTGGGTTTTATGATGCTGTACTTTGTCTTGTGTGACATGACTGTCAGTTTCATTAAGTCAAGAGGAATGAACAAATATTCACATGGTTTGAATCCTTTTCTAACCTGGTAAATATTAGCCTATTGGCATATCCATCCTTGAGTAACACAAAAGAGCAGTTCATGCTTCATGGGGCACTCAAAAAAACATTTGGAAAAAAGTCCTGCTCAAATTCACAACTTAACATTTTTGTCCCTTGTCCAAGTTTGAATGAAAGATAGCCATAATTTTTTCCCCAGCTAGAAATTGCCATGCATCTTAGTGGTTTATAACTTCAGTTGAACATAAAGCAGAAAGAACAGATTTGTTCTGAAGAAAAAAAGACTCTTGCCTGCAAATATTTTTGTAAAAGAAACAGCAAGCTATACAGATAGAATATTTTCTCATTACAGAGCCAGATTCATTACAAGAAAGACTTTGCCCACTAGCTGAAAAGGAACTTCCTGACAGTTTTTACGGAAGGATTCTCAAAATTGTCTACAAAATGAATGATCCTCTACTTTAGTAAAACCTCCCAGACAGGACAGACGTTCAAATGTCTTCTACTCTTCCAAACAGATACTTCCCATGTTTTGTCTCTGTTGTTAAAAAAAAAAAAAAAAGATGAGATTGTACTGTAAAACATGCATTAGCCACCTTGCTGAAAGTCCTCAGGGAGGCCAGGCACTGCAGTTTTAAATGAGATAAACCAGCTGTGAGAAGAAGTGTTGACACCAGCTATATCACAGACAAGACTGCAGACGTGTGACCTCCACTGTGATTTCACGGTGAGCTGACAGTGGCCAGTTTCCTTGTCACATCCCTACCATTTCCACCCCTATGGAAAAAGGGATGCAGCATAGGTCAGACTGAGACAGGACAGATTTTAAGTGAGGCAGTCTGTGCCCAGGAAGACATGATCTAAGGCTCGTGAGAGTGGGAGAAGAACTAACTGCAGTTAGTTCTAAAGCAATTATCCAATATGTGAAGACAGCTATGCCCAGTCCTTACTTTACTTACCTCTCTTCTGAGCCTCTCATTAACTTCCTGAAATACAGTTGCTCCCACTGGATGAAGGTAGCATAGTCCAGGCTTTATTTCACTTTTATGAGTGAGAGAGAAAGACACTTTGATAGTTTTGTTCCTGCAGTTTTTTGCAGAATTTTAGCTATCTCAAGCAGTATTTTAAAAGGAAGAGGCATTGAAAACTGGAAACATATCCTTCCTGAAAGTCAATTTTTGCTTTTGAAGAATCTCTCTCTAAAAGTTAGAAGTCAGGGTAGCTGGTTCATTTTCACTGTTCTGAAAACATGGCTTAGTATGTACATGCTCTATATCTTTTCTTCTAAAATGTCAGCCTTCTAAAATGGATAAAGTACAAAGTCACCGTGTAAATTTCATTACCACAAATACAGAGCAATAGTCAAATGTACCCAGATTTAATAAGTGAGAAAAAGAGAAGAGGATAGACATGTAGGAACATAATCAGGACTATTTTTGAGTGGGTATTAAAGTCTAGACTGAGATTTACTTGTCGGTGTCACTGATAAAAAGGATAATTATTAACTCCTGAATTTCAGAGATAAAGGATGCTGTAGTATTTTATTAATTTTCTTGGAATAAGGTACATTAATACATTAGCCCAGTCTGAAATTTCTGCTGCTGTGAAATTCTTTCCAGCTATTGCCCTGCATAAAAATACCTAAAATCTACAAGCAAAATTCATAGTGTGCAATTTGGCATAGTGTCTGGCAGTAATTTTTCTTGTGCATTTGCATTGATTTATCATAAACAGACTGCTCAACATTCATCCACCGTATTTGATTATTCTTCCTCTATGTCAAAGTGATTGTGCAGAATCAGGTACAAAATTTGCTCACAACTTTTAAGTTTTGGTAGCAATGGAGAGTGCAGGTATGATCTCTCTGGAAGGATGTCAGGGTCTTCCCTGTGTCACTCACAGTCACCTTCAAATGGGGGAAGTGTAGCATGGAAACCAGCCAAATGTGTTTGACTGGCCATGAACCTGATCTCGTCCCCACTTCTCCCAAGCCAGCTGTATCTGATCCTTCCTCAGGTTGGCTTGGTTTGTTTTCCTCCAGTCTCTGTAGCACAAGGTCACTACAAAATAAACACAATGGGTATGGGATTTTTACACATAGCCAATAAAACTGGACAGCTGTGGGCAGCCTACAATGGTCATTGCATTGAATGAAGGAGAATAAGGTCTTGGGTTTGACACTTATTTGAACAGCAGGTAACACTGACAGGGGTATACCTCAAATATTTCATGAGAAATTTCATCCTTGGCCAGTGATTCCAGTTCTAGCAATTCTTTGTCATTAAAATATACACCTGTGTAAAAAACCTACAAATTAAACTTTTCTTATGCCAGTGTTTGTCAAAACCTGTGGTCCAGTTCTAGTTCTGCCAGTATAATGAAGAATGAAAAAATGTTTTTTTCTTTAAAATCTGTAATCCTTAAACATAAGCTCTACTACTGATTTTTCCTTGTTGTCTTATACTTCAATAACAAGTTATTTCCCTTAAAAAATAATAGAAGTTCCACACAAAAATCTTGATTGCTTTAAAAAAAATCCCCACAAAATTCTATTAGAAAAATTGTTAGAAAATATTAAGTACCAGGAATGAAAAGAAACAAAGATGTCAGACAAGAGTGGCCATGCACAATTTAGGCAATGACAAAGCTTTGTTTCCACTTCATAAGCTCAATATAATTTTCATAAAAATAATATAGTAAATCTTCCATTTTTCTTTCATTATAATCAATAGAAACTATAATCACTCCAAGTAGATGATAAGTGACTCTGTCAAATCACATTTGTTTTGATCAGTTGTTATTTTAGGAGATTTCTTGATCCCAACTTTTTTTTTTTGCAGGTAATAATCTTTTTTAATTTGCACATCACTGTTTTCATACTTGATGGCCTCTCAGTTAATTCTCACTAAAACAGATAAATCGATTCTGCCACGCTGCTCCAACGGTGACAGTTTTTCCTTGTTCTACACATATGAGTATTTTGTCTCAGTTCTATACAATAATTGACCATGGAAACACTTGCACAGCCCAAACGCAATTTGTACGGCTCAGATAAGACCAGCTGCTGGGGTAGAGACATGAGTGTGAGCAGAGTATTTAAATGGAGCACCCCACAATGTCTGAGATGTCGTTTCTTCAATATTGAGCAAGCTAAAGAACTGTCATTTGGATTAAAACATATCTGGGGAACTTCAAGGAGACTTTTGAAACCAAAAAAGAAGTCAGTTTCAAAAGAAGCATGAAGTATGAAAATTTATGACTGTGGGAAAAGACCTTGGAGCATGAACTGGAGGAGTGATGCAGCACCCTCAAAGCCACCCTGCAGAGCCAGGCTGAGCAGTCTCCCAGTGGGACACTGGCAGCAGCCAGGGAGGTGATGAAACAGGGACAGCATGCAGGGACACAGACCCAGGTGTTCTGTGGAGGGGGCTTTGGGAGGGAACAGAGAGCAGGAGCACTGCTCCAAGTAAGCCAGGGAAGAAGGCACACACTCCATAGGGTCGGGATGCTGGCTGCCCACTCTGCCAGTGATGGAGCGAAGCAAGGGGTGCTTAGAACATTTTGGTGTTAGCTTTCAAGGTTGCTTAGAAATTTGTCATGTTTTTTAATAGTTTGCAAGTATCTTGTATTTTCATTTGTCTGCTGTATTACTGATACAGAGTCTGAATATGTAGTTTGCTGGTTGCTGCTTAATTGCATGTCACTGACAAATCAATAAACCACTTTGATCGTGATTTGATTTAAACTGCATGAACTGAGCAGTGTTTTCCTGCAACAGCTGGTGTCTTCCTGTCAGTTCTGAACAAGCAAGGAAATGTGGAAAGTAACTCTTCTAAAGCAGAATATTGATATTTAAAATTGGAGAAGGCTTTCCATCCATTATGTAGATATCATGAATTATACTTTTAAAAGAATACTGAAACACCAAAAAATGTATCTTTAACAGCCTTACTAAAGCACAGAAATATAAGCAACTAATTAGATTAGTAATTTTATGATAAATTGTGAAATATATTAATCCCATCAACTCCTATTCTGTGAATGAATCTCAGAAGTAATTTACAATAAATCTACAGTGAGATATTTTGCAAATCAACAATGTTTGTGCTTGGAGGTTTTTTTGACCAACCAGTGTTCAAACTCACACTCTCAAGACTCACAGTCTATTATGGAAACTTCATCAGCCTTCCTTCTAAGTGAGGAAGTGGCCAATTACTACTGTCCTCCTTACACAAGCAGCCATAGATGATGTGGACTGTGCATGAACATGTTGGACATAGTTCAAAATCTTACTGTGCATAGAAATTATTTTTTTAATTTGACAGTCAGGTTAAAGAAAATTAATTAATGTTTTAGCTAGATTAGAAACCTATTTATCATTTTCCAATATAAAATGTTTACTTAGTTTCAATGTTAAATGTAAATAAATAATAGGCTCATTAAACCTGACATGAAAAGCAGTATCTCATTTTTCTTAGTTTAGGATGTACTCTAAATCATACATGTTATGTTTGAGACCTGAATTGAAATCACTTCTCTGTCTAATTTAGAGAAAGTGATTCACTCAAGGGGATTTTACTGAGATATTCTCAGTATAAAGTAGTTCAATGTAATTGCTTGAACATTCACTGGACAAGACAGAAAAGTATGATTCAGACACTGCAGTAGGGGTATTGCAAGCTCACCGCAGGGGTAGGACCCCAAGTTGGAGCACATCTTGGTCATGGCTCTTCATTACTTATACCCAGATCACTGGGCAGCAAATGTTCATTCATGGATATTACCCACATTGATGTAGTGAAAATATAGCTGCAAAATATTGCCTCTGTACAGTTTAAAGACCCTCCACTGTGAAGTTTTTATACAACATTCTTCTACTTTTCTTGTAGGTGCCCGTGAATAATTGACATGTCATTTGAAAGTATTGATGCAATAATATTGTACTATGTAGATATTATTTTTATTTTATAACCATACATTTTAGAGTGCTCTTTTCAAATTGCAATGATAGGCCAGTCCTCATGCTTCAGTCTGTCACATCTTTTAAATTTTGACAGAACTGAAAATTAAGTCATTCAAGAAGCTTAATTGCAAAGGCAATGGGTTCAGGGCTATAATCTCAGTCCCTCAGCTCTGCTGGGTTATTACATTGTTCCTCTACAAGAAAAGTAAAATTATTGAAAGCTCTTAAGTTTATAAGATATTGACCTCCCTTTATTAATCCACCATGAGCAGAAAAGATTAATAAAATTAAGATATTGGAATGCTTAAGAAAATTCTCTATGCATCCTCAGTTACACAATTATTTAGCCAAATCTACCACCATGTAAAGTCAGCAGAGTGCAAGCATATTATAGGAATTACTCATAATGTGAAAAAATTTAGCCTAGCTGCACATTTTTGGAAGATCAGGATACAGAGAGTCAGAGAAAATGAACCAACACAGGAGAGGTCTAAAATACGAAATGACAAAATTATGTTGGTCCAGCCATATGTGCAGCAAAATGATATTTTGAGTATGATCAACTTCAAAACTAACCCACAAAACATTATAAAGTATTGAAGAACAATAAGTAATGAATTATTCAAGGTCACAAAGGACATTTTCCCAGCATGATATTTCCTAGTGAGCAGATATTGCACTGGTACAATCCTGGAATAAGACATCAATTAATATACCTTAAGACACACAAAAAGTTGATTTCATAAATGAAGTGCATGTGAAAATTTAAGGCTGAAATAGAAAACTATTCAGATTCATGGTAGATGTAATTCAACACTAAAGACCCTGTCAAGGTCAAAAGCCTCCTTAAACAGTACTGAAGTTATACCTTTACAGGTAGGAATGGAGGAACTCCCAATTCCAGGATTTGGAGTTCATGGTGAATAACTAAGTCTGACCTTAAATTGTAACATTGCAGCCAAGACCTTAACAAGTCCCCAGTAAATGAATAAGAAACTATTTAGTATATGAAGCAGGTGAGATATATACTGGAATCTTGTATTCTGTCATTATTTTTAAAATATTGAGAAGTAGGGGAAAATTCAGAGGAAATTGAAAAGTGTATGTGAAGACTTCACAAATTTTATAGCAAGAGAGTTTGATCTCTCATCATACAAAAAGTTACAAAGCGTCATAAATAGATACACAAATGTTTCATCTCAGAAAGGCAAGATCAGATAAATTCAAGGTAGAAGTGAGCAATAGTATTTCAATGGGAAACAGGATTCACCACTAATAAAACTAACAGCAGAAGATTTTCCATTTGTCAGGAGTGAAAACAACAGGTTTTTTCCTAAATTTCATAAATGACCATTTGATTCTTTATTTTAAAATACTTTTCTACTTCGTTTTCAAATAAAACATTTTTTCTTATTTCACCATTCAATATTTTCTAGACATTTGTGTCAATTAATAAATAAAACTATTATCAAAACTGAATTATTTAATTTATTAAAAACTAAATATGTGTATTAATTTTCCAAGATACTTGCCCATTTCCTATGGAGATCTCTATCTGTGACTTACATAATTTTATAGAAATGTGTTTTTTTGCTCCTAGGCTTAGTGCTAGAGCAATTAATGTGAATATATATGTTGACTTTCACTACGATACAGGGATTTTAATATGGAATAGATAGGCCATAGATTTCTGCAAACATAAAATACAGGTGATCTCCATACCGAACATTCTACAAGCTTCTTTACATAATACTCTCGAATGCTTGTGAAACTTGGGGACTCCATGTCCCGCCGTATCATAAATCACTTCTATGTCCTACCTTCAAAATAATAACATGTAATAAATTTAAGATCTTGACCATTTGATAACCATACCCCCAACCTCCCCATTTTGTATTTCTGCACATATTTACTCAGCTATAAACAAGCTACATTTTTGCAATTTGTTTATCCATGCTAAAGACCTTAGGATTGACTTATGCAGGTTTTATTTGAGCTTTATTAATTGCTCTTTGGAAGAAGCAGGGACATAAATAAGAGAGTGATTGCTGGTGTAACAGGAAGAGATAATCTGTTCTTTGTTGCAAAAGTTGGCAGGATAACAGAGAAAACTTCTAAAAAAAAATCAATCCAGCAAGATTTCTCTACATTTGCTCACCACAACACTTACTCCAAAAGCCAAATTTAAATACATTTATAAATGGTGTATTGATTAAATTTTTAAAATCAACTTTGTAAGTACAAGTTGAGGAAGCTAAGCAGAAAGGAACTTGATAGGATGGTGCCAGTTCACAGTCGTCATGCCTCCTCAGCAAAAAGATTGAATGGCTTATTTTGTTGGGACCAAACCTATGGTAAAAGTACTTTGCATTAGCATTTTGTGTCTCTCTAATGTAGAAGCAAAACAATTCAACTTTCTTAAGTCTCATTAAACTCAAGAACCTGTTACAGATAAAATGTCAAGCGAAGAATTTACCTTTAGCATAATTTTTAAAAAAATTTAAGCACAACCAAAATGCAGCAAACAACTATCACTATTAGTTCAGTTACAGAGACAGGAACACGCTTATAATAAGAAAGCAGTTGCTTAATGGTGCTACAATTAAAAGCTGTTATCCAGCAAGATCTCCCATTTTATACCTCTCTCTTTTTCTTGGTGTTATCTCTACCCTTCCACTGCTCCTTGGTCTTAAGGTCAACAGATTTGGTGAAGAGGGAAGATGTTCAGAAATACGGCAGAACCTTGAGGTCTTCAGTAGGAGGAGTGTGGTGATGTTGACAGAGGCACAGGATGTTGCTATTGACAGGTTTCCCTTTTCCTCATTCCTATGTCCACTTGGGCACACTCTTCTAAGGGGTTTTAACACATTTTAGACCTTGATTTTCTTTTACTGGTCCATAACTTCATGTTAAAAACTATTTTCCTTTATAAGGTGCACTGTATATATTAGACTATTATAATTCACACCCAAAAATTACCTTTGTTCAGCTTCTGAGTTTGTATTTCCTTTAGCAACTGTCCACTGGTGGATATTCATGAAACCTCTGTTTATTAGCCTGTGTTCACACCTACAAGGTCTCTCCTGTCAACCCTAACCTGTAAGTCCTTTACACCTCATCATCATCATCATCATCCTCCTGCAGAAATAATTCACTCTTGCAGAGCACAACTACTTGTTATGTCTGCCAGCACCAAAACTATAGATGATAATTATTCCACACAGTTATACAAAGGTAAATAGAACTGAAACTTGGTAACAGCCACCTGGTCATTAAACAATTGCTATTACAGCTGAGTAAGGTAAACCTAAGCTCCAAGAGAAAACACACCAGACAAAACAAGTCTGACAGCCAAAATCATGCAGATGCCTGTGCTGTTCACTGACTAGAGTTAGCACTCTGATAGAACGGATCTTGGTTCTGTCATACATAAACACACACATAACACTCTCACATATGCATTCATTCAGAGCTTATCTTAATGGCAAAAATTGCATGCAGCTATTCTTCATTAAAAGAACATTTTTATATATGTAATGTTAAAGGCATTCCAGCAATTTGTCTAAATCCATGATTTGGGGTTAATAAAAAGTAGCATAGAAAGTAAACATTGTTGGGTTCAAAACCCCTTATTTGATTTAAGGATCTTAGTAACATTTTAATTAAACAGTTCTGAAGCTGCTAATATCTCATTAAAATGATCCCAAATAATTTAAATATACCTATTAAAGAGTGCACTGGTATTAATTAAATATGCAGATCCAGTTGGTAAGTACAAGTTTTAAAAACTAAGCAGAAAGAAACTGAACAGCAAGGTGCTGGTGCAGAGTCATCACACCTCCTCAGCAAAAGGATAAAATACATTATTTTGTTGGACTACAGGGACCCTTCTAATATTTTTCCTGTAGGAAATGGGTTTGTAACAAAATTGTAATTAGTTTCAAAGTGTAAGAGTATTGTATGCATCCTGTGCATGTGAATGTCAATAAAGCCCCAATTAATGCAAATCATTCCAGTTATAAACTACGCCTTCACCATGGTCCAAGCTCCTTCATCAGCCCTCATAACTGGAGCTAAGACTTGATCTTCCTAAACTATTGGGAACCACTATCTTCACTGTTTAGGGGGATATTGCCCATGAGTTGGAAAAAACCTATCTGATACATGGTTCAGATGTCTCCTATTTATTGGCAAGTGCTAAATAGAAGGAAAACCACCTGACTAGTCCTTGCCTAATTTTGCTTCTCCATGGAAAATCTGACTTTCATCTGGGTTCTTAAAACACTGCTAACTGTTTCTCACAACCTGCACAATGTCGCTATATATTTCCTGCAGCTTTGAGGCTAAAAGTTAGAAAAGAGTTTTAGCTATTTCTGCTTCTCTTAAGTAACACCAGATATTCTGCTCTGTAGACAGTAAGGAAGGTATATGGGATTTTGAGTTTCAGCTTAAATTGAGACAGGTTAAACCCTCTGTTCTGGTACCAACACTATATACAATGTGAAAAACCCTCAGAAAAAGCCAGAAAAAAAATCTGCAAATGCTTTCCCATCTCCTGGGAACCAGTATAATTTCTCTGCTCTAAAAATTTGTGAAGTAAGTTTCTAAGAATATTTGGGACGTGCATACAATCGAGTCTTGCTTAAGTGAAGATGTGGGTAGAATGTCCTGCAACTAACACGGTTTTTCCATTACTAAAATTTTTTTCAAGTGATGACAAGAGAAATTTGCAGAATCAGAATTTCAATAACCTCCTCCATATGTCTGAACAGAAAAGAACTAGAACCAGAAGGAAATTAAAATTCATAGTGTTTCCTGTCTTTACTTCAATATTTGCAACCAGAAAAAGGCATTACAAAACAGGGTACAAAACTTTTCCTACATGCTGTTCTTGACATTTACAAAGTTTACATGAATCCACGCAGGATGAGCCAAAAGCCTGCAGATCGGAAAGTTCAAGGCAGATGCTAACTCAAGTATGGCAGCCTCGTGTTGCCAGACTGAGCCTTTCTGCAGAGGTCTCTGCAGGAACAGGCTTGTTAAGGGCAAATGATGGAATGAATGTGGGTCTGTGAGAAACTGTATTAATAAAGTAGTGGTGAAGGCTGGGGCTACAAGCCAGGAGGGCATCCATTCTGTTAGACAGGCACGGTGCTAAACAATGAACAAATAATTGTTTTCCTGATAGTGAAAAGACATAGCTGTAGCCTTTTCAATACAGTGCCAAAAAAAGAACTAATTTTAGCTGATCAAGACAGGGACTTTTCACTTTTCTTTAAAATTTAGACTAACAAGAGGAACAGCTAGTCCTTTGCTTTTAACAATCAATGACAGAATAATGCATAACCACCCTCACCTTTTTCTTGAGACAGTCTGGGCATGTACAGCAGAGGTGCCTGGTTTTTAGGATATCAGTAAAATCCTATCACATATATCTGTAAGCTTGAATCACATTTTAAAATTACATTGAATATTATACACAAGTGAATACACTCTACATTCTTATTTGAAAGGTTGGATTTTAGAAAACAGCCTCTGATTTAACTGGACTCAGGCATACAGAAACATGTATTCATAACAAAGCTTTATCTTCAGGAAAAAAAAGGCATGCAGCTCTTCATCATAAAAAGATACATATACAATATTAAATCATCCCAATACTTCATCCAAAGCTATGGTTTCAGGTTGTTTATTTAAAAAAAAAATAGAAAATAAACATCATTGCTGTTTTCAAAAACATTTATTTGATTTAAGGATCATACCACCATTCTAATTAAATGGTACTGAAATAACTAATCATATCTCATTAAAAAAATGCTATAAAAGTTGAGTCTGCTGAGGATAAAGATGCATTTGGATATAAAATCACATCTTTCTGTCTGTTTTCCAAGGCTTTAGAAAAGATTTTGTAGTGTACATGGACCAGGAAAACAACTTGATGTTAAACATATGTCATTGTAACAGCTCAAAAAGTTCAAGGTTAATCTTTCACAGTGATCACTTCCTTGATAGCATGGTTAAAAAAAAAATCCTGTCATCTCTAAGAAGAATTGGTAACATTTTCAAATCACTCAGTATCATCAGAATCCTTGGTTTTTGCTCAGCTGTCTTGAAAGCAATTTATTCTTTCAAACCCTTCGACTGACATGTCTGGAAGATCACTACCAAGTTTAAATTCAAACTAAACAACACTGTTTCCTTTTACTAAATAACAGTAAAGAAGGCACAGGCATCCCCACGGATTAATTTTGTTTCCATCTTGTTCTGCCCTTATTTTGAAATTTTGGGACCTAGTTCTTAAACTCTGTGTTCAGTTGTGTTAGGATAAATATCAAATGTGAGGGGGTTTCATTATGAAGGCAGCAAAACTATACTGGTCTGGTTACTCAAAGTAATCCAATAAGACTTGGTTGATGAAAAATATTGAAAAATATTGACTATTCATGACAAATTCTGTGGGTTTTAAAAATGCTTTACTTTTGGTATGTACTTTTATTCTAAAGTGAATGTAACCAAACAAACAAACAAATAAAGGTCTTTCCAAGAGAATCACAACAGAGTATTTTAATATAACCTTCTTCTTGTCATTTTGCATTGAGTTTGGCAGGGGTTGGTAATTATTTATACAATGCAATAGGTGTTAAAGTTCTTTCACGCATCAGTTAAATCATAGGTGAGTTAAAGAGAGCACAGCTCTATTATACAAGCTGAAGAAAGAGTTTGATGTCTGCCGATTTTGATATAAGCCATCAGAAAAGCCCTTCAAAAATCATTATATTCTTAGGCTTACAATTGGCTGAAACAGTACTTGAAATCAAAAAGAAATGCTTTATTTGAGAGTAGAGGGGACAGAAGTCCTAGTGGCTTGAACTTTTAAATACCTCCTTTTAATAACCCCCTTCACTATTCTTCAATCAGTTTTCATGAGCTCAGCAAAATAATGCCAGTCTCAGCTCATAAATAAGAGCTGTGGTCTGAGAATTGTTTTTCTTTAACCCTGAAATACAGTCTACCTAATTATGATCATCACTGTGCCTTTTCCTTTAACAGAAAATATTGACCTTTCTTGTAGCTGACACTGGCAGAGCTTGGGTGCTTGTAGTGGCAGCTCTGGGGCACAGAGCGTTCAAAGGACCACAGATTAGAATTCACTGAGAGGGGAAAAAAAGAGAAAAATTAAACATGAAAAGCAGAGATCTGCCCAAAGTCTCGACAATGCTGCATTCACACTGTGATGTGGGAGACCCAGCCACAGGTGATAGAAGCTGACCTTGGTCCCTGACAATAGCTGGTTTATAATAGGGGTGATGCCCTCAATCTCAGAGGAAGGGATTTGTGTAGCATCACTCACTAGCACTCTCTGGGAGCAAGTGTGCTGTACTACTCTGATCTTTCAGAAAAGTAAAAAGTCCTGCAAAGGTAAGACTAGCTGGAACAATCTAGTTAAACATACGTAAGGCTAGGAAGCAGAATTAAATGAGAGAGAATGGCAGTCCAGAATGCAGTGGTCAGAAAATGAGTGGTACTAAGGAGATCAGTGAAATGTTCCATGTTTTGAAAAGAAACTTGCCCAAATATCCCTTCCAAACCCACCATTACCAGAAATACCACTGTAAAAAAGAAAAAATAGGTAGACAGTAATAGTTTCAAAGGAGCTTCTCCATTTCATTTCATTTCATGTTATCTATGCCCTGCTGGTGGATTTTTCTAAATGAAGTTCACAGAGGAGAAAAACACAAAGACATTAATTTAACTAAAGCAAGTCTTGCATCTTCTTCCTTCCAAAAGTGAGAATTTTTAGGCATCTCTTTGGGGGAAAATATCATTCTGTGCAAGCAGTCCACAAATTTTTATGTGTTTGCTTTTTACTCTGTGGAGGTCTCTTAGACACTGAAGTATCTGCAATAAATAAATTTAAAAGTGTTTTAACATCAGCTCAGTTATGTCATTCACACCCTGACCAACAAATATCCATGCAGTCACAAACATGTGACATTACACACTCAGGAAATGGGAATGAGCAGCTGGATACAGCGGAACGCGATGTTCAAGGCCAGGTTGGATGGGGCTGTGAACAACCTGGTCTAGTGAAATGTGTCCCTACCCGTGGCAGGGGAGCTGGAACTGGATAATATTTAAGGTCCCTTCCAACCCAAACCATTCTATGATTCTATGTTTGCCTTAAGCTCTTATTACTGATGGGTTTGTGTAATGAAATCTGCAAAGTAGGAATAAAACCTAGGAGACGATTTGCAACACAGGTCATCTTCTTCATCTGATGTAAATCACTCTAGCCCCAGGTCATCAAAGGTTTCAGATAATCTTGGACCAGATGTTAAGCTGATAAATTTTATTCTGATATATAAACTAACAAATTATTTTGAGAGCTTACTCTGACAGATCTGAATTCTGACAGCTGGTGGAAAATACCACTGAACTAAGAGCTTGTTTGATAAGCTCTGATCTGATCAAGTTACAATGCATGGTCAAAGACAAGACATATAAAAATAACTTGAAGTTGTGACTTCTAAAATAAATTCTTCAACTCCTAATATTTTTAGAGGATTTGCATGTAGAAAAACTATGCATCATTTTTAGCTGTTTTGATGATGATATGAACCAAGTAGTTCTATTTTAATTACAGTACAAACCCTAAGTAAAAGTAAGGCAAAGAGTTTTCCCATTTATTATACATCTGTTCCTGGTTTTCTTATTTAGAAATTAAAGTGTTTTAATTTTAAAGAATTTAAAGTGTTTTAATGTTTGGTTCTTATTATTAAGAAAATATTTTCTTTTAAAAAAATAATAACAAGATTGTCAATTCTTATATTTAGCTCTTCTCTTCAATCTCAGAACCTCTAATCCATTTTTGCTATCTTCACCAGTTATGCTTGCTTTACTTCAGGATAGGGTTTAATTAAGTACTCACAATATTTGCTGTAAAAATATTCCATAATTTCTGTGATGGCTAAAATAAGATTATAGTCATCCAGCCTGTATTTCAGTGAAATGTTTAATTATCTCTGTACAAAACAGGTGAAATCATAAAACATACTTTCCAAAGGAGATAACAAGCTTTAATTCAGGATATTTACAACCAAGGGGAATCATAGTAAGAGCAGATGTTAATTTACCATAACAAGACAGGTCTACTGCTAACTATTCCTTCTTTTAAAAAGAAAAACATTTGAAATAATTATTTTAACTGCAGGTGTTGGTAATGGCTCAGCAGGAACAAAAGTGTTTAAAACCCATCCTATCTTTCAGCTGTGTTTGCAACCGCAGCCTTATTCATTCCAACAATAGAAAAAACATTACTAAAAGCAGCTTGTTTACATCCTCGTCAACAGCAGAAAGGCATAATTTGGGGCCCACAGGCCTGAAGTGCATTTATTGTTGTGACTCAAAAGCCTTTCAAATATTCTGATTGAAATGACCATAGTCAAAAACCTATGGACAGAAAAAAAAAATTTTTGTTTATTTTCTAGTTCTTTATATTATCCACTCATTTATATTGTGTTCTGACACCCTAAAAATTATCAATTCTAATTCCTTGATTTTTATGCTGGTTTGGCTTCAATTTCATTCTCATTGACGTGAAAATGAACTTGTTAGTCTCATGCTTCTCCTACCTGAGTGCTAGCTGGAAAATGCACAGAACCATTTGGTCCAAGTCATCACAACTGAAAGGTTCCTCTGAGGAGAGAACAAAGAACTTGTAAAAAGATTTTTTTTCTTTTTCTTTTCTGAAGAAAACCAATATGAAACCTTAATAATATCATTAAAATTATTTACTGTAAAAGATTTACCATTGTTAAGGTAAAGATTGATTCTCATATGAAATAAAGCTTTCAACCTGGAAACATTTTCTAATTAGGAAATGTATTTCTGCACAATTTCAGATTGCCATGCCAATCAAAGTACCAATCTACCATTACACCCAATGATGAAAGAATGGTTATAAATCTAAATTTAAATGTTTAGATATGTTAGGAAATACATTATTTGCATATTGCCTTCCCAAGAAAAATGGATTATTGCTTAAAGTAAGACTCAAGATTCAAGAACCCTACAATAATTATAGAAAGTGTTGAGATGAAGAGCAAGTCTTTTTTTATTAATTACTCTTGATTATTACAGGCTTCAGAAAATGGGGCTGATAATTGCTCATATCTGCATAGCCCTCCTTAGAAGGTATGAGGTTTTTCTGAGCATACTATAAAACATGCCAAAAAGTGGTCCCAGCAGGGCAAACCAAAATCAACAATTTGAATGCAAGAACTATCAATTTTTTCTTGACCTCAATTTACCATAAAGCTAAGGCCATCCAATTCCGACTGATGGTAAAAGACTGTTCTCTGATAAAATTTCATCAGCTATCATAAATAATAAAGAGCAAAAGTGTAATCTCATGCTAAATAATAAGTTGAAAACAAATGATTCCATTGACAAGATCTATATAGAAAACACCTTGTGTTTTGTAGCTCTGGTTTAAGGAACATGAGGATTTCTCTCATATACCTTCCTTTTATTTTGTGTACTTCCACATCCTGGTCTGACCTGTGCTGTTCTAGTCCCAAAGTTACAAATAAAATAGATTCGAATGAAACAGTTGCCGTAACTATGAGAACCCAGAGATTTCCTTGTATTTCTGGTCCTTCAATGACAGATCTGCCACAGTCACACAGCATTCCTTGGGACTTTTCTTATAATGTATAAAATTAAGATTTTGATACCTGTAAGCATTCAAATTTCACATGTCGGTTAGTTTGGACTTCTGCAGATGAGTAACACAAAACACAGACAGCAATCTTAATAAGGAAATATTTAAATAGTAAGAGCAATGGAATTAATTATAATTTACTGGCACTTGTATTCTTTCTCACTCGTATATACATAAAATTAATATCATCATAGAAAATCAAAATCAGGCTTTTCATTATTACCATTTATATAACTAAGCCAGCATTTGAAAATCTACTGATGTCTTTTCTGTTTCTCACCTCATCATCAACAACAACACCAAGTTAGAACTTCATTTTAAACCCCAGAAGTTGAACAAATTATAGTTTTTCTGCAGAATAATAGATCTGCAGAGTAAGACAGAACAAAAGGCACAAAGAAATCAGAAATACTCAGAAGATATGAACTGACAAAACAGAAGTGGGAAGAAGAAATTTTTTTGGCAACAACTGCAAAAATATTCTTTTCTCAAGAAAATACAAACCCAGCACAACACCTGTGTCATTCTCTTTGCATTTTGCTGCCTAAAATTTGGCTTTGATCTGTATCTATTTTACCATATGCTTCTGTTTTTTATTAAGAAATACAAGGAAGCAGAATTAATTTCCAGTTCTGCCTGAACAAAATTCCCGTTAAAATGAATGTGACATTCTGTACATTGGGTATGCTTTGAGATGATTATTCTCACAGCTTATTGAAGTGACTCAAAAACATTACTTACTAACATTGCTATAGTAGTTGAATCAATAATTTTTCTTGCTTTTCAGGATGTCAAATTTAAACAGAATGAAGAAATATTTTTGGAGTCCACTGTATTCTGTAGCCCCTGTAGAACCTCCTGTTCTCTTTCTCTTTCATTGTTATTGAAAAACAGGTATAATTTCTGCACTGTTTTCACATAGTGTGGGATATTCATTCTCCCTTCAGTGGTCCTGGGTGTACTGTTCTGTTTGCCTAATTCAAGTCATTGATCGCTTTGGGGAAAAGTGGAATGCTACAGTAATCAGAATCTCAGTTACCTCCTGCTAACCTGGACGCATTCCTAAATAGCTCCCACTATGGGCTTCAATCACATCTTGCATACCCAAATCTGATAGCCTAATCTCTTAACAGGTGGACACATCTGTTCTACTCTGCCAAATTCAACTTACAGTGATTGTGCTTTGAAATATTTGCATATTTTTTTCCAAAAACTATTCACATTTGTTATGGTTCAATTAAATAAGAAGCGACTTTTTAAAATTTTTCAGTGATTGCACATGTGTAGGTGTTTTAAAATGCCCTTCAAATATTTTAAAAGATCTTTACACTTCATGACCTTTGGTTTTGTTTTAGCCACTGAGCAGGTTATCTTCTTTATTTTAAGGAACTAATAAGTACAGATAGCAATAATAAATGAGAAATACTCATCTAATAACAAACAGAGCAATCACCCATCATATGAGAAGGTTCATACTATAAACAGAATAGCTAGTATGCTTGAATATTGAGACTGCTAGAAAGGATAATTTTTTTAAAAGTTATACCTAATACAGTGAATAAGCAATTGTCCCACGCATTTTAAATTTTTCTGAAATCACAAAAGCATGTGACAGGTAGAGGCACATGGCTAGATAAAGAAACAAGGGATAGGAGTAGAACAGAAGCAGTAGAGATTATGAAGAGTGACTTTGAGGGTTTCCATCACATTCTTTGGTGAGAACAGATATTGTTACCCAGAAATATTCTGAGAGCTACAGCTGCATTTATTGGTTTGGGTTTTTTATTTACAATAACTGGAGAGGACTCAATATGAGATCAGTCACTTGGCAATTCCATACTTCTTCCTATTGAAAGATATCAAAACCAGTTTGTGAGAGGACTGTGAAGAGGCCACAAAAACTGTGGCCTGCAGTTTATCAGGCTGCAGTTTGAAGTTTATTAAGGGCATGAGTCTCATTCACCAAAACATTTCCTACAGATCAATTAATACTTTGGAGATCAGATAGGATTAAATCCACAGAAAAATTTAGTTGTGTGTTATATCAACCTCACATTTTAGGTGGACAAATAAAGAACTGCAAACCTAAAACCCAATAGATTTTTTGTCGCTCTACTCTGCAGGCACCTAAAACTTCTGTGCCCCTAGATCTTCAGGAATTAAATTATAATGGTCCAAGACTTCCTTTATTTTGACAAGGTTAGGGTCTAGTGTTCAAATTCTATTCGACATTGCAAATAAAATTTTTCATCATTTATCTTATTAGGAAGGTCTCTTCTAAAGTAAGTCTAGTAGATTCTGTCTGGCAAAATACATCATATTTTAGGAAGCTCATTCCTTCTGTTCCAAAATTTTGATGAGTTATCCACAATTATCTCCCAGGCACTTGAGGGACAGAGACGATTTCTCTTGTTGAGACAGCGCATGAAATAAAGATAATAACATACCTATAATATTATTGTATAACTAGTATGTGTGTAGTACAGTCATATAGTCACAATAGTAGTCAATATGATTAATAAATGTGTCTCCCTGAATGAAAAAAGCAAGCAGGAATCAGGAGTATTCTTTATGCCAGGTGCAAGGGCTCTTGCCTGGGAAGAACTTCATCTAGGTACCAGCTAGTGCTTCAATGGATATGTGTACATTATTCTCGGCTTAGTATGAAACATGCTATGTTTTTTCCATAAGCTGAGCAGTCTCAATGTTACAAATTCATGCTAGTTGTTCCTCCTGCTCTTTCTAACTATTGTATGCTAGGAGAAACTGCTCCAACAGAGAAGGCCTCAAAGATACTCTTATGAAATGTGCACCAAAATTTTGATCTTATCACACTGAGACTTCATGTTACACTTCTTACCTTTCAAGTGCCATATACCAGGGATTGCCTAGGAGACAGGCAAGGAGAATTATTAATGGACTGAGGAGGCTGGTATAATTCTTTATGAAAACAAAGAACTCTCATATCCACATTCAAGAACCACAGCTCAGACAGGTGGATATCAGAAAAAAGGAGAAAACTTGAAAACTTTTTACATCTAGAGATGTAAAAAAGGAGGGAGATAAGGGAGGGAGATAAGACTGCTCACACTACACCCCTTTCCTAACAACTGTACTCAGCACGTTTGCCTTTCTCTTAGGCAAATCATTGAAACATATATTTTATACCTCATTCAGGTAGACCTGTCTAGTCTAGGTGCTAGGTGGTAGGAAATTTCAGGAATAGCAACAAATCTTGCAGTCCTGTTGGCAAGAGCCATCTTTGAATGTCAGAATCTATACATTAAATCTTATACATCTCTAGATTTAAAGAACTATCTCCTTAGGAAATCTCTGTGTTGGAAAAAGAAATGATTTTTAATGATCAAAGTCTTCTGATGCAGCTGAGGATGCACATCTTTTTCGTTCCTCAGTGGCACATCAATTACATAGGGCAGAAAATTCTAAATGTACTCCTAACATAGCTTGGAAACCAAACTATCTGGAAACCAATATTTCAGGCAAAAAAAGGCAAACAAGGTTTGAGGAATTCGTTATTCTGATTTACAGCAAAATCACAGTCTTGAAAAAATTATTTTTCATAGTTTATGAGAGTTGACTCCTATCAAGATCAATGGATTTAATTTATAGTGTAATAAAGCAATCATCACTGATGTCCCAAATTCTGAGAAGAGATGTAAAGTAGAATTCCAGGTAATTTTTTAACATTTATTTTCAGGTAAATAGAAATCTTGGGAGGGTGAGGGAAGAAAAAGGGGACTAATTTCATTTTTACTAGATTTGAGAATCTTTGATTCTTTTAAAAGACTGGAGAATCTTTTGCCAAAGTCATTGTTTCCCCAAAAACTTTTGATATTTGAAGTACTTCAGACCTCGGAATCTGAAGCCTATTTAAAATGTCTTGTATAGCTTCAAGAGCCTCCTGTAGATCTCCACAAGTTGACTGATGACTGTCTTACACAGGTAGCTACACAACAAACTTCACATCATCAAGAGCTCTCTCTTCAGGACACCTGGAGTTTCATCTGCTACTTCAGCCAAATTAATCATTATCTGTTCTGGAGACCTACGTTCCAGAGGTATCATTTTCTAGTGAAATCTAGAACTGAATGGATGCCCACATATGCAGATTCAAGGACCATAATTTTGCACTGAGGCAGTTGCTTCCTTAGATGTTGTATTTTTGGCTGCTTGAAATATCTCCTCAGCTTTAAAGTGATAATTCCTTGTGTTTACAGACATATAATGTAAGGGAATTACAATAAACTGTTACTGTATATTCTATTACACATTACATGGAGAAAATTAACAAATGAACCCTTTAAAAAGCAAAGCTTTTTATAAATGAAATTGCATAAACCCAATATTCTGAAGAAGGAGCATTGTAATAAAAAATAAAATTAAAAAAAAAACTAAGCCTATGAGCCAAGCACTTTTCATTCTAGGTCTAGATTCTGTATATGACCCATCCTCTACTACACATGAAAAAGAAATCTAACAGAAGAATTGTCTCCCAAAGTCCCAATCTCATTTCCCCACATGCCTTTTCACTTAGAGAGGCAGAAAAATACATATTAATAATTATGACTGGAGAGAGTTACAGGAGCATTCAGATACTCTAGATTTGTCCTGAATGTCTGTCAGTGTGTCATATGATAAGAATGAATCACTACAAAGATCCCTTGAGAAAGTACTTGAGGAATATGACATAAAAGAAAATATAGCAAATTTTTTATTTTTAGTGTAGAGCATATGTTGGTGTTATATATGTATACATAGCTATATACAATACACTAAATAAAATACTTCCACTCCCTGTGATCTTTGACTAGATGGAAACATCTGTTTACCATGCAATAATATTTTTAAAGGTCCCAAATTCCCAGGGTCTTGATATTGCATTGCAAGGCAAAGAAAGAAATCAAATTTCAGCTAGGATTTTATCTTCCATGAAAAGTATTTCCAATTACTGTTTTGAGACATCACTTAATATTAGAGCTGTGAAAATCCAGTACATATTCGCTATCACAGACCTTTATTTGACAGTGAGATATATCACTCCTATCTAATTCATATATTTAATTTTCTGAAAATCTAATAACTCTCAAACCATTCCTTCACTGTGATAGCATAATATATTGATACATAAAAGAAACAAAGAAAAATCTTTCTAGTTTCAGAAATGGATAAGAATCTTTCTCTCCGCATTGTCCACCTGTACGCAGGGATTTTTCAATACAAGCTAAATTTGTTCACTCTTCCTGCTGGAATCATGTCAAGGATTAGAGGGTATGTTTCCATACCTAAAATATAAAAGAAAAAATGCAGTTAAAATTAAGCTCACATCCACTTTATAGAAAAAACAAAATCTTTTCTGAAATATATACTCTCACACGTATATCTATCATCACAAGAACTAAATACATTCAGTAAAGGATTAGTGACTCCTTTCTCTTTTAAAAAAAATTCTTTCCATTTTTTATAGAGAAAGAAACTGCTGAAGCCAATCCCCAGTGTTGTATTAACTCAAGTTTCCCACTGTATTTTAACACTCTAGCTTAGAATCAAAATGTTGAACTCCCACTGACATCTGTGGTATACAGTATGTGACACCTTTCATGTCACCAAATGGTTGTGAAGGTTAGAAGAAAGTCCATGACTACCCTGTAGGCTCTCCAAAAAACAACAGAAGCCTCCAATTTATCCACTGTCTTTTGCCTAGCCTGCCAAGGTCAAAGTTCCTCTGTGTCTTAACTACCCAAGAAATGTCTACAGCCATGTACAAAGCCTGCATCTCAGCAGCTCTGGAAGTGAAACACTCTTTTTCCAACTGTGATTTCTTTAACACCTTGCTTTTACATAGAACTTGCTACAGCCCAAAATATGTTGAAGTAGGTAACCTACCTCTGCAAAGAGTTTTCTACAAGAATTTTAGATGAAAGTAAAAATGATTAAAGGAAATTTAGCTTCTGATGTGAGTGCAATTACAGGTCTAATTCTGCATTCCAGATTTAGAATTTTATAATTCCATTTAATTCATTGGAATGATGCTGAAATAAAATTGGACTAATAATACACTGGGGATGTTTGCACCAGTGGAATCCCTCAATAGCAGTGAAGAGAAACAGGCAATTATTGTCTAGCTGATTGGAAGAACAAGGAAGGCAGAGATATTATTTAGAATAGATTAATAATGCTGGAATTAAACTGGGAATAAAACTTAAATTCAGGCTTATTTAAAGGAAAATATCATGAGGACTGTCAAATACCCTAAGAAGGGAAATTAAATTTTGTCTTGTGAGAGCCTCTGCACAAAATTGATACTTTTTGTGTCCATTGTGGAAGATCTGCTTTTAAAGATGTTTGTGAGAGACTGGAATGTTAATGCTTATAAATTCAAACACACCCATCACTAGAGGCTACAGCTAGGTGTTGAACAAGACAAGAAAACAGGCTGATAAGAGGCAAATCCTGTGAGGTGAGACAGTGCTTTTTATCATGCCTAAGTCCTTAAACCAGTGACTCTGCTGTGAAAATTCCCCTCGGGGAAGCACCAGGACATCCACAGGTAGGTCTGAAGGTATTCATCACTCCTGAGGAGGCACAGTTGACTCAAATATGCTGACATTAATGACACTTTCTAAGATGTTACAGCTGTCTTTAAGACTCCCAAAGTGTCTTGTAATCCACAGCATTACATCAGTCCGTGTGAAATTCCCCGAACAAGGGAAGGCACCTAGGCATTCCCACCGAGTCTGAGAGTAATATTAACACTGTACTTTGTGTTTTGTCACCTTGACCACCAGACATAGAAATTGCAACAACCAATTCTCATTGCTGGACACATGGGTGATGGCTATTTACCTTTTTACTCTTTTTCTTTCTTTCTTTCTTTCTTTCTTTCTTTCTTTCTTTCTTTCTTTCTTTCTTTCTTTCTTTCTCTCTCTCTCTCTCTCTCTCTCTCTCTCTCTCTCTCTCTCTTTCTTTTCCTTAATATATTTCCATAAGCATTATTTTTATGCTTTTATATTCCTATGTTACACTATATAAAAACACAAGTGGATGCATACCTGCTTTCCTTTGTAGCCAAGTTGTTCTAAAATAAGCATATAAAAAATTATAAAATAAATGAATATGTTTATAGAATAAACCTGTATACATTTATTTACATATAAATACTTATAAACACCAAGCATTCAGTGTTCTTTCACTCTCAGCCACCCCAAGGAATCTATTAAAAAGAACCTAGCTTGCTCTCACCCTCAGCTGCGGTTCATAACACACATTTTTTGGACTGGATTGGGAAATCTGATTGTCTTAGAGCAGAGGTGGACTTGAATGGCTTTTGACAATTAATGACAAATGAGGTTCTAAGTGAAGAAGAGCTCTTTCATCCTCAAGTACTTCTTTAAACTCAAACTTGAAGATTAGTCAGTATTAAGATGGCTTTGACTTTTCAGTACCAGAATATTGTTTCCAGGTCAGAATCCCTAGATGTTTGTCATCTATCCAACTGGGAGCTAGATAAGTGAGCAGAACTGAAAGGGTTACCTGGCCACTGCTTACTCAAACACATCTTCAGACCTTAGTTCTCCAACACAGCAGGCAATAACCTCAGATCAGCAGAAACTGAAACTGACTCATTGTGCTGTATCTTTTCTATCTTTACTGTCTCAGAATCTTGGTAACTATTTGCTAATTTAATTTGTTGTGACTAATACATTGTTCCAGTGTTTCCTGCTGTTATAGTCTGCAGGAGAATTTTGTTATAATGATGGCTAAACTCAACAGCAAATTTTAACAATAGGAATTATAGCACCATTATGCAGAAATGTCTAGGAAATTATGCAATTGTATCTACCACAATATAAATCTCAAATATATTAAACCTCTCTTTGTTTCTTTGAAATTGTTAGCCTGGGTGTCAGCCAAAATGTAAACTTCACAAAGGCTTTTTTTATTTTTTTTAAACCCCATGGGCATTTCAGAAGACTGTTAGCTGAAACTTTAGATCTGTATTAGCACTGTTTGTTGATATAAAAATCATATTTGTTTACACAAACTGGATGCTTATCACAGGTAATAAATAACATCCCAAATATGAGTCAAATGAAATAGAAAATATTACTAATAAGCATATATTTCAAAGTGATTTATAAATGCATAAAATATCAGATTAGCAAATACGAGGACATTCACTAAATGAGCCAAAGTAGTAGCAAATGCTCGTCAGACACTGAAAGGCACAAACAACTCTAATAAGCTTTCACTAAAAATGCATATGAAGCAAAAATAAACAAAATAAAGGAATGTGGGACAGTAATTTGATAGCACTGCAAATGTTATATAGTGTGCTAAAAAATTTGCCAAGCAAGTGACGCATATTGCAAATAGCAAGAGACAAACTTCAAAAGCTTTTCCAGTGCTCTGCCACAAAGCATCCAAGTCTTTAATCAACTCCCTTCTACCCACTTTCCCTAATTTCATTATCCTAAACTATTTCACACTTTACTAATCCCTACAGCTTGAATTCCCTGGATTTTTTTCAACCCCAAGTGCCTTCCACTGCCCTGTCCCACTTCCAGCTCCATCGCTCTTTTCATCTTTTCTAATATTCTTACCATAGGTCTACAACAGAGCCTGCAATGACATTTCATAGGCACCAAGAGGCAGGTGTTGCAAAGTTAAACTCTATAGAGCTCTCATACTGCCATCCTCAAAATGCACTACATTCCCCACAGCACATGAGAGAATGGGTCTGAAAGAAGGTAGAATGGGTGCATTCTTTCAATCAGATCTACTGTGTCAACTTTTTCCCTTTTCTTCTTCATGTTTCATCACCATCTGGTGGCAGAACCTCAAAATACTGCTCTGAGACATCATGGATCCTACAGAGCTGCCAGGGCTGTGAATTGGTTGGGAAATCACCAACTGCATATCATCCCTGACTTGTGATTCTTCTGCAGCTGGCATATATTGCAGATAAAAGCAACATCACTTTCCAGAAGAACTATCAACATTTAATTCTATATTTTATCTAACTTGTCATACTCCAGTGAGGACCAGTTCTGTTTTCTCAAAAAAAGCAGAATTAAAGCAATACAATCATATATTAAGCACCACAACCTTTGCTACACTCTTCCAAGTTTTCCAGCTTTACAGTGCACACTTGATCCCCAGCTGAACATGACTCGAATATTGTCTCTTCTTCCAACCAAATCTTTTTCAATTACTAGCAGTATGAAAAGAGCTGTGTGCAGGGAGGCAAAAATAAGAAAACCAAAAGGAGCTGTGTCGTTTGAAGGACGGGACACTTGTGATAGAAATAAAATGTATATTGTTGAAAGAGATGTATAAAGAAGAGATAAATTGTAAGATTAAGTAAGGATAGTTCAATCTTGTTTTTATGGGTTTGTACTAGAAGTGCGTGTTAGTAGCTACTCAAATAACATATTTCCACAAAATAGACTGTGTTTCAGCATTGTGGGTCTTTGACTTCAATCACATTCCAGGTGGTTTTCCAGCATGGGGATCAAGGTTGTTAATTTCAGGTCACTTCCACGGATGTATTTAGACACTGGTTTTGTGCTTGCATTGGTTAGAAAAGAGCAAATGCACCAGTTATCTGGATAGTTGAAATTTAAACCTGTGAAACTAGTTCTTTATAAATCTATGCATTCAACATTTTTGAAAAAAAAAACCCCAGCAGATTTTATTAATTTCTTCACTAAGTTACATATTAGTACTATCTCCAAGGACTCATTATGGGCTCTTGTCTGCACTCAAAACAAAAACAAGCATGTTTTCTTACAGAAATATCACACTTGCACTGTCTCCTGCAGAGACAATTATAAACTACCATAATGATTCATTGTAACAATTGTAACTTCTAATTTAGATTAGAACTAATTTTTTTAAAATTATAAAAATTATAAAGGTAATTCAAAGTTCTGCAGTGACAAAGACTCTGTTGCCTGAATTTATGAAGATCAGTCATGATTTATTTATTAATTATTAAGATCAGTCATTAGGAGCAAGTCTTAGGGATATGGGGCTTTATCTGTGTCTGTGTATTTGCCTTTTAAATAACTAACTCTCTGGAAATAACTAGGGCTTGGAAGCAACTATAGTTTATAAAACTATAAATTCATATAAATGAGACCATAACAGTCTCATTTCAAGAAACTTTATTTAAATCCGTAAACACAGTTAAAACATAGTTAAACATCCATAAACAGTGCTAGAAACTAATGTTGTCTATCTATAGGCTCTGTCTATAAAGATTTGTCTTATGTCAAGTTCCCGCTCTCCTTTGGAAACTTGATAAATTGAATGAGTAGAGAGAACACAAAATCAAGAAAACTTAGTCTTATAGGGTAGCAACTGCACAGTTAACAATATGAATAAGGAATAATATTATCATAAATTTAAAATATGTATTTGGAAAGAAAATACATATGACTCAACATGAAAATAACTCTTCATGTGCTAGCCTATATGGTGAATTAAAACTGAAATATGTAAGGTCTTGATTAGATAAGAGACATTAAAATTGTCATCCTTTGGTTTTTCCTGATGGTTGTTGGATTATCTGATTTTTTTTTCCCAAAGAGGAGATTATGTAATTATTGTACTTGACTTTTCCTTGCCCCTTTGAGATTTTCTGGATATGAATAACTTATTATTTAAAATTTCACATAATTTTAATATAATCCTTTTTTAAATTACAAAAAATCAAGTTTCAGACTTCATTATGATTTATTTATTTTTATGTTTCAACCAGAGGAAGGTAAGTACATTTCCTGAAGTAAAAAAGAAGCATTATTATTTATTATATTCTCAATTATTATTATTTACAGACAAATCTAGCACTTTCTGAAGACCTCTCATAGACAATATAAAGATAGGAAAATAAAACTATGAAACACCCAACAAGACCACTTAATTTTATGTAGTGTTGAAAAGCAAAGGGAAGCAGGGAAGAGTAAGATCTCAATCTATAAATATTTTCTTCAAAATTAATGATGGAAAGGAATTAACTTTAGTAGCTGTAAAGAATAATTCTCCCCATTGAAGGACTCACTGGATGAAATTCTATGGCCTCTATTACTCATGAGATCAGAGTAAAAGTTATCATAATGCCTTTCTGGTCTTAAGCCTGTAAATCAGACTACCTAAGGATGAAAACTCAAAGAGACAATTATAGCTAAGGAGAAAACACTTTAACTGAGATTTAAAAAAAAATCTTAAGAGTGTGGGTATCCATGTTTTTTACAATCCCTATCCTCCCTCCTTACTAATACTCAAGTTGAAAGTAATTGCATGTCCCAGCTTTAGCAACATAAAATTACAAACCATTAAAAAGGTTAGATTTAGAGGTTAGTGAGTATGTTGTATGAGTAACACTGCAGAATGCAAAGGCCAGATTAGGCAACCCAAAGGATTTTTTCTCTGCTTTCAATACCTGTTTCACTGACCTGGCATTCTTCCAAGGACACCTCAACGATTCATCATTCTTTGCTTCTGTACACGTAACCCAAAGGGAAGGCAGTGATGTGACAATCCAAACTATAGAAACAAGAAAATTCAGAAATATTGTACATGTGGAAAGTGGCAATGCATGTTTACGTTATAAATCAGGGGACAGATTCACAAAAGTATTTTATCTGCCAAAACTGCAAATATGTGCTTGCTGAGATTAACAGAAATTGGTAACTGGATTCTGTTGAAAATCTGCATCTTAATGTCTATAAATATTCCTGTTAATCCACTACTTAGAGCTTGGGGTTTTCCCTGTATAAAGAACTGAGCCTCTCTGGATGGTTTTCAGGTAAAATAAAGTGAAATTCAAATGGATTTGTGCATGCATATGCATACAACACTTTTGATTTAAGAAAACAGCAATATAGTGGGATTATATATATAAGAGCTGTGCTTGAAATATTATTTTCAATTCATGGATGTAATAGTGATAGTTAAGCAAGCAAATAAAATGTTGCTCTTAGGTACATATCACTCTTCTCAACAGCCACAGAAACACAGCCTAACTGATCTTAACAGCAGTTTGCTGAAAGAGAGGAGTGAATTTAAGAGCTATGGAAAAGAGCTCCAACACTCAACGTAGTTGCTGCAATGTAACACACAAATATACTTCCTTCTTGCTGAAAAGTACTAGTGTAGTGTAAAACACAGCTGCCCAGGCTTCAATTGCTGCACACCTTTGTCATTGCCTCAGTCTTACAATCTCATCTGAAGTACAAGGCAGTCATCTTTTTACCTTTAATTACAAAAAATTACAAAAAATCAGCTTTTATACTACATTATTTATCTACTTTTATGTTTCAACCAGAGGAAGGTAAGTGCATTTCCTGGAGTAAGAAAAGAAGTCTTATTATTTATTGATTGAGCATTTCATATGGAAAGCAGAGGAAATCGAGATATCTCCACATTCTCTCATTTTCAGCAGGATCATCTCATGCTTCTCAAAGCGGTTTTTAAAGGCTTGTTTTCAGGGTTCCTAAAAAGCATTCTCTACAATTCACAGTTTCTTCTCAGCTTGATGTTCAGCCTGCATTTGCCCTTTCCCACTTTTCCTGCACCAACAGCTACTACCCTTTTCTCTCAAGAAAAGAGCTTAGTAGATGATTTTTTGCCTGAGGAAGTTGCATGTTCTTCCCTTTGGGTAACCTGCAATGCAGTGGGACACACTGCAGACTTTTTCTGCTAGAACAGATTTTTTTTACTGCAACTCTTTCCCTTTCATCATGTAACTCCATAAAAGTGGCCAGGAATAAAAGTGGCTAGGAAGCATCTAGTCTGATATTTTGCTTCTGCCTGGCTGCTTGTAATGTCTGTCTGATTTTGTATTGCATGTTGATAACATTCTTTAAGATTAGTAGGTGCCTTGCATGGTGGGATATAATACTTTACTATGTAAACTCAGTCTAAAGCTTCGGTCTTTTAAAAACTGTTCAATTTTTGCAAAACATGTTATTTTGGGTTTTTAGCTGGGAACAAAATTGCTATAAATTGACCAGCAGATGTAAGTCCACTCACAGGTCAGTAACTGGGTTTCTTTCAACTAAATTCTCTGAAAGGTCTCATCTTTTACATGTTCCAAGAGTTTTCTTAAAAAATACTAACTCCAGACACAAATCCTAAGTTTATTTGGGATTTTATTTAAAACATATCTGGAAATTATATCAGCCTTTACAAAATAGTAACATTGTAGGGAGTTTGTTTAGAAACGGGGAAAATTACTCCACTGCTCCCTTGAGCCCTGGGGAAAATATCTTACAGCCACATTTCTCATTTCCATGGGAAGGCTGTCCTTAGGTTATAGAGCTCACCTTTGCAAAAAGACTGACCATCCTCTTACCCCTCCTGACTGAGACTGTGGCAAAACACACGTAAAGATTCCTTGTATGATGGTGATGGACAGAAACAAGAGGAAGACAAAATGTGTTTCTGCAATGTAATGTTTTGCCTAGTGGTCAGTGGTGGAAGAATAAAACCTAAGGTCTCAAGGTACTTTTCCTATGTTACAAAACATCTATGCTAGAAGCAAGTACCAGAATAAAGGCATCTCTGCTCCAGCATGAATAAGATCTTAGCTTATAGAGCCCTGACTGTTTTTTCTTTATTTTCCACTTCAACTTTTTTTACCGAAGTGCAAAGCTGACATATTACTTTGTTATCTTTCTCCACAGGTCCTGAGTAGAAAGCAAATAAGCTGATCATGAGGATCAGACTTTGACACAAATATTAAAAATCAAAATGATCATAAATCAAAATAAGTGTTTCCTTTGTCCCAATACTGCCAATATCCAGTCTAAGTTAAATTGCAGAGAATTACTGGGCACTGCACCTGAACTTAATTTCCCCCAAGTGGAAGCTTTCAGCTTCCATTTTAAAATTTTCCCTTGTGGTTGAGTGAACATAGATGACCTCCACACCTGCTGTGGAGGACTCTTCCCCATCACTGAAGAGGAAAACACCACCTGGTTTTCACACCAAGTGAGAACACTCTCTGTGGAGACATCTTTTATCATTGTCTCGCTGCCACAAAATTTTTCCCTGTATTATCTAAGTTCTGACTGTATCAGGTCATCAGCTGTGCAGTCGTTTGTCAGAAAGCTGGCCTAAACTAATCAAATACAAAATATTACAGCCTCAACATTAGGGAATATCAGTGCAGAAAATCTGCTCAGTGCCACCTGTTCTCCTACAGCCATGTAGCTCTGTAATATACCATTGTCACTGCTAGTAGCAAGCCATAAGCTTTGTACTGAATTTACACTCCCACAGGACTGAACTTTGCCAGGCTTACTCTGTCCAAGCTTTCCTGACCTGCGTTCAGGTTTTGTTTTACTTGGTTTCAGTGGGGGTAGAGCTAATTTTCTTCTTAGCATCTGATACAATGCTGTGGTTTGAATTCAGTATGAAGATAATGCTGATAACACACTGAAGTCATTAAATAGTGCTTACCCAAAGTCAAGGACTTTTCAGTTTCCCATGCTCTGTCAGTTGAGGAGGTACACAAGAAGCTGGGAGGGAGCATGGCCAGGACAACTGACCCAAATTGGCTGAAGGAGCATTCCATATGACAGATTATACCCACCATATAAACTGGGGAGGATTGGCCAGGAAGTTCTGATCAGTGCTACAGGACAGGGCCAGCATTGGTCATTGGATGGTGAGCAATTTTATTGTGCATCACTTCTTGAATTTTACTCCTCTCTCTCCCTCTTCTTTTTGTTATCATTATTATCATATTTTATTTTATTTCAACTATTAATTAAAATTTATTTCAAACTATTCTTATTCCAACCGTGGGTTTTATGCAAGGTGAGCGAGAAGGAGTAGTGAGCAAGCAGCTGCAAGGTATTTAGTTGTCATCTGGGGTTATACCAAGACACTTGCTTTAGCAGTAAGAGCAGTATTTTTAATTGTCTGGTCTCTATAGCCAATTTGTTCCATTTTTATTTATTTTTGTATTATACCACCATAGCTTTGCAAATCTAACATAATAATGTAACATAGGAAACACAAGCCTGCCATGCAGAGGTCTTAGGAGGCAAAGACAGAGAATGTGGTGTGGAGAACAAGCATGGGAGAAAAAAAGAAGGGGCATAGACTGGCTCTGGAGGCTGCACAGCTGTAAACAACTCTTGAGTTGTCCATTAAAGAAATGCAGACCTAGAGATGGCCAAAACTGAGCTCAGTGGTACCTCAGAATACAAAGAAACACTATCCAAAATCTAGAAGAAGTAACTAGTAAACTGCGATTAGCATGAATCTGCAGACCAACAAAGAACCAAGATGCAAAAGCATGTCAGCTAAAATATAAAAAGGTAGAAGTGAACCCTTGAGTGAAGAAGAAACCACCATGAACATCACACCCCTCAGTGATGGATTTCAGGTGCTGGCAACTCATTATTAAATAACACACTACAGTGAAAAAAATGACATTATAAACAGAGGAAAGAAAAGTGAGTACAAAATCAGGAACAGAATAGAAACTAAGAACATGTATAACATGTATAAGACACTAAACTTAACCCTAACCCTAACCATAACCATAACCCAAAACCTAACTCTAACCATAACCATAACCCTAATTCTAACCCTAACCTTTGGGCTACGCATTGGGCTGGGATTAGGGTTGAGGCTGGGGTTGGGCCTTGGGTTGGGGCTGGGACTCAGGCAAGGGTAAGGGGTAGGATTAGGGCTGGGGCTGGGTTTGGGCCTCAGGTTAGGGCTGGGGCTTGGGCTCGGGTTAGGCCTTTGGCTGGGGCTGAGTCTAGGGTTGGGATTGGGGTTGGGCTGGGGTTTAGATTAGGGCTGGGTCTATGGTTGGGTTTTGGGTTAGGGCTGGTGCTTGGGCTTGGGTTAGGCCTTTGGCTGGGGCTGAGTCTAGGGTTGGGATTGGGGTTGGGCTGGGGTTTGGATTAGGGCTGGGTCTATGGTTGGGTCTTGGGTTAGGGCTGGGGCTTGACCTAGGTTTGGGTTTGGGATTATGGCTGGGGCCAGGGTTGGGGTTTGGGTTTGGGATTAGGGTTATGGTTAGGGTTAAGGTTAGGTTTTCTGAGAGTTTGGTTCTCACTGGGAGCACTGTCATGGGTTGCATCATTTACTGGAACAAAATTGAAGTAAAATCAACAGAACAAAACAATAATCAAAATTATTTGCTACTGGACAAACAAAAACTATAGATGAGTATTAAAAGTCAGACACAAAAGTCCAACACTGTTGGATTTGCACAGTAAATATTTTATTTCCTCCGTTTTATATAAATCCTGCCATTCTCTTTTCTGTGGATATTTAAGCTTAAAAAAATCTTCAGTGGAACAATACCACCTAACAAGTTAGCTTGTTTTGCTGCACCAGAATATCCCTACCTGAATGGCAGTCCCACAAAACTGTGGGTTTGATACAAAACCAAGAAGAACTGAGGTTCTGAGAATTCTTCTGAAAATGCCAATGACAATGTTGTTGAAAGTACTTTATTCTGGGCCTAATGTTCTAGAAAGGAAATCCCCCCAAAAGTCCTCTGGTAACATTTATGTCACAACATGTGTGGCAGGACTGATGGAATGAAACAATCTTTAGACTACTTTGATCCTGCTGGGCAAACTTTCATCACTCTGAGTTGCAATCCAAAAGTGATTAGGGTACCAGAAAGACACACAGTGCCATTCCTACTTTGTCAGAAAAGAGAAGCTTCATTTTAAGCAGCATTCTGGAAATTCTTGGGTAAGACTGATGAAAGCCCATGTGGCAATTAAGTCCAGTGTCAACTCTAAAACCAGTATGGTAGCCTCAGTTTCTCAGTCCCTGCTTAGGATAAAAAAAAGAACACAAACCACAGCTTTAAAAGAATTCACAGTTTTAGAGAAAAATAAGCCAACTTTTTTTTTTTTTTAGTCTTTGCATCTTCTGTGGTCATTTACATGAACATAGCATGGTGTAAAATCACCCCAAATGCTGAAGAAAAAGAGAATTTTGAATTGTGGCCTTGTTTACAGATTTTGAATTAAATAAAAGTGCATGACTGTCTCCGGAGAAGCAGTCAAATGCTTCAAAAGCACACACATATATTCAGATACGTAGTGAGGTGCTACCTATAATTTTAAGACTCCAGGGTAGGTGTCAAAGGAGTTCAGGTTCCCCATATAAACAATAGGAAAATAAAAATAAACCCTGGTCCTTCTAAAGAGTGATTGAGAACATTTAAATCAAGCCTAGCTGCTGCTTTATTTGTGCACCTTCAATTACCTTTAAAATGATGTATCCCTGTCCTCCACAGAGGGCACGTGTTACAGAGATACCAAATGTAGGTATCATGGCAAACTTTGACTGTAGGTACTGAAAATAATTCTCTCATTCTGCCACCATGGTGTAAACATTCAGTTCACTCTGGATGAGAAGAAATTGTAAGCAACACATTTTTATGTCCTTTAAGCACAGAAGATGGAGATGGAAAATGTTTATATATTCCCATCTTACATTATTCAATCAACATTTAGCTGTTTCAAGCAGTGGAAGTGTATTATTTCCTTTGGAAGACGGCTTACAACATAAAGGTTTTTGCAGAAAAGGAGATTTTAATTTCTGTTTTCCTATTTAATATAACCACAAGAGATATTAATTTTTATCACAAAAAGTAATTCCAGCAATACTTGTTGAGCTAATGAGCCTATATTTTCAGAACTATATTTGCATGTACTCAACCACTCATATCACTTATCATTTAGAAAATTTAAGGTTTCAAAATTTTTACTCATAAATCAATTCCTTCTACCCAGTGAACCAGCCTATTTCTTTTCACCCATCTTAATATAAGACAGTTTTTGTCCTCTGTTATGGCATGTTCATCAGTCTACCATTTGCTCAAAACACAATGTTGCTATGAGCATTTTGGATTCCTCCCCATATGGTTTTCTTATATAAAGAAAAGTTGACTGGCTGTAAAAGGCAGGAGGACCTGTAAGCTGGAGTAAGCTATACATTGTGGAGTGTCTGGTTAGAGTCAATGTTTCTCATAACCTTTTGCAGATCATACAGTATCTACATAATCAGATGAAATAAAGTAAACAAAGTAAATTTTACTTTCAATAAAGTAAAACAAAGTGCAAGAATCAGCTTTGGCCGTAATATTCACTTTAATCCAGCTCCCTTTACCTCAGCTATCTTGACATGCATGATCACAATATTTTCAGGTCTCCTGCTCCACAGTGAGAGCACTGGTTTTCTTCCAGGTTTTGCATAGTTAGCATAGCACTCCCTCTTCATCTTGTCCTACAGGACAAGGCACTGATACAGGCTACATTTAATTTTGCTCTCTTATGAACACTGTTCATGAAGAGATGCCCATAGCACTCAGCTAAGTAGTAATATGTAACAAATATGCATCAAGACTGCAATCTACTGCAGAGGGTACCAGATGGACAGCATATCAAGAATTACATTTAAGGATTGTACAGAAAATCCTACATTCCCAGAGATACTTTCTTATATTGTTAACAGTATCAGAATACCCAGAATATTAATTTAGTCTTCTTTTCCATCATTCCATCATTATGTTATGGATGATCAAATGTTTGCAGTATGATACTTCATGAAATAATGCAGACTCATTTAAAGCAATATGGGAAGATTGCTGACAAAATTATTTCCAACACAGGATAGGAATATTCCTTTTTCTGCTACTAATATTTGCTTTAAGAAAAAATCCCATTCCCTTATCAGCTCGGAGTTTCACATGACTGAAATTAGCAGCATTAATCTTCTCTTCTGCAATAAAAAATGTGTATAAAAATTACACAGCAATACCTGTAATACCATCCATTTTCCAATTCAAATGCTAAACTAGGCTCTCACACTGTTGCTTGGACACATTACTCTAGCATGGCAAATTTGCCACTATAGGAAGAAAAATGCTTTTCTTTTGTTCCTTGACTCCTTTTTAAGTCAGCTGAAGACCACGTTATTTCTTCCCATTTTAAACACTGGGGGGAAAAGGGAAATGTAGGGTACAGGGAAATCAACAATTTTCTTTTATTCTAAAGGGTGCATTTAAAGATTAGCAGCACACAGGAGGAATAGCATGATGCTGTAAAATAGCCCTGTGTCCTGTATTTTAAAATGAAAAAGCTTTATACAAATTCATTCTATTAGGCTAGCTTGCTTTTTCTTTCTCAGATACCAGCAGCTAGGATTTGCATAAAGTAGAAATTCACTTTTGCTTTGCCATATTATGACATTCTGTGCCTAACAAAGGCTGCCTACGTTTTCCAGGTCTTTTTGCCCTTCAAGTAAACTGCAATAAGCAATGGGAAGATGCGTACAAGGGCCCCGCATTAAAACACTGCTCTTCCTGAGACAGGAGGAGATTGCCATCTGCTGGTCTCTGGCCTCTACACGAAGTCAGGCAAAGGGTATTGAGTGAGGATCTCTGCAGTGACTTTTTTTAAAGCAGATAATATTTTTCTTCTCCCTGTTCTTCATAAGCATATATTTGCATAAATAAGCATGTATTTGAAAATAAATCCAGGCTATGTGGTCACCTGCTCCAATCTAGCTGTGCAGGATGCTGATGTGATAGACAGCATGTAGCATCCATTTGATGTAAATTTCTGCCATTTCAAAGATAAGACTAAATGGCAGTGGTGTAATGGTACAGAGATTATAGGTATAGAAATTCTGATACATGTATGGACCACATCATACGACTCTACCAAAATGCAATTCTTCTGAATGGCAAAAGAGTGCTGTTGTGTCAGTTGTTTTGGCAGAATATATTCAGCCCTGCCACAACAGCTGCCAGGTAACCTCCTGTTCTTGTGCAGTGATCCATTAAAACACCCATGACATCATGCTTCTGCATAACATATTCCTGCTCAAGCTCACCTCTCTGGGCATCACATCTTCCCTGCAGTGCTGTCAGGAAGGCATGGATGCCCAGTCCCTGTCTAGTTAAACTGCCCATGTAATTAGGATGATGCTAAAATACCGCACTGCGAACAGGAGTAGCTGACACAGACACACTCCCTCTCACCAGCCACTGACATCTCATGGGGCAGGCAGACAGCACAGCAGCTCTTAAACTGGCATGACAACAGGCCATTGTCCTGAGAGAGAAGTGCCCAGCAGTGCTGTGGCCCTGCCTTGCTCCCGGCAGGGTTGCACACAGGCTGCACAAACACAGACACAGACACACATACAAATGCTGCCCCATGCTAATGCGGCACACTTTGGTGTTCTAGTCCAATAGAAAAAAGCCTTGAGACAGCAAAAAATGGTTTTAAACAGGAATATTGGAGCAGTACAGGTATGAATGATACAGAAACATGAGAAAAACATCTTGCATTATGAGAATCTAAGGAAGCGGGATAAATGAATAGCTGGACACAGCACTGGACCATATTCTGCAGCACTACCAATAAAAGCATGAGCCTGGAAACAGCTAACAGGACTAATACATTACTCCAACGTGCCCAAGAGCTCAACTCAGCACCCCCTGCAATCCAGCATGCTTTCCTGGTTACCTGTGATCTCGGTGAAGAAGCTGCTAGGCAGAAAAACAGGCTGAGAGAACTGAAAACCAGAAACAATTCCTTGACCATTCTAGTAGTTTAGATGTAAGGCAGTTAATCACCAAATGCAGTACGTTCTGCATTACATTTCAGTTTAATAGGAGCACAAGCCTAAGACAGCATCAATGCTCCTCCATCTGTAAATGATGTGTGCATCTGTATAGCTGGAATTTCTAGTTTGGCTTTTTTTTCTATCTAGAGCAGTACCTTTTGAGAGAGCAGACTCTGAAAAACCAGACATTTCCAGCAAATGTTAAAGGAAGTATTTCACTGATTTGAAAAATTGCTTTGAGCAATTATTGTCCTTATTTTTCAACCACTGAGGAAAATATGCAAGGAAATGAAATCCTGTTTTGAATGAAATTTCAATCCAGCTCCTATGACAGCTATGCTGCCTTCTTTTCCCTAATATATTGTTCAAAATTCTTAATGCTACAATGCCCCGGAATTCATGTTTGCAGTCATTTCTCTATAACTATTTCATCTCTTTCCTAATCAGTATGCTGGATGACTGCATATTTAGTACAGATCCTTTACACTGATTCCTTCCTCCCAGATGAATTGTTTAACATTTTTCTACATTAAACTGTATTTTCTACCTGATAGTTCACTTAAATGATCCAAAATCTTCTGCGTTTTGCTTTGTTTTTACCACCTGTTATATTTCTTTCAGAAAGTAAAGAAAAAAATAGACAAAAACGATAGAAAAAATATAAATAAATCTAATAACAGCAACAATATATATTACATAATTCAGCTGTTTCCAACAGCTAATGTTTCTTATCCATCCTTTTCCCTAGAATAAGGTCAGACTGCTGGTTTTCATTAGAAACTGAAATGAATACTTTGAATTTAATTGTCTGTAATAATATCACAGACAATTCTAAAATAATGTAGACAGACATAAATTAGGTGAATGAACATACAGCACTTGTGTTTGTAAACATGCTTTTATCATCTAAAATTAAAAAGCAAGATCATCAAGGACTCATCTCAATGTAAATAATTTACAATTTTGGAATTGATTTAGAAGAGCAACGTGGCATTATTTTAAAATGTACACCTGACTAGTATTTGTATGTAATAGTAACAATACAATATACCAATACCCTTATGATCAATCTGATACAAACATAATAATAAATTCTGCCTTTGCCTGATCCCTTATGTAGTATATTTAAAACATGCTTTCACAGTTTATTCTAGAGAAAAGCAATTTATATTGCAGTACCGATTATCTGATTAGGCTGAGATTTTATTAACCCATCTAATGCACTGTTCCTTCATCTGACTTTCAGTTGCAGCAGTGCAAGTCTTGTTTCTACTACCCTCTCAATTTGTAGTAATAAGGAAGCTTTCTTTTACTTAGAATTCATTAAAGGGCAGAAACAGAAAATTCTGTCCACAACAGTCACACAACAAATTAAGTAGTAAATTGCTTTATGGAAGATGTATAGCTCCACCAATCAGCCAAGACCTCTGCAGCCCTGCTTTCAAATGGCCTTTCAAATTTTTATTCATCCAATAATGTTGCAGCTTTTTTCAATGTAGGTGACATTCGCTTCTGGCACCAAAGGGCTCTTTGGCCTTCTTAAGATTTAATACAAATATGACATGAGCAGTATCGTGGCCTTCTCCATACATCTAAACAGCCTGTAGCATGTTTTAATGACCCAACTGCCTTCCTGCCTTTACAAAGGCATCTGGTTCTCTTGGAATCTTGCTGGTTTGATTTCTTATCACAAAGCCTTCCCTATGGACACGTCATCATTGGCAAGTGCTGCAGGATGGAACAAGTTGTGATTTCTTATAATAATGCTCCCTGCTTTAGCCAGAATGGCATTTATATAAACCCCTCCTGCTAGACTTTATCCTGTCTTTGCAGAGTTCTTAGATCTATAGGCTGAATCAGCCTGAATACGTGTCCTGCACGTTCCCTTTCATCCTGTGCAGCCTTGTAGAAAGATCATGGTACAGATCCCTGCTGTCTCTGTGCTCACTGTAACCAGAGGAGACCCCGCTGTGCTCAGAAGTCCAACCACACATGACTCCTCCTTCACACAGCAGTGCAGTAGCCGAGCAGTTTGCAGGCTGCTGCGTTTTTCAGTTTGTGCCAGTTCACAGAGGCGCTACTGGATGTGGCTCTCTGACCATCAGGAGGCTTTTTTGAGATGTTATCCACTGATCTATACTGCAGCCTCTGTTACTGCAGCATCTCGACCTTTGCTGACTTTATCCCCACACTTCTCTAAGACTGGAAGAGTGATGGGAAGAGTGTAGGCACAAAGACTGAAATAATTGTGCTGTCACACAGAGGTCTCAGTCAGAACAAGGCAGGGTTTCAGATGTCCAGCATTTTAAACCAGTATTCATGTCACTTCATCCTATTTCTCAGCACTGTTTTCAGCACAGATCACAGAGTTCTACAAAGGACACACAAGGATTAGAAAAACAGAGGGAAATGCATGCCTCTGTGTGAATGTCATGGAGATTAGGTGGTGACTTACATCTGAAGGACATCATTTCAGCTAGTGTAAACTGGCCTGATATTATTATTGACATCAGTGAAGCTGCATTATCTACACCAGCTTAGGAGCTAGCTCAGAAGAGCCAACAACTGAACATTTCCAGCCAAATAAAAAGGGGGCTGCCAGAAGACTGGTTTATGGCTTAAAAATAGTGAGCAGGATACCACAAGGATCTAGATAGTGATTTGTTAAGCTGTGAGGGCAAGATTTAGAGGCAAATCTGGGCTGAAAACGATTTGCATCCAAAGACTGCTGTCACACCAAATGAGCTACCTAGCAACACAAACAGACTCCCCAGTGCTAATGAATTTAAACATAGCATGGATGCATTACCACCTATGGCTCCTTCCCTCCAAATCACCCAGATGAGCTGCAAATCAATAAAATGAAGTCAGCAAACATTTCTGAATCTGAAGCTGCGTCAGTGTTCAGATTTTTATTCATTTTTACCCTGAAGTTCGTTGCGAACTGTGCCTACTGACACACAATTTCTTTCTGTCAGAACAGGATCCTCCTGGCAGTCTTTTCACCTCACTCCTGCTCTGCTCTGCTAAACCAGTTTTGACATGCAACAGCATGTTGGTGGAAAGAGAAAAAAAGAAGGAGACCTAACAAGAAATCATTTCCCTTTTGACCTGAGGTTGTAAATCTTAGGAAGCATTCTGGCACTGTGTAAGGTTAATACTACAACAAATAGCATAACACAGCAGCAAATATAAAGCACTATCTTTTTGTCTGTCTCTGCATTGAGTGGGCTGAGAGTTTTTATTTCACATTTCATTTACACCTTGCTGAGTGATGCCATAGAAATGGCAGAAGTTTCATCTCCTCCCACTTCTGCATCAGCACAATATGTGTAAGAGCAACAGCTCCCACACTGCGCACTGGGAGCTTTAGCCGGATGCTGATCACAGGTTCATTTCTATTTTTCCTACATGACATTCTCAGATGCTAGAAGACATCTCTTATTTTCTTATTAAAGCTCATTGCAGAAATAACATCTGAGTGAAAAACTACCTGAGAACTTTAATCATGTAAACTAAAAACACTGAGGTTTTCCTCAAAATTCTGCATAAGGAAAAATAGGAGATAAAATAAAAAAAATCTGTTTAGAGAAAATGAAATTTAGAGGACAAGCATTTGGATATAAGACAGACAGTCTCAAGCAAGCAGAAAGGGGTAATGTTGCATATCCTCTGTTTATCAGTATTGGTTCACTGAAAATGTAGCAAACACCACATCTGAAAATCTAGAAGCTTTCCAGAGGACTAAGATAAAATTCATGCTAAACAAGGTCAGCCAGTACCATTCAGAAAAAGAAAATACAGAGGACTTAAGTCATGAGCAAGCCCAAGAGTGCTGCAAGATGCTCAAGGCCATCACTTTGGTTTTAGTTTCAAAGACAGATGACAAAGTTATTGAAAGGTCAGTGCTCTTAAGACAAGCTGTACTTCAGTCTGAAATCTTCAGAAAGCAAGCAAAATGGCCCATGAGTTTAGTAATGAGCCCAGAACTTTTTTCATTCAAGATAATCAGTTTGAAATTTGTTAGTGTTGGAAGTTACTGAGTAGAGATACTTCTACTAGATCCAAGGTGTTCCAGATTTGCCCACAGTCTGGTTTGTCCGTCAGTATAAAAGCATTTCTCACAAGTTGCCAGAGAAAACTTCATTAAGTAACCCTTTACAAGCAGTTTCACTGAAGTGACCAAGAGCTGAAGCGACATGTTATCTGAATAACTTCCGCATTGTGTCCATGTGAAATATTTTTCAGCAAACCCTTCACACTACCATTCTACTGTAGCAGAGAACCCCCATTTCAAACATATGTGTTAGTGATCCTTGTTTGTTGTGACCAGGAGGGATAACATACCTGTCTGTACATTACAGTGAAATGGTGTTTGTAACTGAGATAGAAGCTCTACAAACATTTGGGGTATTCAAAAAACGTCACTCAAATAAAATGATAATGAAAATCTCAGTGTCTGTATGAGAAATTATCTATAAATATAAAAAGTATTCTCTAGGCAAAATTGTTACACTTTAGTTAGATATATTTTTCTCTTTTGAACTTTTGCTTAGTCTCAGTTAAATATTTTTTTTAATTAATCCCCTTCAAATTTCCTTAATTATAAAATTGCAGGTATTTTGACTATTGAAAACTTGGCCTTCTAACAACTACTTATATTGGGAAGTTTATCAACACTGAATCTAGACATTAAGGTCTGGTTGCAATAAATAGTAATTGAAGGAAAAAAAAGTCAGCCGTTTGTCAGAATACTGCTCAGTTTAGATATTAGCCACATCAGCAAATTTTTATACTCTTCCAAATTATGGTTGAGGTATGCTTCTAAGCTATTGCAAAGTACTGTATTTAACAAATAACAGAATGAAGAAGGTTCAGAAATTTTTTTCCCAGTCAAAAATTCTGCAGATTTAGGAGTCCCACACAATACAGGAGCCCTAAACTTAGTTTTCAGAAAATGGCATACTAAAGATTAATGACTCCATTACATTGGTATCACGATCTTTTTCAGAACATAACCACCAAGTTTGTCAGTAGCATTCTGTCTTGCAGAGTTTCAGGGCCTTAACATGCACAGCAATACTCCACTCTCAGCATGCTGCAGGGGCAGCCACATTTGTTTCATATCTGCAGTGAGAGGTATCTTACAGATCTCATAGCTGTGTTCCAAAAAAAAGTCCTAGAGCTACTTTGATAGACAGACCTTGAGTCTCGCCTGTAAAAGAGCACTGCTGCACTTCAAGACACATCCATGGCAATACCCTGAAACTTGACTAGCCTAAATCAAAGCCAGATTGCTGACAAATCTGGCACAGAACCAATAGAAGTACATTGCATATTAGTGGAACTTTGAGAGACTGGTATGTCTTGTGTCTAGATGTAATGTAATTCTAAAGCCTAAAAAGAATCATCAGAATTCCCACTGCAAAGATCAGAGAAATTCTATTGATCCGTATCCCGTGGATTTGAAAGAAGAAGTTGCTACTCAGGTAACATGGACTTCACCTCCAGAAAAGTTAAGGATTCCACACCACTCACTCATTGTCCTACCAAACCCCACCTAGAACGGCTCTCACTTGAGCACACAGAATATCTGACAATGAAAGAAGCAACTACCCCAGAAGAGTAAGTGGCAGCTGGTCTTGTTCCCACTACCAGAACACACTGGGAAAGGAAAGGGGGTGGGAACTAGATGATTTTTAATGTCCTTTCCAATACAAACCATTCTATGATTCTATGAAGAATTCAAGGACATCTCAGATGAGGAGGCTGGCAAAGACAGTAAATTTAAGTCATTAAGTCAACCAAACCAGAAGAAAACACGTAAAGAAGCAAAGAGAACAATATCTATGGAAAACACCATCAAACATTTAAATGGTTAAACAATATGGAAAACTGATATACTTCTATCATTTGCTTGGGTTTATGGAAATTTTGATCACAGCAAGCCTTTTAGAGTTTGATACTTTTTGGCAGAAAGAGTAGACAAAAGCTTTGGAAAATAGCAGTTTAATGTCTTAGCTGCACTGAATGCAAATTCCTTTAACTCTGTCAGATACTTAAGGCTAGAGTCAAACGCTCAGTTGAATGACCAGAGGTTTTCAGCCATAGAATTTACAAATTTTAGGCCATTGAATTTACAAAAATTGAAAGTCAACGTATCAAAGTTGCTTCTGACTTTCAAATCCTCCAATCTGGACATTTCTACACTACTACAAAAGCACTTGGAAAGGTATTAGCTGATATTCCTGATATTCCAAGATGTAAGATCTTTCCAAATTCTCATTTCAACATGAGATAAATGGGAACATAGAGGTTAGATTTACCTTACAACACACATTAATGTAAACAGACACCAAACTAATTAATTAGTCAAAGTGGCAGAGAAGGATGCTGCAAAGTCACTGAAGGGCCAATACAACTTGAGAAATGAAAAGCAAATACCTCAAGTGAGAGAGAACAGTTGAAATAAAAATAATCACAACATGTGAGGTTTGACGCGAGTTCCAACATTTGGATTTCTGATTTATTCCACTTGTAAGCCCTTTTGGTCTTCCTGTGTGTTTTCAGCTCCTACAACATAAATGATCCATATCCAATTCAAAGTAAAACTAAAAAACAGAAGTTAAACTCTGCTTAACTCCATTTAATTTTGGGAGCATGAGAAATACCCAATTTTCATGTGTTCTTTCCTAAAAAAAGCTCAGTGACTAAGGCAAGGAATACATTGTAAATGGGCTGAAATGCAATAGTCCTTTTAGTAGCAGAATGGAGAATGATACCAATGGCTTCCTGTGGACTCAAAATCCATTGAAAATGTCACAGAAAAATAAATAATTGCATGGAAAGGCTGAAATCCAACAATAGTATCTAAGAATATAGATGGTCTGTGCTTTCAAAGAATGTTGCTGTTTACAAATTCTTCCAAGTAATGTCTACTGTCTTGCATTTGCAACTTTCTCATATCCTTAATGTGTATAAGCATGAAAACAAAAGAAATATACAGCACTGGAAACATCAGTCATATTATTGCATGTACAGTTGACTTAAAAGAAAAAAAATAAAACCTTGACAGAGACAGGCAATTTCCCATTAAAATCTTCAGTTTATTCGAAAGCCATTTTTATCATCAATAAAAACAAAATTTCAAGATGTTGTGAACAGCAAGTTTTGTCTTAGCTAATCATCACCTCTTCCCACACCCAGGAACAGCCAGCAATGGATGGCAATGAGATCTGAAGTTATGATGTTACCATCTGTGCCAGAAAAAATTGTTTAGCAATGTATAAGCCAGAAAAGAGATGGCTGTAAATTACTTGCAGGCCTATAATTTCTCCATAATATTTCACAATTTTGAAAATAAAACCATGTAGTTAGAAAAAATTATGCACATACTGGCTGACATACATACAGACACGTGTAGATAGTTCTTGTTTCTCCCATGTTATTTATCCTGTTAATACACTTGAAGTCAGAAAATACACAAAGAGTAACAACAATATAAAAATAAGCATTAAGACCTGCATTGTGTTTACAAAAGAATAGCATGTCCACAGTTTTTGCAAACCAATAATTTTTCTTATAAGGAAAAGTGTCTTTTTCCTATATAATGAAATCTTTTATCTTAAAATAGATACTTTTTACTTCCACGGCATAAATGACTGAAAAACACAATTAGATTCCTGTACTACAGTTTTAAGGTCACTGGCATAAAATGTTTCTTCCATATTGCTAGCAGGAATTTTCTGAGAGCTGTTACTAAAATGAGAACAATTATACACAGTTTTACAGCATGTGGATGCAAGGGAACTGCTTATCAGTGTCTAGACACTGTCTTCCATAAAATTCATGGGCCTACATGTTGCCTCTGAATGCTGCATTTAGCCTTGGGATTGTTGATTTAACTGACAGATGTGTATAATCTCAACCATTGGTTAGCTCCCTCCGAGCTAAACAGCTCTTCAGATATATGTGCCAAAACTATTCCAGCTGAGGGAGCAAATTCAGTTCATTTCATTTCCTCCAGATCTGGATGTTTTAAGTGGCAGCTTAGTAAGGGTAGAAATTCTTCATCTAGCCCAACTTCACTCCTCTTGCTGGATCCAGAATCCATTTCTGTTTTGCTTCAGGGGCCACTGATGTCACAAATGTTTGAGTTCAGGCTTTCATTTCTGAGAGTTAAGTTCATAAGAATCTAAAATGGAGTTTAGCCCATAATATTTACCTTTTCTTCTTGGAATAAATGTTAGGCTGGATAAATAACACTTTGTAGTAATATACTCAATCAAGTATAACAAACTAAGTGCTGCAAAGGTAGAGTTATATGGAAGAGCCATGTAGTAGGAAATGACAAGGTACTTTGTTCTATGACAATCAGATTATAATAACTCTGAAGACTGTAAAGGTTTATTTTCTTCCTTGCTTAGGTTCATATTTCAAAAACATAAACTCACATAGGAGACTGTGCTTAAAAGCAGATTTTCACATGATTATGGTTACATCAAAATATAATTAACATCAAACACTCCCCCTGTCAGATACTGAAGTGCTGCTTAAGATTAGTAGTAAAGCAGAAACCCAGAAAAGTCTTCTTTACTGAAACAGTGATTTTTACATTAACTCTAAGAAAACTAGAAATTGAGTAAATAAAACTTCAGTTGTAACACGAAGGCTTGATCTTCACTATTGAAGCCTGAAATAATATTAACAGCAGATTAAGTTTCTCACTCAGTGACTAGACTGATGGTTAACCTTCTTTTGGGTTTGGTTAAGACTTCCACAGCTGGCATGCAACAAGCAGGCTTCAACAGTGGTACAGATGCACGAAATGAAATGTTTCCAGTTCATTCAGTCCTCTGTCCCAGAGAGGGGAGACCCTTCCCAGCACTAGGTGCAACTTTACACACTTTTCTTCCAGGGCAGCAGTCCCAGCATACATTTTGTTTGAAGGCACCAGTGGGTGGGTGACCTGGCCCCACTCCACTGTCTCCCTTGCAGACATAGCCTGGTGTTAATGAGCCAGGTGGCACCCAGGGGAGTGATTTGACAGGGGGCAGGATGGCTCATTAGCTGCTGCTGCAAACAAGGCTGATGAAGGCTGCTTGTGGTGAACGCAGCTGGGGACTGGCTCTGCTGTAGAACCCTACCACAGCTTCAAAAGAGATGTGGGAGAGGCCATCCAGCTGTAGCTCTTGCTCCTCCTGCAGGGCCTGAGGCAAGAGGGGTGATTATTCTGATGCACACACCTCATATTAGGAGCCCTGTTCCCTGAGTTGCTCCAAGGCTCCCAAAAGAATCTGAAGAGGAATGAAGAGAGAATGAGAATCTGAACAGCAATGCCCTAGACTGAACACATATGGGATCTGAACAAAAAGCTTTTCATATAAACATCCTAACATAACTCAAGAGACAGGCACCACTTCTTCGCAAGCCTGATGGGGATCTGATTATTGTTGATAACCCCATCTCTGGGGCACCAGAAAGCAGGCTTCTTAACACCCCTGCAAATTACCACTTGTGGACTGTACTCTTTGGGGAATCATTTTGTTTCCATCCCACAAGCCAGGGCACAGCTCAGGTCTTTAGAATTTGTGACTGCTGAATTCAGGACATCTTGTTCCAGCAATTACAGATTACATATTTTTATATTTGTAACAAAAATACTTTTTCCTGCTGTGGCATGGTTCTGATTAAGGTTTTCCTTCCAAAATCTTTCCCTACTTCTATGTGGTTTCTATAAAGCACATGTACTCATTAAAAAAAATAAAAAGCACATTAAAAAAGTAGAATTCTATAAATGTTTGAAATAAATTCAGCTCTACCAAGTCTCCTGTACTCTGTTGCCAGCTCAACAACAACAGGCAGTCTGCTCATCAGTGGTGGACCCAAGGTAGTACAGGCCTCCCACTATAAGCAGAGCCTTGAAATAAATGTTTATCGTGCAAAGACAAAAAATAAATTACTTTAAAATGTTTTTCACTAGTCAGGCTCAGTGTGTCATCAAACTCTTATAAAAATGGATGTTTCTACACAATTACTTGTACTCTGAACTCAGCTGCTTCATCTAATAATTGATGCCTCCTACTCGCATACGTTTGCTTAAGTTCTTTAGCCTCTTCTGCTAGGAAGATTGTAAAAACTACATGTGAGGATATGTAGGAGTAGGCATATACATATACATTCGGAGCAAGAATGTTTATTCAGAATAAATTATTTGGCTCTAAAAGAACTGAATTAGGATGGATAATTCATAATTAAAATACCTCTAGAACTCCTGAAAACAACATCAGAGACAATACATGTGAGAGAAATGCCTTTTTTCAAGCATTGTTTCTCAAAACTCATACAGACTGCTTAGCCAGAAAAGCACAGAATGTCTCATCCAGATTTCACTTAATTCTTTTCACTAAAAAGACTCACATGATTAAAAAATGGTTTTATTTTCCAAGCAGCTCCACAGACAACTATCTTAATCTCTTAATTTTGGAAAGCCGTATCTTCTAAAAAATCCAGAATCTGGAAGTGTGAGGGAAGAGAAGGGGGTTTCATAACAAAAATTGGGTTTCTCTACATTCATCCTTGACATCACATTCATTTACACCGGTACATTGACCTTCATTTAGACATTTCTCCCTCTGAATTCAGGTACTGGAACATTATATAAGCACTCACCCCATTTCCAGAGCATGGGTAAACAGCTTGGTTGTAGACACAGACCTTTTAAAAAAGAGCTGGAATTGCCAAATAAAATCACTAAATTTGTGTCCCGTAAGTTTCACTTTCAAGGAACACAATTAGTCAACAGCCACCGTTAAGGCAAATGCATAAACCTAATTATTCCAATTTGGTTTTGCCCATTGGTCTTACCTATATTACTGAATATTTTAATAATGTGAAAGCAGCAAGTGTGCCTAGGGTGTTGTGTAAATACTGTGCAGACACACCAAACAGCAGCCAGGGTCTGTCCTGAACGCTGTCTGTGCGCTGCGACAGACACGGCAGACAAAAGGCAGAGTCAATGCAAGTGTAAGGGGTGAGGAAGTGGTGCCTGAATGTTCAACTTCCGGCACAGGAATGCTGCTTTAGGCTCTGAACCTGGCACCCTCGTCCCCATTGACGGCTACCAAGCTGTTTCACTGAGAATGTATCTCCGTGGGCTGGCAGACCGCGGTGTAGCACAGCGCTCGCTCAAAGGCAATGACAAGTTTGCTGCGGCAGGGGGTGAATGCCCGGGCAGGAGGCTGACGAGGACTCGGTCCCCCCGCAGCCGGGCTCAGGCACTGCCGCAGTCACGGCCTGACGCCGGCTCCGGCACTGAGATGTCGGCACGGTTACAGCGGTACCTGTGGAGCAAAGCTGCCAGGGCTCGCTGTTTCCCCACAGCCGCCACAAGGCGCAGGAAGCGAGGCCTTGCCGCACTGTGGAGGGGCGCCGTCCCTGCGGGGCTCCGGACGGGAGCTGCGCTGCTGCTCCGGGGCCGAACCGGCGGGGTTGTCCCCCTCGCCCCCACCGAGTGCCGGGGCACGGCCCGTTCCGCGCCTCGGCTCAGCAGCGGCCAAGTGTTATTCATCCTGCGAAAGGAAACTATGCACATTGTCACTCGTGCTTCCCCTCCTCGGTGCCTGACTCTCGGCGTGGCGCGGGAGGGGCTCGCAGAGCCCGGGCCGGGGCAGGGGCCGGGCCGCGCCGGGGCTGCCGGCGGCCGAGGCGCCGTGCGAGGGCTCGCAGCGCCATCTCGTGGCCGCCCCTGAGATTGCAGCGTGCGCCCCGCGGGCCGGGCAGCGAGCGCGGCGAGCGCAGCTCCGAGCGGGGCCCCTTCTGAGCCGGGTCTTACCCCGCGAAAGCTCTTCCGAAACTTTAAACGCTAAGACTATACTTACAGAGCTCCCCGTTCCTCTGTTTCTGGTGAAACCTATTCCTTTATTCTGGGTTTTTTATTTGTTTTTACCTATATTGTAATTTTATGAATGTATTTTGCTTTTCCACTCAAAGGAAATGCAAGATTTTTAGTTTCATGTGATTGAAGCCAACGTATACTCAGTTATAAAACACAGACATATGAAAAACACCAGTTTGTGTTGTCAGGAAGTTTCCTTTGTCTCTGACAAGGTGCTCCTCATCGACATTGCCTGTTCTTCCTCAGGAACAGAGCTTTGTATATATCTTTTCTGTATTAGAGAAGAGGGGACGCATACTACCATCAAGCAATTTCTGAATTAGAAAAGCTGATTGTAACTTTGGTCAAGCAATTTCTGTCTTAATTTTCAAACTAAATTTTATTTAATACTAATAAAAATATCTGTTTAGAAGAAAAAAACAGGATTTTTTTTTTTTTTATTTTAAAGCACAAAACAAGTAGCTAAGGTTAGAATTAAATATTAGCAACACTTAATCACTTTGTGGCTCTGATTGTGCTAATGGATCAGCAAGGCCTGGAGCAAGAAGAGTCCCAGCTTGAATGTTAGGCAGTGGCTTTGGGATAAGGGTAACAATAATGCCACTTCCATTGAGGGTTGAAGCATGTTTTGAGGCACCACATGATATAACTTCAAGGTGCAGCCTTCACTGATTCTGTCACCTCAGGTTTCTTTGCAGTTTGTGAGTTCAGAAGATGTGGGTTCCTGCCAGTAGGCATAACTGAGTCAGAGCAAAGCAGAGGCTTGCAGTAATTACACTGCTCCCCCTTACAGCCCTTCTGTTACAGAGAGTGGCCCAAGCCCAGGTTTAGTTCAGGGAATATAGTTTCTGATAGAAGAGGGGGTACAAGATCAATGTTGTTAAAACATCAGTGGTGCAGACAAGGTGAGGGCACTTGATTCCAAGTTTGCCCTCAGCATCATAAGCCACACTGCTGGTTGGTGGAAAATAATTAAATTCAAACAAGCAACATGTAATACTGCTTTTAGTTTTCTCGAAGCTTTGATTTCTTCAAGAAATGTTGTTAAACCTCCACCTGACAGAAAGTGGGAAAAATCATGGTAGCTGTTTATCTGAACTGGCATTGCCACTGGTAAGCTGAGAGGTTTTCCACTCCTCATGAGGTACCAGCCAACTACTGCACAAAGACCCACACAGTGACTTGCCAGGGCAGTTCTTTTTCTACTCAATAGCTATGTATAATGAAGATCAGTCCATAGAAAAAAAAGGCTGTCTGTCTTTGAAGAAATTCTAAAACACAAGGATATGGATGTTTTGATAAAACATTGAAGAGTTCACCTGTAGGGAAAAAGTTTACTCAGAACTTCCCAGTATATTTTCTAGGCAATGAACCCAACCATATTTGAAATTCCTAACCCCTGAGTACCAGGAGCACCTACTATCTTAGGAACAGCTTTGTTAAATTCCCCAGACAACAAGTATTTTGTTGTACATACACCAAGATGTAGGAAGATGGACAAACTGGACTCAGCATGGGAAGGCAGACAGCCTGGAGTGTACCAGCTGTAAAATCACAGAACTGCAAAAAAGAAAACATGGCCTGTAAAGTACATACTGCATTAGCTGGTATTAAGGCATTAATGAGGCAAAAACCCAGTAGGTCCCTCTTCACCAGGAAATGCTGCTTACTCCAACCAAAAATTAGGAGTTATCAGATTAATCAGTTAAAAAAAAGAGGATTTCTCAAGCCAATTTCTACTTTCAAAATTCCCTGCTTTTCACCGAACAATTTTGAACACACAGACATACCATGCAACATACCCTTAGTATTTCTGCATTGGATTCATTGAAGGAAAAGACTATTAAGCCAGTAAAATGAAAATATTTTCAGGATTAAATCTACATATGTATCTATATATAAAAATACAGATACATGCACAGCAGACAGACATGCCTATATGTAATTCATTTATATTTATGTAGCTCAGACATAGTAGTTGTGTAAGTCTATCACCGGCATTCCTGATTCACATTGACAGCAAAGACTGCAAGAGCAGTACAGTATGGTTAGTGTGCTCATCGAGCTGCAAGGAGTCTCAAGTTCCCAATCTTTCTCCATATGTGTTGCTGTATACTAAGCAGTGTGAAATATATGATATTGTATGAAATTTAATGTCACACCCTCAGTCAGATGCAGAATAAAATTTCGTACGGCTCAAAGAGTTTTGCACAGTGTCCTCAGTGCTAAATAATTTCAAGGGTTGAGAGCACAAACTGCTACAGGCTGAGCTAAAGAACTAGCCTTGCTAGTTTAAAGTCTAGAACTAGCTCTTATCCTCAGTGGATCGATAGAGAGGTGATCATGTAAGTAACCCTGCCAAATGAGTTTCACAAGTTATTTGGAGATGATTTTCAAAGATAAATTTGAGGATATAGCAATCTACTCCCTGGCAGTTCAGGAATGAAAGACACAAAAATAGCAAGCTAAATTTGTTAACTACGCTATTTGTGGGTCTCATTATCCCCATGGTAATGCCATTCAGTTACAGAGCTGTAATATACATATGTGTGTGTATATATATGTGTGTGTGTGTGTGTGTGCGCAATTCATACATATGTGCATTACTGTTCTTGCTCATACTTTTGTTCCACAAAATACTTTGATATCACTGCACCTATCCTTTTTTTTACCAATATGACGTCCTTATAGAAAACATAGGCATCTCTCTATAGTTCTTTATCTCACTGAATGCATACATGTCTGAAAGCTTTTCAGGATTAAGGCCAATATGCCATTTTAGCAGCAATGTGCTATCACACATGGCAAGCAGATCAGCAACTGAATGCTATAATGGCCTTTTGAGCAAGGGGCTGACTCAGCCTCTCCCGCAGCCTGTTGTAGAGGGTTTGCGGTCCAACTCCATATTCTCCATTCTGGTGCACCATTCCAGTGGTGACAGGTTTCTGGGTGACTGTTCTGTAGCTCATGATCATCTGGAAGCTGGCAGAAGGAAGTGTAAAAAAGCTCTGCTCTGCAAATAACACACTGCAAAAAGAAGCCGACGTGAACAGGGAGTGTAAATAAGATGGGGAGGAGAAGAATGTCTGCCAAAAACAACATGAGGCTTTAAAGGTCTGGTTTCACTGCTAAAAAGTCCAAGCCCTAGCTTCTCCACCTCTAACTGCACCAAATTCAGTCACAGCTGATCCCTCTTACTCTGTTCTTTCTCACACATCAATCTCTAAAAAAAGTTATCTCACATCTTTCTGAAGCTTTTAACAAAAGAGTAGTCAATGTGATTTGAAGTAAGCTGAGAAGCACCATCTTCCTAATACTAGTGCCGCTGTCATTCCCAGCACACAGGAGAGTGCCCTGTGGTTAGTAACACCTTGCTAGAAGGAACAATGGACAAGTCAAAAATGTTATCTTCAAAAACTCATGTTCAGCTTTTAGGCCTTGTTCTTTCTTGAAATGCTCTGAAAACTCTGCTCTTGTTTATGTTTTGAAATGGATATGAACAGTTTATGTAGTCAAACAAGAATTGGACTCTGAAAACAAACACAAGAAGAATGTCATGTATGCCACAGAATTAGCTCCAGCACCCTACCAGCTCTGGAATATCAGTATGAGTTGTGACTGATACCATTTACCCCCTTCTGCAGCCTTTTCATATAGCAAGGAACCTAATTGTTCAGATTAGCTCTAGGTGAGATTTTGGTTTATCATCTGCATAATTTAGAAGGTCCTCTAATTTGTTTGGATAATTCCCAGACTTCTCAAAACCTCCTGCACATACATTTATGCAACACCAAGAAATAGAAATATTTTATGGACTGTGTATACTTCCCATTACAGACATCTAAATGAGACCAGCTGTTCAGCAAATAAGGGCTAAAAAGAGAGTACTACAACTTAAGCCTGAAATTATGAAGAGGAGCGTGGGAGACCCAGTGTCACTGTGACTGGGAGGAACTGCTGCAGAGAAACCTTCTGGCATGGAAGGAAGCAAGGGGGAACAGTAAAACCTAGACTGTTTCAGTAGAAGATGCCATATGATTAAGTACTGAATTTTTTAAAATGTCAACAAGCAAGTCTGAAGTCTAAAGGCCCAATGTTTGCAGAAACAAAGGCATGTGCTGTTTTCAGTTGGGAACCTAGCAGGAACCACTGTGCTGATCCTCTGAGGATAAGGTTCACATGCCTCTTATCTTGTTGAACCTTCCCTGGCTGCCAAATTAAATATTAAGATTTCTGCATAACAATTTTCCCTCAAACTTCCCTGAAATTCTATTACAGCCTGCAGATATTATAGGTGTTGGAACTAGAAATTCAACAGCTAAGAAATCTTACAGATCTAGGCAATCACTCTTCATTCCATGTCTGGATTGCTCTGCACCTAGATGGAGGCTTAGAAAGGGAAAAAGAACCAGGGGGAAGATGAGGATTTGGATACTGTAACCATTGATGCGGTCTACCACTTTCTCAGCTGCTTCAGCCATTTTATATTTCTACCTGTATTACTGTTCTTCTGCACCTTTGGCTTTGCTAGAAAACTGTGCTAAATAAAACACCATTTTATTGGCATCCTACTTACACTGGTTTTCTCTAACTATTTTCATGTGACAACAAATATCTTTCCTAATTTCTATAGTTTTCTTGGACTATAAGGGTCATAACACCTACAGGGATGCTTTCTGATTTTGCAGATTGATAAAGCAGTTCATCAATATCTCAATTCTACTTCAAGAGCCTTCTGAGAACACAGCAGGCACCAGATCCCACTACAATGTTTTGCAGGGATGATAGCTAAATAATTTGCAGTGTCATCTGGGCTCCAGTCTTTCCAACAAGCTATTAATTCTCAACTCTCAATTGCCTGAAATATAAATGAGTGCTCTGGGTAGCCATATATCCTGTCCAGTCAAGACTTCATCACCCACAGCGAAGAGAGCTCAGTCCTTCAAAATAGACTATGGCTACCCATGCCTAGTGCTTAGGTCATTAGAAAGAGATGGATTAGTAACCTATGCAGAAGGTAACAGCTTTGTCTCAGAGATACAGCATAAGAGGAAAGACATCACTGTTTGGATCAAGATTCATGAAGTAGAGCTACAAGCACCACCAAAAAAGTCCAGAAAATACATGATGGAGGATGAGAAGCAGGGTTTGACGCACATGATGAATATGGATGTGGATCACACTGACTTGCGTGGCCTGAGTTCACAGGCTAAGTCACAGAATACAGACAACCTCATTACTATAGATAGGCAGAGGAACCTTCTGAAATACTTGGCAAAAGACTGCCAGATCACTTAAAAGACAAATTAAATTTTTGTAAGTTTCCACAGTCATAATGCCTGTTTTAACAGACCTATTTTTCAACCAGGAGACACCTTCTTTCGGGCATTTTGTTGGTTTTCCTCCTTTGCAAAGGTAATGTTACTTTAAAACCCACTGTGATTCTCTCACTTTTGCATAATTTGCCTGCTGAATCTCCATGAAATACAGCAGGATGTAATGAAACCTATTACCCTTTAGAGACAACATTGAGCAGATGAGCAAAAGGTGACAAGTTATCTTTATTGCACTGCTATGTTACTCACTCACGCCAATTAGTCTTTACTGGATTCATTTGGTGCAATAATATAAAGTGCATGGCATGGAACACATGAAGTCTATCTCTTAGACACAGTTCAGGAAGTTCTTATTATTTTCCTAATAACATTTCAGATAATGTCATGAACATCATTAATAGCAGCATCTCAGGGATGGAGCATATAAATGACTTTGCTTTGAATCCTGTGCAGTTATTCCCTAAATTCCTTTTATTTTAAAGAAAAGGGGGTTCAAAAAAATAAGGAGGAATGCTATACTGAGTTGATTGCAAGGTGATAGTGTTCATGAATACCACCCATTGTGTCAAATGACTCACACATCTGTCAGGTGTGCCTCATTAGCCCACAGAAAGCCTTTTGTACATGTTGTGTCCTATTAAAAAAAAAATAAATTGCATTGTCTCTTGATGTCAATCATGCTGATGGATGGGCCCAAGGTGTTAATGAGTAAGTTTTAAAAAATATTTATGCTCTGCCAAGTCTCTGCATCACGTCAGTAGGCACTAGGCTAGGCACTTGGAAGTAAAAGAATATTTAGAAAGGACAGTTCTTCTTGTGACTCATTAAAAAAAAAACCCACGGTGCATGTTTTTAAGTTCTCTTTACTAATTCTCTTAAGCCCTTTGTGGGTTTTTATAAACACGATTCAACAACATTGGATCAGTTTACCTAAAACAGATTAACTCCAAGTGACTTTGATACTTCTCCTGTTACACTTGCCTTACATTTTGGTAAGTGTAAAGTCTTAAATCAATGAGCCAAATTCTTGAGTTACTCCAGATTTTTTTTCTGGGTAACCAAGACAGACATCTTAACACATTCTGTTTAGTACGTGTCATGCAACACTTTCAATTTTATTCTGCCATGGAAATAGTATAACACAAAAGTCTCTAACTGTGAGATGCAAGAATTGTCGATTGGGGGGAATAAAGTGTGACTCGCAGTTTCTCAGAATTAAACTCGGAAGAGACTGCTTTGACTGTCCTGTTGGATTTCCTGCAGAGCAGATCCCAGCATGCTTCCCGTATTTCTCTCTACCTACAGCATATCTTCCAAAGACGTGCACTGTCTTGCTTGCAAGATTGTAGATTGTGGTGCACTCTCTCAATAATTTGTTCTGATGATTACCAGCTCCAAGTAAAAATAGTTTTCCCAGCCACAATCAGCTAAAGTTCTAGAGATTGGATTATTTATGACTTTGTTCCTCTAAGGATGTATTTACAATTACCTAAAAACTAAGGATAGGTAAAGTGGTGGCAACTTTCAGATTTGAATGAAATATTTGTTTTTCAGAATAGAATTTCAAATTGTTTCATTCTGACTAAATGACTATAGTCATAGTATTTTTTTCTTCTAAGTTTTCAGGAGAAAAAGTACTCTTAAAGTATAATCTTTCTCAATAATTTTCATCCATGTGTGAAACTATTGAAAGTGATGATGAAACAGTCACTCCTTTTATTAACTGTCTTCTATACTTATTTTTTTTAGTATTCATATTCTGTGAAGAAAATAAACACATGTACTTCAAAATACATACTGAATAATGGTTCTGATTTGCTTCTTTTCTTTTTTCATGGCACCAGGTTTCTGGAGAACCTATGACTAAAAGAGAAACTCAGTGAAACTCAGAACTGACTTTCGTGCAGTTTTCTTGTTCGTGAAGCAATTAAATATGCTTGTTATATATGGCTGAGTTGAGTCATATATGTCATAACACACAGTATTGTTCAGTGCATGTGTGATCTGAAAGAAATCACATTTTTAAGAATGCTTAGAGATTAAAGCAGATAGATCAGTGTCTGAACTGAATATAAATACATATATAATCAGAGAAAAAATACAAAGTTAATTATTTATCATTTTGGTGTCTACAATCTCTGGTTTTAGGCAATTTGACAATAGAGATTGTTTTCCAGTCTTAAAAATTATAAAGGTACTAGTTATAACCAGATACCATATTTCTTCCATTTCTGGAAGAAAATTGAGATTTAGAGATATTTTCTCAGCCTGACTCTGGATTAAGAGAGCCAAAACATGAAAATGTGTAAAAACAGTGAACTGAAAACTAAAGTATAAGTCTATTGTAGAGTTTGATTACCTTATTTTTATTTCAGTTTCTTTTCTCTTACTATATTAGCTTAACATTTAAAATAAAACAGCTCTAAAACTGGAAATCAGATTTTCTTTAAATAAAGTAATTTAGATAATTTCACTAACATTACTGTTACTCCTGGAAGCTGAAAATGAAAACTATACTTTAAAAATATTTTCATATCACTCCACAGGCTTCCAATGAAAAAAAAAGCTCAGGTTTTCAGTCTCATTTCTGTAATATTAATGTTTCTAATTGTTACCAAATAGAGTAGATTAGTTTTTTCTCTTAAGAGCATATGTTAACGCCAAGCCCTGAGTTGATTGGCAGCAATGATGATCAAAGATGCCACCTAAATTGCTTTTCTATTCTCACTGCTAGTGTATTTCCCAAAGGACTCAAACCAAAGACTCAAGCTACACACCAGCATTAGCAAGACTGAAAGAAGCAGTGAAAATGTTTCTGAGCAGATCCTCAACTAGTGAAACTTGGCAGTGCTCCACTGACTTCTTGTTTTCACTCCTTCTCCTTCTGTCTCGCTTGTGCTTATGTGTGGGCTGCTGCCCTGCCTTAGACATTTTTTGAGGAACAGACTCACAGCAAGCAAAGCAGATAGATTAAATAGGTAGAAACTTCTGAGCAACCTACAAGAGATTCAACAACAACCTAAAAATAAAAGTGGTAAAAAATAATAGCGGTTGTTTGTGCCAGAGCAGTAAGCTAAATCCTCAACTGCTATAAACAAGGATAAGACTGTTGCTGGAAAGGGAGCTAGACCAGTTGACATCAAATCACAATCGACTTTTATTTACTCCAGAGGACCTGCACCAGCTAATGAAGAGCTTGCATATTTTATTGAATTAATCAAAATTATGGCTACTGCGTGATAGTTTTATTCTAAGAATAGATGAGAAATCTCTCTGAAACCTAATTCTCTTCTTTGTAACAGTGTAGTAAATCATCAGTAGTACAGCTTTAAACAATGTCGGCATAAAATTGATGGAAGGGAAATTCCAGCACAGCAAAAATGGGATCTCTCAGACTAAAGCAAAAATATCAGGACTTAACTGACCTTAAAGCTATGGCATGGGAATCTATAACACCAACTGACTAGATAGCTCTGTTTTTAAGCTGTAATGAAAAGATGCTATTTTTCTGTGGAGAGAGGGGAAGGGAGATCTCTAAGAACCAGCAACAATGTTGTTGTGGCTCCATTACCCAGTGTTTTCTTAAAACCACAACAAGGGTTTTTCAACTTGGCTCCCAAAACTGACCCTCTGTGTGTGAGCAGTAGCAGTGATGAACAAATGAGGGCAGATATTTGTTCTCTTTTCTGTAACCTGAATCATAATCACTGGCACAAGTGATTTTGTGTATTGTGTGCTCACAAGTCAACAAAAGAAATTAAGAAAGCTTGTAAAACACAAAAAGTGGAAGATTTTAAACCAAAAGTTCTCTGTCACTACACCTTCTTCCTTTTGCTTTCTTCTCAATCTGATTTTAAAACTGATTCTTGAATAAAAGCATCTTCTGTTTTGGTCTTTGCTATTTATAAATTTACGATAAAATTAAGTTGAAAACAAGGAGCTATCTCTGAGAGAGAAGAAAAGTATATACTCAAAAGGTTAAAGTAAGGTATAATTTCAAAACAAGTAAAATCTTTTTTAAAAAGTGTAAGAAAAATCAAGCAGATGCTACATCACTTGGGGCTCTGTGGTTTGACCCTTTCTTCATAGTACCAGAGGACGTTCAAAGTCTCAGCTAGAGTTTCACTTAGTCCAGGTTCACCATTTACTAAAGCCTGAGAGAAAAAGCAGGATGGTAGACCATGATCTGAAGAGTTGCTCTAGATGCTGAAGTCAGTTAGTTGCAGATCCAAGGAGGTATTTCTTTGTTTTATGCAGAATTTCTTGGCAGAGACAGTAAGATGGCAGGGATACATGTGTTAGTTTTTTCATCAGCATTTGAGATCTTGGAATCAAAGTATTACAAAAATGAAACTATCACCAGCACTAAATGAGACTTAGTTTAAATGATCCTAAGGCAAACCTTAGTCTCAGCTTTGCTCAAAGTTTTCAAGAATTTGAGGTTTATCCCAGATGACCAGAAATTCTTTAACAGGAAGCATATAAGGAAGTTGCCTCTTACTCATGCACAGAAATGTAATTTGACTCCCCAGCTTGCTGAAGTTGAAATGAAGAGATTTCTATGTCATAGTGGTTTAAACCTACTAAATATAGGATGTAACTGTTCTGTATAGCAGATGTTATATCAATAGGCAAGCTGCATGACAGAAGGTTTGAGTCACTTGGAGGGTAAAGATCTAATTGCAGTTGGTTGTGCTATAGATACTTTAAAAAAACCGTAAGAATGGTAAAACCAGAAAGGCAGATGAGCAGAAGGGAGGGAATATATCACAACGTATATCAGTGAAACTGGGCATTTTACTGGGTTGCAGTGAAAACAATATTTTATTCACCGTACTGTGGGACAGGGGACCGACAGCTGCTGAGCTCCCTTGAAATCAATTCTGTAATAACGAGCTTAGAAAAATAAACATTAACAATTTAAATAAATCAGTCAAAAGAATGCAGGGTATTTACTATGGTTCAGTGTTTTCTGAGGCACTTCAGTTTAACTCAGCACTTCTAAGTAGGAAAGTAAAATCAGTGTTGAGATAACTGACTTAGTGGTAAGAATAGACAGGACGTGAGGAAACAAAAGTATCTAATTAAAGCTATTATGAGATGATAGCCTTCAACTATTGAACTAGCGTCCATTCTCTGATAGAGAAAAAATCCTAAGCACAAGGTCAGATAAAAGTAAAGGAGGCAGAAGATGCAAAGAAGAATTCCTACTAAAGATGTCTCACAGCACCAGTGGCCAGACCTGAGAGATGAAGAAGCTAGTAGGAGAACACGGGATCTAAGTGATATGAAAATCACTCAATTCAGAGCACAGTGGTAAGCATCCTCTGGAGATTTTACCAGAAGTATAGAAAATAAGCCTCCCTATAACTTGTCTGTTGTTGTCTGTTTACTAAATCTTTCCCCAAAGAACTCCATTTACTAACCCATAATAAGTTATGAAGTCTGTATTCCTGCTCTTGGCACATCTTATGTAACAAATTACTTACAATTACATTTGGTTACAAATAAAGTTGCAGCCCTTGTGTTCAAATCAGGTTTCTGATTTGAAATGTGAGTCCAGATTAACAATATCAGAGTTAGAGAAAATTAAAGCAACATTGCCAGCATTATTTGAATATAAAAATATACATTACACAAACATCAATGTATGTACACAGCAGAGAGAGAAAACATGACACAAAATTTTGCCAGTCTAAAACACAGAGATGACATCTCAGGAAGATTAATGGTGCCTAAATCAAGATAAAAAAGCTGGAGAATCTGATACAGAAAAATTATCTAGAATAAAGCAACACCTTATATCATTCAGGGAAATAAAAATCCAAGTGTGAATTTAAAACCAGTCTATTACAATAGAAACCAATGTTAAAAAGAAGTAAACCCCTAATATCTCACACTAGATAAATGTGGTAATAAAACCTAGATTTATAAATAACTGCAGAGATGTTTAGGTAGTAAAATGAATAATGAAAAATATTTGGGCTTTTTCTAAGGCAATCAAGATGAAAAAGTCAGCTGTTTATATAGTTTTAAGAGAATCTTAGCATTTCTGGTAAAAGCATAGGGGGTTATAGGTTATTTTATTCCTGCATGATTAGTGAGAATAAGAACATAGAATCACAGAATGGCTTAATGGAAGGGACCTTAAAAATCACCTAATTTTGACCCCTATCACACAGGCAGGGACACCTTCCTCCAGAACACGTTGCTCAGAGCCCCTTCCAATCTGGCCTGGAACACTCCCAGGGATGAGGCAGCCACAGATTCTCTGGACAACCTGTTGCAGTGCCTCACCATCAAGAACTTCCTCCTAATATCTAACTTAAACCTACTCTCTTTCAGTTTGAAGCCAATTCCCCTTGTCCTGTCACTCCAGACCCATGTAAAAAGCCTCTCTCTATTTTTCTTGGAGGCTCCCTTCTGGTACTGTCAGGCTGCAAATAGGTCACCCTAAAGCCTTCTCTTCTGCACGTTGAACAATCCCAATTCTCTCTGCCTTTCCTCACAGGAGAGGTGCTTCATCCCTCTGATCATCTCGGTGGCCCCTCCTCTGCACTCGCTCCAGCAGGTCCATGTCCTTCCTGCGCTGGCACCCCAGAGCTGATGCAGCCCTGCAGGTGGGGTCTCAGCAGAGCAGAGCAGAGGGGCAGAATCCCCTCCCTCTCCCTGCTGCCCACGCTGCTCTGGATGCAGCCCAGGACACGTTTGGCGCTCTGGGCTGGGAGTGCCCATGGCTGGGTCATGTCCAGGCTCTCAGCCAGCAGCACCCTCGAGTCCTCCTGGGCAGGGCTGCTCTCCATCTGTTCATTCCCAGCCTGTGCTGATATCGGGGGTTGTTCTGATCCAGGGGCAGCACCAGCATTTGGTCTTGTTAAAACCCATGAGATTCCCATATTAAAAGACTGGCAATTTTGCTTTTCCACCTATTTTACTTCTACTTAATGCTAGATATACATGACAGATTTTTTTTTCCATTGACATGTCTATTCAAAATTTTTATTACGTGTCCAGGCACTCACACCTTCTCTAGTGATTCAGCCTGTCTATACTGATGACTTTCTTTCACTGATGCTGTTGTAAAATAACCCAAAAAAATCCAGACACAAATCAACACAAAAATTTATACTTGTCCAATAAATATTAAAACCGTCCCTATTCCGAAAGACAATTTCCTTGATTTTTTTTCATTGTTTTTGTTCTGTATTCTTCAATAATTTGTAAAAGGAAATTATTTAAACAGCACCCCTTAATCAAATGGTGCATTCAGGATATTCTAATGTGTTATATTTAAGAGAATTCAAGACGGTTCATAGAAGTCATGGAAAGGAAAGCAGTGATTGGTGAAGGCAAGAAGTCAGCAATGAAAACCTTAGACTACCAAAGGGCAAAGATTACTTCCCACTGAAAACCACCCTTCCTGAGCTGGCATGTACCTGCAGAAAATAAAAGCAATAAATAAATAAAAAATTGTTATTAATGAGGCCTCCGTGAGAGAATTAAATTTGCAGGCATTAAGAAATTAGCCAGCATAGGAGAAGAGCTTGAAGTGATTTCAAACAAATGAAGTCTCAGCTGTATTCAGCTGCACTATCTCCTCCCAAGAGAAGAGGCAATTTTGGAGCAAACAGAGCATTTGTCAGTCATCAGAACTTCAATGGAAGGACATGACTGTAAGGCTTTTTTTGCAATAACTACAGAAATTTGAACTGCATTTAGACTTGCCTGGCATCTAGGCTTGATCCAGACTGTCAAGTTTGCAGGGTGTTTCTCATGAGGGGTTTCAATGCAACCTAAATCAGGTAAGCATGAGTCATAACAGATGTTGCACATTTTTTTGTTCTACTATATGTGAAAGTTCAGGTAACACAACCTTCCCTGTCACCTTTGGATCGTGTAATTAGCCAGAAACTATAACCAGGACATGTAGTAGTGTACATATCCCTGGTACAGACATTGTGAGATGTGGGATAGGGTCAGACCAGCATATTTGGAGAATCTTAGTACACTTTGCAGCACAGCAGAAACAGCTCCAGAAGTTACTGGATTTGCACTCATATCACAGAACCACAGCTCCTTCTTGCTTCTTTCTTGCCCTGTGTTATACTCAGTGAATAAAGGAATGAATGACAGCTCTTCCCCTTCCCTCCTCTCTCCCACCCACTTTGCCTTCACTTGCTGATGGCAAGATGCATACTCTTTTGAATCATAGCCACCCTATAAAAATACCATCAGGTTCTGTGGACAAAAATAGAAGTAAATTGTTTTTGTGTAAGAGGGTAACTGAATCATCACTGATATCAGTAGATATGGGAACTCAAAGCCTACAAACAAACCTTAATAGCTTCTCCTCAGTCTAGTTTTCTTGGTATTATTCAAACACACACCATTTTTTCATTAACAAGATCTACTGGTTTCAAGGTATTTTTAGCATCTGAAATGACCTTCCAGCAGATATACTATTGTCATGAATGCAGGTTAATCTTCAGAGTAACTTCAGGAGCTCGTATCTCTGAGGAAGCTTTTTTCACCAGACTTCCATATTCTTCTCCAACTCTTAATCTCTATTCAATTCTTATCTAGCTTATGGCTTTTATGAGATCCTTAGGTTTTTCTCATTGTCTCTAAATTGTCATTTTAACTCTTTTCTAATTTATCCCTAGTCTTTCTCTCTTACAGAACTACTGTGAGCACAAACAAAATCTAACTGCTACTGCTGTACAGCATCAGGCAATGTCAGTGCTTCACAGAACTGATTGCTTGGCTAGTAGCCCCCTGCCCAAAAGATTTAACCAAAATTTCTTCCAAATACTTTGAATCATTCTCATATCGCAGCTTCACATTTCATAAGATGGCTTTGAGCAAGCTTGAGCAGAAAATAAAAAGACAGAATTACTTACCTGATCTGTTACATTCTCTAAAAGAGAAGCTTTACTGTAAAGCACAAACGGTTTTTTATTTTTAATCTCTGTTTTTATAAACCTGGCTTGAGTTAAGAATATGCATTTCAGAAGGATAAACTTCTGAGAGCTCATTTTGGTATTTTTCTCTGTGTGTCCTTCCCACGGCTTTGATTCTCCTCTACGGCAGAATCACAAGGTAAACATTCATAATCAGATTACACAGCCCAGTGATTCTGAATATTACCTGATTACTTCACTTCCCGGGCTGAGGGTACACAATGACATCCTTCAAAACTAATTGAGCAGTACAGATAAAAAGATAGACAGAGATACATGGAAGGGGGGGGATACTTTTACCAGAAAAAAATCCTGGAAAACAATTTTCTAATATGTATACCAGAATTATATGGTTGCCCTTCAGACATCAAGGAATAAACACATTCACCATAACACAATGTTTTAATATAGCAGCAAAATAAACAGCTAATGCACACTGGAGCAACACTACACAGGAGCAGCACTACAGACCAGAACTAATTCTTGGTTTCTGAACTGATTCATGAGTATTTTCCTTCCCCTTCTTATTAAAACGTTACACTGGAGAAAATGTCCAGGCATTCAAGATGCTGGTAGGAAATCCTTATAAAGTTGTAAGGTTCCATTCTCACCTTTGCCTGAGGTGGCACTACTTTGGGCAGGTCAGTGATGCACAATGTGCTGTATTGCAATTAATTTTATAGGCCGGAGCAGTTAATTTTGTAAGTAAATGACGCTTTACTAAGAAAAGCCTATTGGAAAAAAAAATACATGTAATTGACTGGAAGGAGCAATAGCCTTTAAGAAAGCCCAAGAGAAAATGATATTCTAAAGTTGGAATGCTAATTAAAAATACAAGTCTAGAAAATTATAAATCACCAGTCTTAGGAGTTTTTCCTCATTTGCACCTAGAAAATGCCAGCAAACAAGCTTTGATAGCCTACTATACAGGAATATAAAGTAGATGTAAAAGCAGCTCTTAAATATTGATTTAAAAACATCACACTTTCACATTCCAAGAGAAAATACTGAATAACTTCTGCCTCTGTGATTTTGAATTCTACATTTTTAAGAAATAGACTACCCAACATCAAATTAGACTAATATCAAAGGAAAATGTTAAATTCAGGCCTGAGGCAAAAAACTGAGGTTTCACTTCTGCCAATAGACTGTTTTAACACTGGTGTACCATTATTTCTATAGACTATCAAGACGATTTTTAAGCATGCTAAATTAAGTGGTGAATAAAGTCCTAACAAAATGTTCTCTTTGAAAAACTTCATTGAAATACAAGGAGTGGGCAGCTAATTCTGCTAGGTGAATGTGATATGAATTACTTTAAGAAGCTACAGTGACTCTGAAATTATCATCAATTAGAGTTGCCAAGTTAAGCAGAAAAAAATAATGGACAAGATATGAAGGTGGGAGTTATGGAGATATTGTTACTACTAAAAATACAGGTAAAGCTGTAATGCCATCATGACACAATATCTAATGATTTGCTTATTATTCAGCATCTATTAAAATATCAAGGGTTTTTTCCCTATATCTAATGGTTGGTAAATCATTTCTCTACTGGCCCCAGTACTGAGTGCCTTCATTTAATGCTATATTTCTATTGTGATTGTGCTAGAAAAAAATATTTGTTAAGAAAGAGAGACAGATTAGATGGATGAACTGTTAGATGGATAAGGAATTGGTTGAAGGTCACATCCAGAGGATAGTGGCCAATGATTCAGACTACCAACGAACATTAGTGACAAATGGAGACCCTCTGGGGTCCGTATGGGGACCACTGTTTTTTAATATCTTCATTAATGACATAGAGGGATTAAGTGCACCCTCAGCAAGTTTGCAGATTACACCAAGCCAAGTGGCATGGTTGACACACCTGAGGGATGGAATGCCATCCAGACGGACCTGGACAAGCTCCAGGAGCAGATCCATGGGGATCTCCTAAGGTTTAACACAACCAAGGGCTGGTGCTGCCCCTGGATCAGAACAACCCCCGATATCAGCACAGGCTGGGAATGAACAGATGGAGAGCAGCCCTGCCCAGAAGGACTTGGGGGTGCTGCTGGCTGAGAGCCTGGACATGACCCAGCCATGGGCACTCCCAGCCCAGAGAGCCAAACGTGTCCTGGGCTGCATCCAGAGCAGCGTGGGCAGCAGGGAGAGGGAGGGGATTCTGCCCCTCTGCTCTGCTCTGCTGAGACCCCACCTGCAGGGCTGCATCAGCTCTGGGGTGCCAGCGCAGGAAGGACATGGACCTGCTGGAGCGAGTGCAGAGGAGGGGCCACCGAGATGATCAGAGGGATGAAGCACCTCTCCTGTGAGGAAAGGCAGAGAGAATTGGGATTGTTCAACGTGCAGAAGAGAAGGCTTTAGGGTGACCTATTTGCAGCCTGACAGTACCAGAAGGGAGCCTCCAAGAAAAATAGAGAGAGGCTTTTTACATGGGTCTGGAGTGACAGGACAAGGGGAATTGGCTTCAAACTGAAAGAGAGTAGGTTTAAGTTAGATATTAGGAGGAAGTTCTTGATGGTGAGGCACTGCAACAGGTTGTCCAGAGAATCTGTGGCTGCCTCATCCCTGGGAGTGTTCCAGGCCAGATTGGAAGGGGCTCTGAGCAACGTGTTCTGGAGGAAGGTGTCCCTGCCTGTGTGATAGGGGTCAAAATTAGGTGATTTTTAAGGTCCCTTCCATTAAGCCATTCTGTGATTCTATGAACTTAATACTTACCAAATGTATCTTGTGTATGTGTCTGCGTGTGTGCCTGTGTGTATATATATATATATATATATACTGACCATGTGCGTTTTGACAACCTAAATTGATTATTTTAGAATCCATTCACTTCTGTATCTCTTGAAGATTTGGAACTAATGAATTCAATGCCAGTACTTTTATTAGGTGTGTAGGTTTCTTAATCAGTGTTCATCAAGCACTTTAATATGACACTGTCTGCTAAGGACAATTTAGAACCTTTTTAATGATTTTACCTTTTCCCGATATTTCCTCTGCTTTAAAAGAAAAGAATCCTTTAGGGGAAAAACTGTCAACAGTTTATTTGCTAAAATACATACCCAGGGATTTGAAATAAAAAGTATGCTCAAAATTTTGCAATTTGGGGATTCAAAATAGTAAGCTTCCTGGGGCAGAGACCATCAGAGATTTTATTTGTACATGGTCCTTAGCACAATGAAACCCCAGTTTTTGACTACAGCCCCTGAGTGCTACTGTAATAGAAATAATAAACGATGATAATAATAATAAAGTCCACTTATTAAGTTGACAGGCAATTTTTGAAATAATGAGTCATCAAGGAAACTAATTTTTTTGCAATAAGCAATTCAGCCATTTCCTCTTATCACAGATAATATACATCTGTCTTCTATGCTGTTTGCAGAAATTCTGTGGATATGCTGTGTCTTCTCATGAGAAAATTGGTTCATGAAATGGAACAATTTTTCTCAGACTCATGATTTCTTCTTTATTGAGGGCCAAATTGAGCCTGTGTTCAATTGCCCATGTCTGGGACAGCAAGTAGTTATAACACCTCCAGAGCAAGCTGGGGAAGAAATTGTGACTCAGAGAGTTCCAACCCCTTTCTCAGCCTCGACTGCCTACTTGCTCCAGAAAGAAAGTAACCTGCAAATGCTCTATAGTATAGATTATTTACCACCCCTGCCAGCTCAGCTCAGCTCACTGCCATGTTGAGGAGTGAGAGCCAAGATTACTTTCACACCCTCCTCATGTGTGCAGAGGACATGAAAAAGAAAGGAATTCTAAGTGAAAAGGTTTTATTCTCCATCCTGTAGCAAACTCAAAATCTATGGAGACGATGTGGAGACACAGTGCTTCAGTGAGGACAGATAAACCTAGGCATCAATTTGACCCTTCATTATCAGCTACCAACATGTGTCAAAGGATAAAAAAAAGTCTCAAAAAGATGAAATGCAAATCCTTATTCTACCTAATCAAGATAATCCTAAAGTGGGGAGATTTTTTTAATTTTGTCTTTATTTTTTAAACTTCCCTTTGACTTGAGAAATCACTTGTAAAATCTTAAGACCCAGATATAGATCTTAAGCACACATTGTTATGTTGGCATGCAGGCATGTTTCACTGGCAATATTCTACGGCAAAGCAGTAATGTTTCTAGATTCTTCTTTCAGAGCTTTTAAAGTTGTCAGTGAAAAATGAAGTGACATTTGCCTTTATTTGCTATGTGAATCCATATTAATGACTAAACCAAATAGTCAGATGATTTGACCTCTCCCAAAAAGTCACCTCTGATTTTGGATCAAAGACATATTTAGCAATATCCACAGTCCTCATGTGTCCACACCACACAATTTGATGTACTCATCATCAATCATATGTCGTATGATTAATTTGAGTCGTTATGAGTAATGTCTATCACCGCAGTCCTGGCATGAATAATTATTGTTCTGCACCCTGCTGAGATAACTCATTTCTGACAAAGATCTTGATTTCTGCATAAAATGAAAGATGAAGCAGGAATTGTTTATTAGAATGGTATAGTCAGTTCAAATTTTTCATAATAAACTTTTTTACATTCTAGGAATTAGTAACTACTTTAAAGAAAAACATGTGAAACAAACCTCAATAGATTAGAGATACAGTTTTTGCAATCACACCTGGATCTTTCCATCAATATATGAGGTTTGTATATCAAAAATAGTAATGATAATGTTAGAGCCTGCTGGTTTTCTGGAGGCTTGTACTACAAATAGCAATCACAGAAACAAAGTTTGGTCACTTTGAGGAAGACACAATACAAACAGGATCAAAAGAAGATGGAATTTAACAGACAAAAAAAAATTCTAGTCAAGTATAGAGATTAGGAGTCAGATTGGAGAAAGAATGAACAGGCAAGAACATGCAAGAGCTGGGAAGCCAGTAAATACAGCTGGCACTTGCAAACCAGAGTCCAAAGTGTGCTCCACACATGCAAAACAAACTTTACCAGCAATTTTCTTTGGCCAGAGATGCAATTTGAATGCCACAAGAGGTTTGACCCTTGTGTGTCATCAACAAGTTCCTCCTTTGGGAACATCAGTGGTGCAGCCTTGAACAACAGCCCTGGTGAGAGGAGCACCAAGGCTCACACATGCAGGATCGAGAGCAAGTTAACACAGACCCTGTTTGTGTCTATCATTAAGTCAAACAGCACCAAAAACCTCAGGTTCTCCATCTTCCAGGCAGGTGCTCAAGGAACTAGATAGCTATTTTTGTTCTAACTCGAAGAACATTTAAGTATGACATGTGAAATGAAAAAGAACTAACAGAAGAGACTGAGAAGTTCTCCATTTCAAAATACCCTGCAGTCTGGCAATTGAGTTTCTTCTTACCATAGAAATGAAAAAGACTTACATTTCTTCCAACAGCAGAAGAGGGATTTGAGCCCAGGTTTCCCACAGGCTGTATAAGAGCCCTCACTAGTGTGCAAGTGAGTAAAGCAGACAGTGCCTTCTGCTGTGTGAATCCAGTCTTTGAAGCCATAACAAGACATTCTGGCAGTTGGGGCAGGATGTCAGTTTAATACCATCCTGCCTTCTTTCCACATGCACATGTAATAAAAGAGTAGCAAAAAATAAGTGGCAAAAGCTTCTTACCTTTACTATCACATAAATGGCTACTCAGAAAGTCAGCATATGGCCCTCTTGCCCCAGCCTTGCCATAGTTTTGCTTTTCTTCTTTTTTTTATCCTTTTTTTTTCTCCCTACTGAAACTACAGTTCATCAGCTCTTCTAAACTTGAATAGACCAAGCTGTTTTAAACACATCCTCTAGTGATTCAGCCTTAGTATCATGGCTCTGGTACAAATTCTGCCTACAACTGTTAAGGAAAGACAGTTTCCTTCTTTCTTGGCGTGTCTCTACAACAGCATCCCTTCCCCCAAAAAACACTGCCTGCTTCATCCTTCTTCTATAAGACATGAAATTTTATACTAGACTTAATCCTTCATTTCAGATCTTTCAAAAAAAAGCCTACTGTTTTTCCAACAATAAGCAGGTATCCTTTTTGCAATTGCCATTTTATCCACTGTTATTCTAAAGAATCCTGTGTGTCTTCTGTAGAGGCATATTTTCTGCCACACTTGCAGTTCTGATTGATTTCCATAATAGTTTCAGTTAGTTTAACTATATGTATTTGTATTATTAGTATTGAACTGTCATCTGTATTAATCTATTGTACTTCATATATATATGTATATATCTTTCCCTTATTCCTCACATAAAGGCAAGCAAAACTACAGATGTCTCCCTGAGTTTAGTGACTCTGAAACAGCAACAAGCAGTAACACCTGTGTTTCTTTGTTTGGCAGAGTACCAGTTATGAGGCCTGAATATGAACTATCATATTTATGGGTAGAAGTTTTTAATGCCTGAAACATTTAGAAAAATAACTAGAATATGAATAAATTCTGTATTTTATCAGCCTGCCCTAAACTCTGAGATAAGGGACTGGAAAAGAGCAGCAGAGAAGCTTATTTTATTTTGTAGTATATTGGTAGTTTACCTTCAAAAACAGCCAATTGGTCACTTGATGTGTTCTTTCATACCTCACAGACCAAAAATGGTAAATTTGCATAAAGGTAATTACTTTTGTAATTAGACAACTCCCTGCAACAATTTGTATAAATCATTCTTCCCATTAAATGTATCTTCTCCTTTCTGAATTAAATCTGACTTCAGCTTTTAATCACTGATTTTGCCATTCCTTTCTCATATTCCACTTCACTTTGTGAAGTTGTTCATACTAAAAGTCATTCCTCAGTTTTCTTATTGATACACTGCATTATTTTATTTTATCTGTTAGTGTCCAGCATTTACTCCATTTCTTTAATCCTGCTGGTGTCTCTTTCCTGTATTTAAGCACATCACTTCTTATAATTTGCCCAGTTACTTCTATACTGCCACTGATAATATTTTGATAAAACCACATTTGCCTTTTCACTTTAGCCCAGGCCAGAGTTGTGCTGTGATTAGCTGGGTCTTTCTTACCATCACAATAATCCATCAAACATGATAATCCAATCCTCATTTGACTATCTCCCACCCACTCACAGCCCAAAATAACCTGAATTTGGTAAGCTTCCAGGTGCCCTGCAAGGATGAGAGAACTTTTAAGCAAGGTTCAAGAAACACTTGTCATAGTGGTTGAAGGGGTAAAAATGAGTAACTCAAGATATTTAGCTCATTGGATTTCTCCTGGAACAAGTTACTGAAATGATGATTTTTGTAGAAACAGTGTCATACTGCACAACAGTGAAGTGGTAAGTTACTTTCTTAAATAGCTTTACATCAAAGTACAGTGAAAAGAACAAGATTTCCAGAGTCACACTAGGGAATTAGCCTTAATGTAAGTAGAGTTCTGTTTCTTTTATAGTAGAGAAATTGTTGATGAATTTTCTCTTATTTAAATGTCTTAATTTTTTTTCCATGTTTTACTTCTGGACATACTTCCTTCAGCTTTTGAACCTAAGATCATCTATGTCATTTTTCTTTAATGTTTGTTCAGTGTTCAAGAAAGGGAATGACTGCATCAGATTTAATAAAATATTAAATTCAACTTTTAGGAGACTGAAAGAACAGCTTTCAATTCCCAAATCATGAATATCAACATGAGCAGTTTGCTTCACATTTTTAAGGTTTGATTCCAAAATGCAGACAAGGATTCCCATCCCATGAATAAATTACTTACTGGAATGGAAAAAAAAGAGCACTAATCATTGGGTTACCAGTTCAATAATTCTGTATCTCACCATCATGCTTGAATTCATAAAGTAGCAGTGATGTTTGAAATAGGTATGCGCTTTTGTTGGGTAATTGCTGATTGTTACAGCAATTCCAAATATGTTTGATAGCTTTAAAAAAAATTTTTAAAAGATGAGACAAAAAAATAGGAACAACTTCACCACACAGGTATTCTTTTACTTTTAAGTTAAAAGAGTTTAGTTTGCATGTTTTTTGTATTCATGCAGCACTTACACTTCAGTCATCTGACTTGTATTCACTTCGTTTCTCATCATTAGCAAGCACATGGGAATTTCAGCTCAAAATTCTGATCAAGTTGAGCGTTAGAGAAGTCTGAATCTCCTCACTATAGATCAGATTTCTGCTATTTCAGATCCTCCCCACATTGCAGGGATGCTACTTTGGCATCAAAATGAAATTTGTTCATTTGTTTCAGTTTTCTTCATTCCAGCATGGAAATGAAGAAAAAAAGAGGATCAGATGTACCAGCAGATTTTGCCACAGGGAAGGATTTTCTAGTGCTGATTCCGCATTGATCCAGAAGTTTAAGTTCCAAAACCTCAATAAAATGTTTCTTTAAATTTCTTGCCAGTCCACAGTTACTGACTGACTGCTCATTTTCCACCCTTCTCAGCATAAACAATGACACACTAGGTGGTCTGAAGGAGCAATATTGTGAGTTTGAGCTACATACAGGCAGAGGAGAGTTATTTCTCTCATCTTAGGATGGGTATCTTGCATGAGGAAAATCATCTTGAGGTGCATACAGGAAAGAGCTCAAAGAGCTCCGTATAAACTCAACATAAGAGCAAATATTACTTTAATTTCTGTATTAAAAGACTAAAGGCTGGATTGATTACATCTAATTTTAAGTCTCTATGTGGGGGTTCTTAGAGGAATTTGGAAAGTGTCTAGACTGGTGCTTGGTTGCACTAACATTCTGTGTTGCAGGAAGTCCCCCAAGTTTCAGCAATATTCCCCTTGTTCTGGATTTGCCTGGAAAGGAAAAGTGAGCATGCAGACAGCAGGGAAACACAGTGACATCCAGCCTGGTTCACAGTATAAGTGAAAGACCAAGACCTTGGGACATCTCACATTGTCCACCTACAATTTGGACATAGCTACACTTAATCTAGTCTTCCTCCGTGGTCAAGAAAGACAAAGAGTATCTGAAAGACACATGCTGATCTAACCTACCTCTAGTCCAGCTCTGAAAATTTGGAAGAGTGAAGGGACTTTGCTTTTTCCTTCCAAAAGTGCTTATTAACACTCATGTAAGAATTAGTGCTTCTTTTGTCATAAAATAAATGGATAGCAAGCATTTTGTTTAATTCCTTTAATTACTTTGTTTTAACATACCCTGAAAAGTATCCACACATATGTGTGCATGTATATATATATAGATAGATAAATAGATATATTTATGTGTAGATATAAATGTATCTGTGTGGTATCTTGTTTCTATATATACAGTGTCTTAAATACAATGTTGAAGACTGTACAGATATAATTGTCTTTTAGCCAAAAATATAAACAAGAAATTTTAGTGGTTTTAATGGCAGAACAATGACTTTGGAAAACTTTACCTATGGTAATATAGTCTTTGACACTGAACATCTAGTTCATGCAGGCAAAATATTTGTATTTTTCATATGAAATCAATATCATCTTTTAAAATATTTTTAATCATTCTATGTCCTGGTTTTGAATGGAACACAGTTCATTTTCATCTCAGTGGCTGGTACGGCACTGTGGCATTTTTGGATTTGTGCTGAACAAAGGGTTGATAATACAGAGAAGTTTTTGTTGCAGCTGAGGGGTACTCACACAGAGCCATGACCTTTTCTGCTTCTCATACCACCCTGCCAGTGAGCAGGCTGGGGGTGCTTAAGACATTGAGAGGAGACTCAGGAACTCAGCTGACTCCAGCTGACCACAGGGATATCCCATGCCACATAACATCCTGCTGAGCATATAAAGGTGAGGGGAGAAGAAGGGCGAAGGGGGGACATTCAGAGTGACGGCACTTTTGTTCCCAAATAACAGTTATATAGGAGAAAGTCCTGCTTTCCTGGAGATGGCTGAACATCTGCCTGCACTTGAGAAGCAGTGACTTAATTCCTTGTTTTGTTTTGCTTGCATGCACAGCTTTTACCTTACCTGTAAAACCGTCTTTATCTCAACCCACAAGTTTTCTCACTTTTCCTATTCCCTTCCCCATACCACTGGTGGTAGGGTGAGCAAGAGCTCCCTGGGACTTGCTTAATACCTGGGGTTAAACTATGACATTTTAATAAGAATCTATATATTCAACTTACTTTGTGGAAAACTAACCAGTCTGAATATCCAAGGTGAGGTGCAACATAAGCTGTGATTCTAAAGGTGCAGTGTCTGAAATGTAGCAATGGCAACTGGAGCTTAATTTCAGCAAAGCACTGAATTTTTTTCTCACTTTTTACTACAAACTGGTAAAGTATTCTGTCTTTCCATGGACAGCAGTAAACATGAAAAAATCTGAGCTGTTCCTAAATATTGACACGTAAATGTAGTCAGATCAGTGGGGCAAAAATTTAACCCTAACTAATTTCATCTGAATTTATTCCATGTCTGTAATATTCAATCTAGCCCAGTCTCTATTGCTGTGGTAGGACTTTTATTGTAGCCAGACATGCACCCCTACAAGGTCAAACACAGAATAATCAGTTGGGAGTATCCTGCATTCTGGCTATTCAAGATGGCATGTGCCAGAACAGAGATCTACTCTGAAATAAAGGCTTTTAAAGACTGAGGTGAGGAAGAAGAAAAAAAAAATAAAATAAACCCAAAATCAACCCACGATCACTCATGATCTAATCTCTTTTCCTTTATTATTTTTTCTTCATATTTTTTTAACCACTCCATATTTTCCCCGTCCCCCTTATTTCTGAGAAGTGTTTGCTTCTAAAACACTGTGTAACACATGAGTATTGGAGAAATCTGGATTTGTTTTTCAGAGGTATCTTCTGAGGATTCAGAAATTGCTGCAAAACAAATCATTATTAATTGATCTGTACAATACTACAAGCTTTGGTACTTTCCTTTGTAGTTCTCTTGTTCTCTTTTTCTGCACCTACGGTTTAGTATTTTAAGGTCTCAACACCTACACCTTTTAATTCTGCTGTGAAATGTTCTGCAACTTCACTTTTCTGTTATCGCTTTGTGTTTTGCAGGCAGAGCATTGATTTAATTTGCAAGCATTCCAGCTTTCTATAGCTATAGTTCTTCATTTTGTAACCTTTTTATATGAATATGTCTAAATCTCTAGAAAATTGAAATGTCACACTAGTAATACCTGCTTCTACTTAATATGTCAAAAATGTAGTTTTATAACCAGGTATAAAAAAGACATTCTGATTATTGATATTTAACTGTAAAGAATATGAGACTGCCATTATTTACAAGTGCTTTATTACTTTCTTTTATGAATAGGTTTAAAGAACTTTGTTAATTATATGCTGTATGAGTGCAAAAAAAGCCTCTACTTATACATTTTAAATGCCTCTTTTTCTATATAATTACCTTTAAAGTAAGATGAGCATTGCTGTATTGCATTAAATTTATACTCTGATATGTTCTCTGAATGTGCTATAAATGCAGAGGTTCTTTCTTTCTTAATAGAATTTCACTTTTCTCATCTAGAGTTTCAATATTGCAGAGGTCTTTTCATTTGATTATACATGCAAATCACTTGGGAGACCTAATACACTTAGCTAAAAATTACTCATTCCTGTATAACAATCTCATCTACAGTGAATAAGACTTTCAAGTGTTTCCAGTTCTCCACAGATTTCCTCTGTTTCCCTTGAATACAGACCCTGCCTCCCAGCCAAACTGTAACCAGTGCCCTCCAAGGCCACAGGCAGATTAATGTTTATGGGGAATACAAAGTTTAAACCACATTTGACCATTTCACTCTTCTTGGGAGGGCGGGGGGGTCATCTGTGTGAGGCATGACTGGCATAGACTACATTGCACCAGGAGAACATTCCTATTGGGGTGTTGTGGGTTGACCCTGGCTGGATGCCAGGCACCCACAAAGGCCACTCGTTCACTGCTCTCTGCAGCTGGACACAGGAGAGAAAATTAAACGAAGGGCTCATTAGTTGAGATAAGGACCTTGAGAGATCACTCACTAAATACCATCAAGGGCAAAACAGGCTTGACTTAGAGATATAAAGTAAATTTATTGCTAAAGAAATCAGAGCAGGATAATTAGAAAAAAAATAGGCCCTTAGAAAAACACCTTCCCCCCACCCTTTCCTCCTTCCCAGCTCTACCTCCTGTCCCAGTGGCACACGGAGGCAGGGAAGGGGGTTTATGGTCAGTTCATCACTCGAGGCTTCTCCTGCTGCTCAGGGAGAGGAGTGTTTCCCCTGCTGCACTGTGGGGTCCCTCCCATGGGAGACAATTCTCCATGAACCTCTCCGACATGAGTCCATATCATGAGCAACAGCTCCTTTGCCATCCTTATTTTGAAAAATATTTTCTGTCCTCAGTAGTAGTGAACCTACATGCCAAGATACTCATAGAGTAAGCAGAATTATATCAAAAACCAATGAAAGCCAAACTGCGAGAGAACCATGGGTGGATACAATTAAGGTCTGCAAATGCTGGAACAGAAAACTAAAAGCTAAGTACTGAAGAATAAATATACTGCTGAATAACAAACAAATTGAAGCTTCCAATATTTCCCACTGGAAAATAGGAAGAAGTACAAAATGTTTTCAAAGGAGTCTGATCCAATAGAAATGTAGTTTTAAGCAAAGGATACAGATATGACAAAAGTCTGAAGATTATTTAGAGACTCCAAAAAGGCTAGGAATTACTAGATCTAAAAATTCTCTGGCAGTAAATAGTTAGGTGTTCAAAATGTGGGAAAACAGAATAAAATAATGATCCAACTATTATTGCTTACAACTTTCCTGTGAGTGTCAGATAATCTGCCCTTATTCCTAAATTCCATTGCACCTGAAGTCCTCATGTCACACGAGATATTTTTTTCTTCTTTTGAATCTTTCTTTTAAAGAACAGTTTTCAAACTTCATTTGATAAGAAAAAATTTTTAAAACAATTTTAAAGTGTGCTCTATTAAAAATGGGAGAAAAAGATAATTAAGAGTAAATCAAAATATTTTATTTATATAGATAGATATATCACACATCACAAATAGTTGTACTTCATTATTGAAAGAAATTTTAATTGTATGCCATGATCCATAATTTTAGAAAAGACTAGTTGATCATGCTGACATAAAATCAACAGGATAATTTTTTACATCTTAGCCTTTTTGTCTCATACACAAACACTACCACAAAAGTATATAAATAAGAAAGTGTCTATTCCTGACTTCAGGAACTATAAGCATTAATAAAAAGATATAACAAGATATAAGATATTTCCAAAAATAAAAACATCACTTAGAACATGACATTGTACAGGATAGGAAAACCAGCTTTGGACAGGGAGTTGGCTTCCTCGCTGAGAAGCATCAGCGAGAACTGAAGGGAAAAATGATTCATCTCTAAACCACGCTTCAGCAAACTTCAACTGTAGCTCTTCTTTCACCTGAAGAACACCAAGACACACTACCCCTTTCCAATTTTTACAGAAGTTGATTTTTATTTGTTTTCAATTTAAAAAAATATTTGTTCCATTTCCTTCTAGGTCTTGGAAGAAGAAGACCTTGCTTTGTCTGGAGAGGTAACTTTCCTTTTCTGAGAAAAACAAAGATCTTGCAAATGAATGAAGAGAGCAAAAATATGCCTCAAAATAAAATACGTCAAAATTATTGGTCTGTATTAGACACTCTTGGTAGAGCTATAAACTGAAAAAGCATATATTTTTCCCAAGGAAATGGCTGTAGTGATTTAACCAACTGAAAATTTTTAATTGTTCCTTACCTCCCTTTTTTAAAAATTCTAATTCTATCAAAAATCTATAACATTTTACATTAAGAAATATTTAATTGCATTTGTTTATTTCACATTATTCTGGGAGTTTTAGAGGGGTTTTTTAAGTAGAAAAAGTTATTTCTTGGTGAACTCTGGATAGAAAACAAGGGACTATTAATGGGTGAATGAATATCATTTCGTTGAGGACAAAACAGATGATCCAATCATTTCTAAATGGACTACTTTCTGTTCTGAGAAAGTGCTAACAGAACTAAATAGGGATGATCAGAAAAATGAAAGAAGAGTACATATTGGATACTTTCAACTTTCCCACTACAGCACATTGTACTTTTGAATTTATGACAATTTGTGATAAGCTAGCATCCCTTCATATGAAAAAAAAAGGTTAAAATTATCAGTATATTCTAGAAGATATACTGGAAATTTCAACAAATGAGCTGCAGTCAGAAAGTAGTATAGTATATAAAAGCTGTTGATATTAGAGGAAATGGTTCTATAAAAGGTAAAGAAATAGATACACCAAAGATGTTCAGAACAGGAAAAAAGTTTGATAGTATGTGAGCACTTATGAAATGAAAATTACAAACTCTAGTAGAAAAGGGCTAAAATAATTGAAAAATCATTTTAAAAAACCTAAAACCCTGCCATTGTGTTTAAAGAACTTATAATAAAAAATGCAAGTACAAAGATCTCACATTTATAAACAATTAATTCGATACTTTATGCATACTTTATCTGTGCTTTGCTTATCGCATATAATTGCTCGCCTCCGCCTATTTGTGAGTAAGGGCTCCATAGCTCTGGGTGATAGATTATACTCAGTTTAACTTCCAGGACCTTCTGGAGCCAGCCATGAATCCTTTCACCTATCAAGCTCCATCTCACTGTTCATGGGTAGTAGCCAAATTATTTCTGTCCAAGAAAGTGACAATGCCCAGGCCACAGTGACAGGACCGTCTTTGTTTTCCAGTCTCAGTGGTTGCACAGCTATCATATGGAAGGAAAACTGTTGTTAGATGTTCATACTGTCCCTGCAGACCTTCCAAAGGTAGACAATAGAAGTGTCTCTGGTGCCACAGTCCTGTTGATGAATGTGTACTATCTATCAAAAACAAGTTCATGCCTATGTGATACCAAACATCTTCACTCCCAGTTTTCTACAGTTGTCATGAAATGTACAATGAGTTGATAAATTAACACAAAGTATCTATTTTAATGAGGCAATCTGAGGAACACCAAATTAGGAGCTGCATTCAGTAGTAACACACTGTAACACCAGTTTTCCTTGTGGTCATTTTGATACTATCATTAGTTAGAAAACCACATCCATTTTTCACAGATGTTTGTCTGGCCAATACACAGGACAGAAAACACAGTAAGACATCACTGTCTATAAAAAACTTTTTCCTTGGAAACTGTAGCTCAGTGGCTGAAGGAAGAGGAGAAAGAAAAGGAAGGATTTCTGAGCTGATGCCACTAAACATTGCCATAGAAAATTGTAATCTCCCTTCCCTGCAGGCTCAGGAAACTGAAGAATCATACCTTCTCATGCATCTTTATGGATGTACAGGTAGTCTCTCACTATATCTTTTAGTGGACTAATATATGCCCAGTATATCTCCACTGTGCAAGCAGTGGTGCTTGGTTCACGGGTGTGCCTTGGTTTTGGAAAGCTCCTCACTGCCACAGACCATGGTAACACCCAGCAGATGCTTGCTGCTGCTTCCCTGGGCTGGTAAATCCCTGAAGGCCTGAATGTACTCTTGTGCTGAAGAGCTTTGTTGTGCACAAAAGGAGTAAAAGAAGGCTCACTCCCCCTGTGGCTACAGCACAACAGGAAGCAATGGTGTCCATAAGGCTTCAGTGCTGTTGAATCTTTCTGCCAAGGTTTCTGAAGGAAAAGCAAGCCTTTCTTTAGTGACATTTTGTTGTTCTGGTTTCTATTGTTGTTATTGCTGCTGCTACTGCTATCTTGTAGCAGTATTATTATTATTAATTATTGAAAAATACAGTTTGGATCCTATTAAGGATTAAAGACTCCAGGGAAAGCATACTTGATGTTAAGAAATTGTAGGATTTGAGCTTTTCTCATTGTAAGTATTGCTATACTTCAGCGATATATTTTAATCTAAATCACTTTAAAAACTGTCAACAGTACCATTAATGGATTTAATTACAAATAATACTGTTCTGACCTTTCTCCATCTAGACATAGACATTTCACCCTCCAAAAATGCATTTTTAAAATTCAATGATAACATATTGTTATTAATAGTTAAAAGACCATAGATGATATCCATAGATCGAAAGCTTTTGATTTAATCATCATATTCCCTTGATTAAAGAAACTGCTATTCTTTGGTCAATTATTTCTGCTATTATCTTGATTTGATTTTCATGGGCCATTGTAAAAATGCTAGAGAGACAAATTCTAATGAAACTGGTACATACATGTGTTATTTGAAAATGCTGATTTACCCTTGTTTGAGCTGGAGAAACAAAACATTCAATAGGGAACAGCACTCCAAATTGAATACAGAGACCTGGGAATCTCTGTTTTTCCAAGTTGGCAGAATCCTGTGTTTCAGCAGAGGTTAATGGTACCTTGGGGTTGCTGTAAATTATGCCAAGTCTCTTCTGGAAGAGCTATACCTTAGGTGAACATTGTTGAGCACTGTTTATACCAACAGTCTGTGCTATGACTGATTGGCACGGGTCTGTCAGAACACAGCTGGAGCTTTGTCTCAGTAAAAGGTCTTTCCACTTGGACTAGGCACTACGTAGGAAGTCCTGGGTGTGTCTGTATCTCCCAAAACTCTCAGTTGCAGCAGCCTAGCACACTTGAAAGGAAAAGATTTTACCCTCCCTTCATAGCAGCCCAGCTGGGTCTTTCTGGACCAAGAGACACTACTTGAGGAAGTTTAATCCTGTGCTGGCCTGTTTGAGTCATGTGCACAACACAGAAGGAGGCCTGTGCTTGATCAAACTCACTAGATTTCCTTAATGCCTTAAATGTCAGAGGCCAAAATATAATAAAAAAATCTTATTGGTGGATTTCAGAAAATTTCTGAATTTCTAACCCACGAGACTTTGTGCCCTCTAAGACAGTGACAAATCCAAACTACAACAATGAAACCAGAAGATTTTATGTAACTACTTACATGACACAATGCCAAGCAACCTTCAGCTTGTAATCCCAGATGAAAGCTACATTTGCATCCTGCCTGTTTACATGAGCGTATTTTCCAGTGAATTCTCTGACAGTGCAAATATATTATTTTGCTTTTATAAGCTCAGTAAGACCTTTTAAGCTTACTCACTTACTGAGTTAAACTACCTCTGATTCAAAAATCTTGTTCTTCCTGTTATGAGCTGACACTCTTCTTCGTGTATCTTGAAAACATCTCTGAATCAAGCAAATTTAGTCATGTGGAAGTTTAGTCATGTGGATTTATTTAATATATTGCACATTTAGAAATCTGTATCTTTATTCTTGATGATTTTGTTCCTACATCCTGCAACTGACCCCATATCTTTCCAGAGAGAAATTATTTGCTTTCAGTTATGCTAAAACATGATCTATAATTACAATTCTACATTAAAGGAGATATCTATACATATACAAGGTGGGTGGGTGTGTAGGTGGGAGGGAGCATGTGTATGAACTTTGTCCTTAAGGAAAGATTCCTGAAGTAGTTGTGTTCTTGCAGTATTCCCTTGGAGATAATAACACCATTTCAGAACATAATAGTCACCAGCTGGAGTTCAACCTACTTTAAATAAAGAACTTGAAAGAAATTTACAGACTGTTGTCCTAATAGCAAAAATACTCTGTGGCCATGCTATGCAAATGCTAACCTGACTGCTTATTTGCCATGATATACATACTTATTTTATCTGCTAGCTAGCTCCAGGAGAGGAAAGGGACCTCAACATGAGATTCAGTCATAGAATCATAGAAATTAAAACTGTGAATTAATAAGGAGACAATCTAAGCTTTCTCACTTCAAAGCTAGAATACTTCTCATTACATATATTTGATAATGCAGCCAAACTTTTTCATTTCTCCCAGATAATGAAATCTTTACTGACATTTTTCAAGTTACTTTTATGTCTAGCAAATTCTTGCCTTTAGGAGCATTTAAACACTTGATTTAATTTTTTCTGTGATTTATTTCTTCTTTCTCATGATTATGTGCCCTAAAACTGGTGCCTTAAAATTATTTCTCTTCTACATATGTGAAAACTGTTGCCATGTTGCTCTTGCTCACAGTTCAATAAACTAGATGTTTACAGCTTCAAAATTAACCCCAGATGATTTTTCCCATTGATAAAAGTGAATTTTATCTTCTAGGACTGGCTTAAAAACTTGAAAGTTTTATACACGTTTTTCTTTGCTGAGTTTGCCACTTGTTTCCCTATGAAAAACACTTACCCAGATCAGCAGTGACTGAAATTCATTATCATATAATGACAGTTGGTTTTATTACATATTTCTTTCCCCTGTGACATATGTTTTCAATACTGCTATTTATGATACAGCTTGAATGCTCTAACAGATAGTCAAAACCACAAAGCAAACGTGCAAGATTCTGAGCCAGATTAAAATTTAGAATAAAAAAGCATTTCAGTGTCAGTGCCATGACTCAAATGTTCTTTTCTCAGCCTAGATGGACTCATAACTAGCATATTTTGTTATCATGCCTTTGAAAGATGTGGTTTTCTCTCTATCAAAACTCAAACTCTGTCAAAAATCTTTCTTAGTGAAATATTCAAAGTTCTTATATCAATTAGAATACAAGTCACATTAATGTTAAAGGTATTTTGTTTCTGAGAGACAATTTGGTTTGGAAATCTAACTTTTTATTTTTAATTAACCCTTATATATATATCACATTATTGATCTACCTGAAATACATTGTTTGTCTGTCCTTGTACTTTTCATAACCTCCAAAACTGCTGGCCAAATTCAGCCAAATGTAAGAATGAGGTCAAAGCCTTAGAGAGAAGTCTCACAAGTTTCATTTAAATTGATGTCTAGATGGAGGACACAGAGCCAGATTGCTGTCCCACTAGGAATAAAACATCAGTGACAGCTCAGCAGTTACCTTTTTTGATTGACCTCTTGCCATCCAGTCAGCAAGTATTCTGCCAACATGTCAGTGCAAAAGTAGCTCTGAGCTACTGAGAGCATATAATGTCCCCTGCACAGCTGATATCTGCAGACTGGAAAGGGAAGTCCAATGGAGCTGGGCATAAAACTCAGTATAAAAGGTCAAAGCTGTTGTAATGGGGCAAAGGAAGGGATGTAAGACTGTCAGATACAAATCCTCAATGCATGGCTTCATTAGCTCTGCTGTTCTCAGAGTTATTTGTTTCATTGTTTTTATTAAGACAACAGAAACCAAAACACAACCAAGGAACCACAAAAATAAAAGACTCCTCATTACAATTAATTTTGAACACCAACAGGAACAGAAAATAAGCTCAGTATCGAAAAGAAAATGCATTTTCCTTTTAGATTGTATAGATTGTACACAGCCAACTAAGAATTTGGCAGAGGAGCTTGACGGGACATAGAGCTACATGATATTGCAGTTACTGTGATAGCATCTGAGGAGTCCATCACAGAACCCTGCTGCACTAAGCACAATGCAAATATACGGAGGAAACAAATATTTTCCTCTTTCCATCTGATTTTTTTCAACCGTCTTCTTTTATGTCTCCAATTGTATATAAGGATAACCCCAAGCACTGAGAAGAAAAGCCTCATTCATAACAAACACCTAGAAAAACGCACTACTGTTAAATCCATTCCCTAGAACAGCTACTCTGGTGGCAAACTTGCTCGTTTTTTAGCGGCTTTTTTCAGTGGCATAGGGATAAAATTACTGTGTGATAGACCCCGGATTAGTCCCAGTAGTATTCTGTCAACTTGCTGTCAATTTTCACTCCTCCTCATGCCACCACTGTCAAGCTCGTGAAACTGGACACTCTGTCACCAATGCAGTGAGATCAAGTTGCACTGATATTGCAGAGGTATGTTTGTGAGTCATCAGAGAACATTGGACTACAGGGCTTCTGACTGGTACTATCCTGTGTAGTAAATTTAGAGCAGAACTAAAAAAATTAAAATTTGTTTGGCTAGTTGTTTTGTTGGCTGGTTTAAAAGAAAAAGGAAAAAGCAATGAAGAGGGGAAAAAAATAAAAAATCAAGGAAGGGAAAGAGAGAGGGCAAGGGCAAGGGAGAAGGAGAGGGCAAGGGCAAGGGCAAGGGCAAGGGAAAGAAGATTGTTTCAGTCCAGAATATAAAAATGAAAAAATATTTAGGGACAAGACCCCTTAAAATCCCTCACTAATTCATACTAGACATTGTTGACATTTTTGAACAGAGTAAGACAAAACACAATCACTCACTAAAGGAAATATTTCAAGAGATCCTTTTCAATTTTTTTTATTACTCAGGATAAGTATAAGGAAAAATTATCTAAACACAAAAAAAAAATAATAATATTTTCCCTCTCCCTCCTAAATATCATGAGATTGCTTAGAAACAAACGATTTTCAGAAAACAGTCTAATCTGAATTTTCATTTATGTTTTCTGAGAGTTTGGGTAGACTTTTTACTAGTAACCTAGAAATTTTCTTTTAAAATTAGAGTGCCACTTTTATAAAAAGCAGGGAGCTGGGTTTTTGTGAGATGAGGGACCAGAATTGCATCCAACACCAAGTATCCCTCCGGTTTGTGGTGAGGTGGTGAGAAATCTTTCCTAGGAATCTTTCCCTGCTGTATTGGTTCACAAATATCTCATTAGCTTCTCCTTGTCCTCTCTGTTTCAAGAGTATCAATAATTCACTAGAAGCCTATACCAGCAAGACAGAATTCCTAACCCAAAAGGTTACAAAAGTCAACTGTAGGGGACCAGCCTCCATCTAACCTCCTCCACCTGCTTTTGCAAGGTACACTGCCAGCACCAAACGGGATCTTTTCCCCAAAATTGGGGATATGGGCAGACATCCTACCCTTCAGCCATGGGATAACAGCATGGAGAGTACAGGTATGGGGTGGTACACAGCCTTGTCCTTACCCGATAGAGAGGAAAATTTTTATCCGTTTTATGTCACTTCACTTGTACATGGAAAGAAGAAATGGCAGGCTACTGTCAGATAGCATTGAAAAATCAGCACTGTAGAATCGTATTCAAAGTACTTCCCTTAAAGATTTTCCAGGAATAAGAATGCTCCACGCTCACTAGAAAATAGCCACAGCTTGGTCATAACTGAGGAAACACAGCAGAGACCTCTTTGCGATAAAGCTAAAGATATCTTCTTTTCACCTTTTGTGACCCCTTCCTTTTGTGCTCTAGAGGTTCTTAATGAAAAATGTGCACTCAAAAGATATATATCTGCTTTTCACAATCTAGCATGTGCAAAGAAGAAACTATTCATAGAGGCAAATGCCCAGCATCTTATTTGAAATACTGTTCCTGCTGATAGCAGAGTGGCACTCAGAACAGGGAGTTTGTATTTGGACAAAACATTTTTTACAGTTACTGTGTGATATGACAAGAAGAGAGCACAAAGAAAAGCAATGAGAGGAAGGCAAGGACAAAGCTGATGTGGTTTCATTAAAATTACTGTAATTACAAAAGTTTTCAGCAGTGCCGTGTACGTGGGTGCACCATTCTTTATTGAATACTTGAAATACATCACCTGCTTCCCTGAGAATGACGACTCCAAGTTCAGTACTGGCAGGAAGATATGGGGGATCTGATGCCATTTCTAGTCAGGCTGTTATATTCCCTGATTATCATGGTTTCTTCCCCTGCTCTTGTGCATCATGTTCCAACTCTCTAAGTGGAGTTAAACCACTCAAAGTCACTTTCAGAAATGGGTCCACAGCAGAGCAATTAGATCCCAGGAACGGTTCTGTTGGCTCTAGAAGACTTTAAGCTGGGTAGGTGTTTTACTGCTCTCTGGATCCAGACACAGTTCTCAGGCTTAAAGATGCCACAAAACATTTCCAGAGAACACTTCTCTGTTTTCAAAAATTGTGTTTAGCCAAAGAAGCATAATTAACACAGCATGTTTGGACTTCACTTATTTTTTTACCAGATTTCAAGGAAAAGCAAGCAAAGGATTTTTTCCATCATCCAAAGCAATAGAGCCGGGCGAGACCATGTTATGACAGTCTTACATTTTGATACTGTTCATAAACAGTATCCAGAAAGGAGCAACTCCATTTGCTAAAATGTTCTTTCTGACTTAAAGAAGCATTACTTTAAGGGTAATGGAAAGCGTTTCACTGGTGTGACTTTATTTGCTTTCTCTTTTTTGTAAATAAGGGATCCAGCTTTCATGTCACAGCAGCTAACAGAGGAATCATCCTTATCATCAACTCACTTGATTCTGTCTTTGGTAAGTCATACAATAAGCCAGTAACATGTCAACTGACTGATGCACTATGGAATATTTTTTTAAATAATTATAATTTGGGGAGTTTTTTCTCTGTCCAAGCCCTAAGGGTCTTGTATGCTGCTTCCACTAATGTAGCTACTTATGCCATAAAATACTGCTGAAATCAATGGGACTATTTATGGAGTCATTTGCTATTCAAAGGGCTTGATTCTCTGATTATTTATTCTGTTTTTTCAGTAGTGCTACTCTGCTTACTTGAACAGAGTTACTTCTATTTTAGTTGATGCAAAAGAAACTACAGTCAAAGGTGACAGAGTCTGGCACTAAATGTCTTCAGAAATAGTTGCTTCAAAATAAAGAAAATAATATCTTTGGATAAGTGCAAATTGCAATTTCACAAAAAGCCCAATCTGGACTTTGTATGTTCAGTTGATATTCCAAACAAAAATGAACTCTCAAAGGTAGCATTATTTTTGAAGCTCAAACGCTCCCTATGTGCTTGACAAATAGCATCTGTCTAGAATTAAATCTTGCCTCACCAATGTCATTAAGAGACCTTAAACGGAGATCAGATTTCATCCTGGAGAAACAGGCTTACAAAGGCTTTTGTTAACAAAGTTCTTTATTTCATAATGCCCAATGCATAGATGCCCAATTTTTGGGCCACTCCAGCCCGTACTTCAATTATTTAATTGAGTCCACAATCTGCTTCCTACTACCTCCTTTCCCAAGCACCTCAAAGATGTGGATGGAGACCAAGCCCTGGGTGAGATGGATAACCCTGATAGCTGCAACTTCCTATTTCACAATCATCCCGAGGGTATGGTCACAATACAAGTGTCCTGAATGCCTGACATGTACAAAGCTTGTCCTCCTGCAGGGTGGCATTCTAAAGCTCCCCTTTTTGACATTTCCAAGGCAGGCAGGGAGAAAGAAATTATCTACAACTGCTTGTGTATGAGCTGTTGCAGGAAATAAAAAGGCTTCTAAGAAGCAGCAGACTTATTGTGCCTGCTTTGCATGGCTTCTGAGTAAATGTGTGCATACTTTCAGATTTTATGCACATGTGAAGATCAGCTGTCCTGGTTATGCATGGTGGGTGGCATGCTGTGGCAAGAAGAATGGGCTCCACAGTCGTAATTGGTAAGCTTCTGATGAGCTGACTGAGCACAGTACACATCATGTAGCACTTTTCACATTGCCAAGTTAACAGCTATCACCAGAGGTAGAATTTAAACTGCTGGAATAAACAAAGTCAAGGGGAAGTATCTTGCTGAAATGTCACCTCCCACAGAGCTTGTGGAAAGCCATTACTATTGTAAAGGTGCATATACAAGATTCCAGAATTTATATTATGTCTCAAAAGATATACTTCAAGAATGCAAAGCATATGTCAAGGGCAAACAATTATCTTTCCTAGAGATTAAATAAGATTGCCATTTTTTTATATGTTGAAAACTTTCTGGTTGGTTTCAGGTGGTATTTTATTATCCAATGTGGTCTGTCTAAATCAACTAAAATGGTTCACTTGAGGAAAAAAATTAAATAATTTGTGGTTATAAAGTTTTAACTTACCTGCCTTACTTTGTCTGAAAGACAAGGCTATAATCCAGGCAACTACTAGAAGAATTAACAGGCTCACAAACTGGAAGAACATTATCTAAGTGGGAAGTGTAGTGTTGTTGGAGGTAGAGCTGCTCAAGCAGTAACACTGTGCCGAAGAAGAACCAGAAATGTGGGTCTAAAGACCTTCATCTTTTATTCTGCCCCTTCTATCAGGACTGTAAACATAACCTCTGTGTTACACCTGAAAGAACAGAGGAACCCTCCATATGGAGCAGGGGCTTGAAAATGTGGACTGAAGAGCAGGGTCAGAAATCAAACAGTCTGTGCAACATCAGCCCTATAGGCTCTCTTGGGAATGTCTGATGCTGGAGTCCTGAGCAGACTGTGCTGCAAAAGGGAGGGATGTGCTGCATGGAGGGATCTGCAGAGCTGGGACAGTGGTCCAGCTGAGTGCTGAGGTTCATCTTTGGCCCTATTCCCTGCACTTCAGGACCAGGGCACAAGGCAAGGGTCCTGAAGTGCAGTGACAGTGGGTATCTCTCAGTGCTGGTGGGACCTTACCTAGGGGCAACCCCAACAACAGAACAGGAAAATGTTGAAGGCTCTGATTCCAGCTAATACTGTTTGATATACTGTTTATGGGTACTGCACAAAGACTGGGTATCTGGGGGAAAGGGCAGCATGTTGCTATCCCCAAGGGAGAGAACAGACTGGAGACTGCATGTCACAGAGGCTGGTACAAAAAACACATTTCCAAATTGACACCTGTAAGTATCGGTGAGGTGCCCTGCCCTCTCCAGAATTTCTTGCTCTTGCCCTGGCAGATCCTGCAGCAAGGTGCCATGGCCCATAAAAAGTGTCAGTTTTACCTGTGGAGCAAACAGAAGGGGTGAGAATAAGTGGAGAACGGGATGGTTTCGTAAATGTGGGTTGCTGGTCAGAGAGCTCCCAGCCCTGCTCGCAATACGGAGCAGACCAGCAGGCGCCGTGGCCGGGTGGAAGGGAAGGAGACTGCGGCTGCTCTGTGTGAGAGGGACAAATTCAGCTGTGGCACAACTCACTGTAGAGCGTTTGCAGGCAACCAGGATCATTTTTTGTTGTAGCTAGTTCATGTCACCCAACCTGGGGCACTGTCGCACACGGTCGCTGGTGATAAAATAAATAGCTGGAATACGAGAATTGGAGCAATTCAAAGAAGACCAAGAGCCCTCAATAGGGAAGTGTTACCTTGGAATAAAGCACTATTCCACTTGAAATCCTTGACATATATGGTACAACTGCATCTTTCTTAAATTCTTCCCTCCCCAGCCCTTCGCTGTCCCCCTTGCTGAGCCCTGATGTAAGTGATGTGAAACATGTGCATGTGAAAGCACTATTACAAGACTGTGAAATCCCAGAGTGGTGTCTATTTCCCTGCCTCTGGCATCATTCCCCTCCTTGCGCTGGGGGCAGTCGAAGTGTTGCTAGCAAATTAGAAAATCTATCAAGCTTCAAAAGGGACAAAGCTTGGTCGGGAGGTGTTAAGCAGCCTGCAGCCCTGCGCGCAGGGGGGAAGGCGATCCCCGGCAACCAGGGCAGGGAGCGAGAACAAGGGAGTCTGCAGGACCAAGGAGAGAGCTGGGGTACCCAGGCCATACCCTCGAGAGAGACCCAAAAGGGCTCCAGCCCTCCTGTCTGCTTTAGTTTTTGTTTGTTCTTCGTCCATGATTTGAAGAAAATGGGAAAAAAGTATTCTTTCATGAAGGGGGCAGACAAGTAAATTATTATTTTACTTCTTGCTTGACTTGAGGGCTAGAGATTAATCTATTTAGCCCTTTCGTTGGTTTGAATTCATGTCAGGAGGAAGAAACGCACCCGGGAAAATTAGACAGGAGAAGGATCACCTTTCGCTAAAACCGTACTTTTCGTGCATTAGTTTATTTGTGCTTATTTTTCCCACGTCGGTTCTCCGATTGTAAGGAAATAAACCAAGTGCGAAATAAACGTTTCGACAAAGTAAATAACTGTTATTACTTCTACACGTCCATAAATATGGTCTAAAACCAATAATTGATCCCAGTACTTTTCATTTCCCTGCTTCCATTCACTGAAGGACACCGTGCAACGAAAACCGCGGAGGGCACGGAGCGAAGGAGCTGGGGAGAGAGGGAGAGGGGGCGGCCCTGCTTGGAGGCGGTGGTCCTGCCGGGGAGAGGTGACACGAGACTTCTTCCCCTCAAGAGAGCTCGGAAGGGCCGTCCGAGGAGTGTGACAACGAAGAAGTTGGTTTAAAAAAAAGAAGGGCTGGGGAGATGCTGCCCAGGTGGACGGCGAGGACGCAGCTTACGCCTGGGGTGGCGAGCTCTGTTCCCCCGGCTTACAGGACCCCATTTTTCCCCAAAGCCCGGGAGTCAGCCGCCCCTTGACGTGGTAGCGGCAGCCGGGGCGGCGGTGGGTCTTGCAGGACATGCCAAGGGGCGCGGGCCGAGGAGGGGGCCCGAGGGTTGGGCCGGGACTCCGTCCTGGCTTGGGCCGCCGCCGCCTCCGCTCCCGCCAGGTCCAGGGCACTGCCTGAGGCGGCGGCGGGGCCGGGCGAGGGCCGAGGCTGTTCGCCGAGGCCAGCGGGCCACTGCCGAGGTAGGCAGGCTTCTCGGCAGCTCCGCAGCGCTCCCCGCTCGGCCCGGCCTGCCAGGGCAGCGGGGCCTGCGAGAGGGACCGGCAGCGTTTGCTCATTCCCGTCGGAAGCAGGGCATCTAAGGCGAGATATATGGGAATGCTCCCAGGTATCCCGCAGAGACACCTCCCGTGGCGGCCCCGGAGTGTTAGAGTCTCCTCGTCTCCAAAGGAGTCGAGAGCAAGGACCCGCTTCGTGGTAGCCCTGCTAACACCAACCACACAGGCAGGCTCCTAAGCAGCCCTGGAAAGGGGTAGTGACAGGACGGCTCGGACTTGGCCGCCAGCGGACACCTTTCCCTCTGAAGGGAACGGTGTTCTCGTATTCCTTCCCACCGCGGCTGCAGCGCGGGACTGCAGAAGTGGATTATCAGATTATCACCTGGGAAATTAGATAGTCCAACCTAACCGCTTCTGCGGGGATCGAGAAAACACAAGGAACCTAAAAAAAAGAAAAAAAAAGTGAGAGAGAGAGAGAGAGAGAAGAAAAAAATAAAAAAGGAACGAAATTATAGGTCTCAATTTTTTTTTCTTAATTTATCTGCCTAGGCTTCCAAGCAGGAGGGAAAACGAGCCCTTCTCTTTTTTGCTAAAGAAATTTCTGTGCATTCCCGATCGGAACCACATCTCTCCACTGCCAAACAGCTCTCTTTCGAGTATGCTCACATTAGGTATGATGTTCATAATAATAACAACAACCCCGAGAATTATGAGACAAGAGCACGTTTGACAGCGTTTGAGAAATTCAAATACAGCTGCATCGGCTTTGTCTCTGGTTCAGTCACATTTATTTCCCTAAGCTAGGCAGACAGCCTGAGTGAAGCATGACAATGAGATTTGTAAATAGCAAATGGAAGGGTTTGCTGGGTTGTTGGGTTTATGTTGGGTTTTTTTTCTTCCTCCCCTCCCTGTTTGATTTTACTCTCAATCCAAATAACCTTCCTTAGTGAATGTTTCAGACAAGAGAATGTGAGCGGGAGGGGACGAGGGGGGCTTATAATTGCAGGTTCCCTTTGGATCTGGAATTAAAACGCTGACGGCGTGTGTTGCTGAGGAAAGGTGCAGAGGCAGCCTCCGCTCTGACTGCAGGACGGCTGTGTTGTCACTGCTGTAGGGTTTATTTACAGCCAAGCACTTGAGAGCCAACGACGTTCCAAAAGCGCGAAAGTTGGGGGCCGTACTCTCTATGCCGAGATGCCAGGAGCACCCCAGGCGAGAGAGGCACCCAGGCCCAGAAGCCCTCTCCCTCTGCTGGGACCCCGCAGCCGCCCAAGGAGCGCCCCGGGACCGGTGCTGCCTTTGGGCAATTTCACATTCGCACCTTTCCTGCGAGTCCCGAAGTGGGACTGCGGGTAGGGGGGAGGTCAGCTGGAGATGGCTTTACAATATCTTAGAAGAGCGAATAGGGGAACATTAGAACAGATAATTTCGATCGGTTACTCTTGTTAGGTTCAAGTGCCCTGTGCTTGGCACTGCGCACAGACCTGTACCCCAACGAAAGCTCTGAGGATGGGTTGAAATTAATAATTTCTTTTCCTTGCAGCAGAATCCTCTCCCTTATTCAAGTCAGGTCGTCACTTCTACAGACCTCTCCGGCTTTCTCTGGGTGAGAAGTATATTCCCGTCTTTTATCAAGCTCCCCGTACCATTGTCTCAGGGGGAAAAAAAGAAACCTCCAACAAAACAAAGCAACAACCACCCAATTTGCTTCAACAACCACTTAGACCAGTTAAAATAATTTGCAAAAATGTCTGCAGCTTTTCAAAACTTTCCCTGCTTCCTTATCAAAGCCATCTTCCTAGTGGAAGAATGGGGAGAGCTTGTTTATTTGTTTTGGATTGTCTCAAAACTCTCAGTCTGTTGCTTGTTATTGCCTAGCGTGCCCGTCTCCTCACGGCCGGCTTCCCTGGGAGATGCTGTGGTCCTGGCAGCTGGATCCGAGCTGAGCACTTCACCTGATGCACAAATAACCCCGAAGTTTCCCGCAGAGACTATTGTGCTTTGCTAAGTTTTACTGAACATACCAGTAACTATTTTTCTTGGGCTCTTTTTAGCCACCGCGGCTTCAGCGAAAGCCTTTTCTTGTGGCTGCCATTGCAGCCCCTATTCATGAGGAAGGGCAGGAGACGGACGTCGGAATCCGTATCTTTTCCTGGGAGGGCAGGAGGGATGAACGAGTGGAAAGCTTTGTCGCTTCGAGAAGCCTGTCACGAAGCGGGCGAAGCCTGTCCCTGCTCTCTGTAAGGCAAGGAACGAGACTGCAATAATAGAATACAAACATGTGTTTTGTTTTCCATTAAGTCGATAGACCAGACAAGGTCTGCCCCGGGGAAAGGATGGCTTGAGCTGTTAATGAGAGCTGACACTAGGATTTAAATAGTGAGGGCTCCTTTCGCCAGCGGTGTCTCCACAATACTACTTTTTTTTTTTTTTCCTCCCCTCTTCTTCTTCACAGGTCTGGGAGGTGCCCCAGCAGTGCGCGCAGGGACGGCGCCTACCCGAGGGAACGTCTCTCAGGGTGAAGGTGGCAGGAGCTGCCACTCCTGCGTGTATGCTTTATTTTCATGGAGGTCCTTTGGAGGCGAGAGGGGGAGACCAAAGTGCTTTATAATTCTTTTCTCGGTGTCCCGTGTATGTAAATGAAAAACTGACCCGTTTTGTACCGGTACCTACACTGCACCGAAAACTTTAGGGCGTTTGAGGGGGAGCAGAGCGGTGCTTAGAGAAGCGCGGGCGCGGCTGGTGCGGACGGGAGGAGGTGCGGGAGGTGTCCCCGCTCGGGGCAGGCCGGGCCGGGCCGTGCCGTGCCGCTCCGGCGGGCTCTGGCTGTCCGTGGCGCGGAGCGGCGCGGCGGGCGGCGCTGGCGGCCCGTGGCCACTAGATGTCGCCAGCGCCGTTCGGATCGCGCCCCGGCCCCGCCGCAGCCGCCGAGCGCGGCCGCCGCCGCTCCGGCCCGGGCACGGCCAGCGGGCACCGCTCGGCCCCGCTCCCCTCTACACGGGCCCGCCCGGGCGGAATCGCCCACGGCCCTCGCCTTCCCCACGGGATCGGGGTCCCAGAGTGAAACCTCGGAGTCCCAGGGACTGCAAGGTTTTCTGCGGCCCCGGCCGTGGCTGCCTCAGTTGGCGATACGTGGCCGGCTGGGTGAGGGGCTTTATGGAGTGAATCTCAAGGATGAAAAGGTTTCTGCGGAAGACACGCAGAAGGTTCGAGCCGGGAACTCGGTAGCGTGTTCCCGTGGAGACGTACGGAGTTTGTGCCTCTGCCGGTTTGCAGGCGGCAAAGCACTGCGGGTGCTTGGCTCCCGCGGGAATACGGTCCCATCGGTAAAGGCTCCTGCGCACACTGAGATCCCCCGCATGGAGCTCCGGTGCCGCCAGAGGCAGATGCGAAGCACGAAGTCGGCGGCTGGCCCTGGGAAAAGCTCCCAAGCTGAGCATTTCTGTTGTGTGAAGTGCCCGCATTAGCAGCCCGAACACGTAGGGAAAGGCTGACATCTGCGGTTTGGTACGAGGCACCCGAGAAATGACAGACCTCCCGGTTCAGAGGGGCGCCCCCGCCTCGGCTCCCGGCGGGGGAGGGACCCACCGAGCCCCGGCGGCGCCTGCGGGAGCGGCTTGCCCCAGGGAAGGAAACCTCCTCTCCTGCGCTTTCCTCAAGTCTGAAAACAGCTATACGACACAGTCTCTAGATTTGGAACGTTCACGGTCAATGCCCAGAAGTGAAAAGATAGAAGGGGAGACTCGGTGTAAACTTTGAGCCTGATTCCAGTGGAAGTACAAATAACAATAGTTTCCAGGCTTTTGTCCCCGGTTTACAAAATAACACGTAAAATCGAGGTTGCACCGTGGGTCATTTTCCTCAGCCTTTGTGCCAACGCACCTCTGCCTTTTGACTCTTCACTGCACAGTTTGTACACCACCCCCCTAGCACCCTCCCGAATTTTTCAAAGCCCATTCACATCACTGGCCTGAGGTAGAAAGAAACCAGAGCTACTTTATTTAACAAGCGCTGGCGAAACCCTCCTGGGCAGGAGACACCCTTGGGAGCCGGCAGTGAAGGCGCGGTCGGATCGAGCTGCGGTCCCCTCACGGCAGGAGGGACCCGCTCGGATCGGTGTGGGGTCCACCCCGCTGTGAGCACGCACGCACACACCAGGAGCAGAAATTTGGAGGCTTGTCGGGGCGGCGGAGTAAATAAGAAATGAAAACAGGAGAAGAAAAAAAGAAAAATTATTTCGGGATTAAACCCGAAAATAGTCATTTTTAAAAGCCCCCTCGCAGAGGGATCCTGAAATTTTCTTCTAGCTCTCTTCGTATTTTCCGTAGTCTGTAGTTTGTACTGGGCTGTTGGAGTCCCGTCACGGAGGACATATGCCATTCCCATGGATCTGTATTTGTATGGTCAAAATAGCAAAGGGCACTCTTCCTGATTCGAAAGGTGTCCGAGCCCTTGCTGAGCTACGGTTAAATGGCACCTTGAAGTACCAAGATATGGGGCAAAGGATGTATTGTAAGAACGGGTGAGAGTATGCTTGGCATAGCTGACATTTATTGAACTATCCAAAACTGAATAAGTTAGTTACAGATAAAGAAATGTTAGGTATCCCATGACACAATTGTTGCACGAACTGTCTTCAATTAAGTTGCTTTGTTTTCAGGGCTGTTTTGCAAGTATCTTCCACATGGCTGGTGGAAAGGAGAGATCTCATGGGCTGTTCAGCATTTTCAGGGACGATCAAGTCAATCCTGAGAGGGGAAAAAAAAAAAAATTCACTTTAAAAGGAGAAAAACTGCTGCTTCGGAGAATTCAATGAATTATTATCTCAGAGAAAAGGCCTCCTATAACAGATTCCTAGACTGTATCAACTTAAAACGAATTGAATCACAAGAAGCAATTACAAAGCAAATATTGTGACCGGTGTTGTGGGGAAAATCGGAGCCGGATTTATAGAGGAATATTAACTCAGATTTATTTTTTTTAAATCAACATTGATTAGAATGGTGTTAAGCCTAGAGACCTCTTCCTGTAGATGGCGTCCTTTGGGTACTGAGTAATCAATAATAGTACAGTCATACTCAGGAGACTTTATTAAGCTTTGGATAATAAAATAATTAATATATTTTTAGTTTTATTTTTATTGAAAGTGAAAACCCCTGGATTTATCGTAAGCAAAAGTGTGTTTCTCCTTCACGTGGATGCAAATAAAAACTGTTTGAATAAATAAGTTGTTTCTGAACATTTTGTTGTCAAAGTGTTAAATGTCCCCGTCATTTTTATTCAAACACTAACATGATTACAGCCAATTATATATTCACCACTGTTCTTTATTTTAGAGTAATTGTACTTGTCACTAATAAAACAGAGACATAATGGATCGCTACTCTTCTGAATTTTAAAGCAATTTTCTATAATTTGATTGAATTATACATCATCTCCACTACTTTTTTATTTCTATATTTGAAATCCTATTTTCTTGAAAATTGCAGTTCTATTCCTGTTTTGTTGATCCTGAAGTAACGAAACCTTCTGTAACATTTATAAATAGAGCCTCGTCCCTTTTGAAATGTGGAAAATCATTATTTCAGTCCCAACATACTGAAAGCTTTAGATTGAAAATATGAAAGTCCAGAGAAGTGCCTAAACCAGACCGTTGGCTCAAAACGCTGTTCTTGGAAACGAGAAGCAGAACAAGCAGTGAGGAAAAAAATCTCCAGTGTGCATAGGAGGGATTGATGACTTTACTGCAATGATTTGATGGGTTTCATGAGTCTCAAACATAGAAATGCATCAAGACAAGCAGTTCCGTTGCTAGTATTTACCACGGAAGAATAAAGACATGGGCAAAATACACGCCAATTCATTCCCCCAAGAATTTTGAGCCATTATATACTGTCTATGTTCTTTTAGGTGGGCGATTATAGGTGAGAAGCTCAGGAGTGACTTGGCTATCGCTAGGAACAGACGATAGAGATGCAGAATGATACAGAAGTGTATAGAGACACCGTAAACACACAGAAAACACTGCGGTGAGTTATTCTACTGCTCTTCGGGCTGTTTCTCTGAGAATGAGCTCTCAGAGGGCTGGAGTTTTGTTGTTATTTTCTAAAGCCGAAAGCATGCCTTAAATTTAGCAATTGTATCAGCCATCAACGCGGAGAGGTATGATCTGCGTTGTCGACAAACACAAATCAAAAAATTATATAAAGGCTTTCACAAGTTAATTTCATATGACAAAACACGTGCCCATCACAACAGATAAAGTTGAACTATCGTTTGCAAACCGTGCGATTGCTAAAAAGATATTTCTTAAGTACAGTCAAACACGAATGTTCTCTCTGTTATTGTGTAAGGCAAAACTAAGAGAAGGTGCGGGAATGCGCGGGTGGCTCACTGTGAGATGCTTTCTGTGAAGCTTGAGCGGGACACGATACCGACCTTCAGTGAGAACCATGCTTGTTGCTTTTGCGGATTCCCTCCTTAGTACAGCCACAGAAACTAGCTTGAAGTCGCCTTGGAAGGCAGAAAAAAATATTAATAATAAAAAAGATCTACTAGTATCGTTTAATTAATTCCAAAGTGTACAACTTTTCTTTGCCCTTTCATTGGTGTTTTGAAATGAATGCGAAAATAAAGTGTAATGTCATTCTCTGCAATATTCTGCTAGAAGACAAATGGAAATTACTTATTTGTTGGAGTTTCCGTAGCTACGGCATGATTTCATTACTTGGTGGCGTTTATAGCTCGATTATAATAAACACTGCTTTCTAAAAACTCCTAGGAAACATAACCTCAGTGTGTGTGAACGTCTATGCGAGTGTCTCATCTAAAAGATGGAGAGGAGAAAGCAGACCAAGGGGATGCATCCCGGGAGAAATATTTCCACATTTTTCCTCTCCGCTTTGTCAGTGCCGGGAGAGTCTGTCTGCAGCCACTTCATTTTCTTGGTCAAATTATTATCGAGGCAAAACTACAAGCCCCAGGCTTTAGCGAGGCATGGTCCGTGTTCGGTGGGAGGGACACAAATGGGATTTAACTTGTTGCCAGTCATTTTTGTGTGTTTGTTTGTTTGTGCTGCTGCTTTAAAAGCGAAACAAATTCCAGAAACAAAGCGGGGGGGAGGGGGAGGCCGGGGAGAGAGGGAGGAGGAAAACAAGCTCTATATAAAAGGCATATCATATTAAAATAATACATGGACACACCCACTGATATCAAGGGTACGATATCAGCCCTTCCCCAAGAAACTTATTTCTAAGTGGTAGCAGTTATAATCATCCAACAAGCCCCTTGCCATCACTCCCCCCTCCCTCCGCTAAAGGAAGAATGAAAGAAAGAAAACATGGAGACCACCCTGCCCGATATAAAAAGTGTTCAGAACAAGCTACACAAAGAGGCAGATCCTGCAAGCCCTACTCGTGCCAGGACACCAAGGAGCGAGCAGGGTCCGCTTCCCGAGCAGCCTCATTGGCGCTAGAGCCAGCCCCATCACCCCGACACCCGCCGAGTGCGGCTCCGGCCCCGAGCGAGGGACGGCACCTCGCTCCGGCACCTCCTCACGCCCGAGCCCCGACACGGGGAAAGCCAGCATCATTTCTACTCTGAGACTACCGAACGCCTCCTCCTACAGTCGATTGTGGCTTTCTTTCTACACCGGGCATTTCGCTGCGGTTACAAGGGGACCCCGGGGCGGGGGGAGAGGAGCATAGGGGAGGATGATGCGCTTTTGTAGGCCCTAAAATATGGATCCGCAGCTGACCGGGCCGAGTCCGAGACCCCGCCGAGCCGAGGGGTGCGGTGGAGGCGCGGTGCGGGGACAGGGCCGCGGCGGGACGGAGCAGCGGCGAGCGGGCAGCGGCGGGCGCGGCACGGCCAGGTAGGACGGGCGGATGGGCACCCCCGGGCACCGGCGCCCCCCCGCGCCCGGATGCCTTTGGCGGAGCGACGGAGTGGAAACAGCGCTGGGAGAAAGGAAGAGACCGTATCTATCCTTCTGCTGGGGAAGGGGTGGAAGCCGGGAGGGCGGGGGGGAGGGGGGGGGAAAGGGCGTCTTTTTTCTCGAGTCACCGAAAAACTGCAAAACCAGATCCATGTGTCATTTGCCAAAGATTACGTTTATAGGAGGCTAAAGAGCTTTAGAACAACACCAAGAAAATATTCCGGCAACAGTTTCTTAGGAGTCAAAGAGCAGCTAGAGGTCTTCTTCAAGCACTACTTGGGGTTTGTTTTGTTGGGGTTTTTTTTCTTACCAGGTTTTATTTTTTTTCCCCGTATTTTATTTCACACTCTTTGCTTCAATATCACAACGCCGACAAAAGCACCGGCCTAGAATGTTTTAACAGCAAACCAATCTGATTATAAAATTATGTATTTAAACCTCGAGAACAAAACAAGGTTTTTAACTTGTTCATTTCTCCCTTGCATTTTATTATCATCGTCTGCATAAGTCGATGGATAATTCTTAAAGGATATTTTAATTTTTTGTTCGATTTCTGAAGTAAGGAGAGCTTTCGTTACACAGGTACACCTATTGCCTAGGCAGGTGTAACGGCTCTTTTCTGCACACTGGCATATAAAATACTAGAGATATTTAGGATCTAAAAACCCGCACGTCTTCAAGTTGGCAGTGAGTACAAAAGTGTTCTGTTCTGAAAAATTCTGACAGTCGCAGCTGAACACAATAAATCTAGTGGATGCGCTACACTCCCTAGATAGGCTTTCTGTGGATGACATTCTACAGCTACAGGAATAAATAAATAAAATCTTCAGCTTTTAATTAAGGCGATTTAATTCAGACCTCTCCACTCAGCATAGTCGCCGTGGGAAATGTATACTCCAATGTTTACTCGGATCTCTTTCTGTCACTATTCTGTCTTGTTTTACGCTTACGACATCAGCAAAGCTTTCTGGCCCCTACAGCCATTGTTTCCCATTTCGACGTTCTCCGTTCAACCTCTGCCCGCCCAAGAAACTCCCTAAAGTTCAACAGGAGGGGAACTCAGTGCACTTAGTTCGTTAATGTCATTGTTTTAACGCTACCTCTCCCCTAGTTGCTCAGGCTCCTCTAAGGTATATAGTGCCCCGCTGGTGGTTCCTTATGGTACAGTGCAGCTTCTCAAAAGCTCATCGGATGGAGAAATTTAGCTCTTTTTGAAACATTTGAGTAACCGAGCAATTAGTTCTGAATGGGGTGGGGGGAGGGAAGACTAGAGAGCTTAAATAATGGGAGGGAGGGGGGAGAGACACAACACAGCTAGCCCGAAAACAACGGATGTGTATGCATGGGAGGGAAACTTAAAAGGTTTGTATTTAAAGTGTGCTTGCAAGGTCTTCGGCACAATATGTGCTGCTCTCCTTAAAGGGGCACCCAGTGCCAATAACCATTAGTCATCCAGGAGGGACGTTTCATTACAGATTTATCTTTAGGGGGAGTTCCCCGAAGGGAACATAGCTGCGGATTTCAAACCCGGTCCAGTTGCAGTTACACAGCGCGTACCTGCTGCAATAGAACGGAGAGATGCTTACCAGAGTTTCGGGAGTGCGCGGATAGCACCAAGGTCTCTGCAGTACTCCTTTCATCCGCGGAATACTATCTTGCATCCGAGGCAGTTCCCAGTCTATATTTGATATTAACAGCCTCAAACACGAGGCTCTCCCAAAGACATTTTTTTTCCAGGGTTTTCAAGCAAATTTCTCGGTGCCACAATGTTATGATGGAAGGATGCTGAAATGACAGGCCTCGTAGACGCTTGTCTTAATCATCGGCTTCTTAATTTAGTTTTAGTGCTGTGGTTTTGTGTGTGTGTGCGTGTGTGTCTGCGCTTGTGTGCGCGCAAGAGAAGCCTCTGACAACCTGCAGCTTCCTAATGACTGACGAGGCAGGGCTGCTGCAGCAAAGTAACACTTCCCTGGTGTGAAGACCTCTTACTGGGAAGTTTAGTTCACTACTGTTCTCGCAATCCTAATCGTATAACTTGTAACTAAAACCCATGGAAGAAGGATACAGCATGCTAAACAGACTAACTTCTAATCACTAGAAGCTGTTGAGGATTAACTGGAAGCTGGCTAGAGGCGGACACCTAAACTTAAGTCTACAAATGCGGAGAGAAGTCTGGACCATTGAATGCTTCTTCCTCTCCCTCTTTGCCTCCATTCATCCATCCACCTTCAGTCCCATTCACCCCTCTTCAAAATGTTTGACTACCTCTTTCTCTTTGTTAGTGCACTGCTCCGTCCCCATTCGCCATGCCTTAGCAGCAGGATATCAGTGTCTGCTGAGCAGTCCTTACCTTAATTGCCCAGGTAACCTGGAATAAATAAGGCAAGCTTATAGTCAAGGGGGAATAGAATTATATAAGCGTACATTGAGGCATTTACTGTACCGAATGTGATATTACTGATTGTTAAACCAAAGTGTCTGGACTCGTTTCATGGAAGCATGATGCCATCGAAGCGTGGTTATTAAATACCCTTTCTTCATGGCTGAAAAAAAACTCATTCATTTCTTAAGCTGTCAGTACATTTTAGCAGCTTAACCGCCTTGAAAGAGCCCGAGAGTACAGAGCCACTATACCCGTGTGAAGGGGGATTGAAGGCTGAAGCTGGGGCTGGGGGTGGTGCAAGGGAAGTACGCTATATGCATTGTGTACATTAAAGAGGGTCCTTTCTTCTTTTGGCCTTTAATTTAAAAACAAAATAAAAATAATAAAAAAAAAAAAGGGGGGGGGGGGGGAGGGCGGGATGTGGAGAAAAGTGTGTGGTTGAAACACTATCCCTACGAGTTATACCCAAGAGCTGCACGGAGATTGCTGTTGAATGGCACTTCGGCCAGGACGTTTCAGCTCAGCTACTGAGCCCCATCCTGACCCCGGAGCTGGATACTCTCAGTCCACCCCCGTCGATCGGTTCGGTGGATCCGCAGCGTCAACGAATGTGCAGGTGAGACATCATCCACATTCTGCAGAGAGCCAGCTCCCCTCTGCACACCCACCCGTGTTTCACAGGGCTGGGGCTGTGCGCCTCCGTTCCACGCACAAGCTTCTGTTCCAAACACTCCACAAAACCTTCCCTGTTAGGAAATGCTGCCACGAGCACGAATGTTGCTCTTTCTTAAGAGAATTCGGGTTTAGCCAGAGTTGAGCGGTCAAACCTGCCGCTCATGCAGTGCCCCGACGCACAAAGGTACCACTGAAGTGGAGTCGTGTTCGGGGCAGAGCTTAGGAAGGAACTGGCGTTAGAGCAAGACTCCCGCACTTCCAAAGTAAATATTTCTAGCTTTATAAACGGTGCATTTTCTGTCGAAGGAGAGGGGAAAAAAGGGGATTCGAAAGTTAAAGTCCAGCAGAAATTATAATTGACATGGCTTCTCTTACGTATCTTTTTCTCTCCTGTAAACAATGAATTAATCTTCATGGACTTAGAAAGATATGTACTACATATTGGACAAAACATTTCCTTTTTTGGTAGAACTGTATATCCACGGCATTATAAAATATATATATAAATCCTAAGTTTGTGCACAGAGTTTTATTCTGCACCCGTGACAAATGACCGAATGTTAAAAGTAGATTATCAAATGTTTTTAGGGTGCTTCTTGCGGCGTTAGCCTTTTGCTCAGAAATGCAAAAAAGATAAAACTTCTATTTTCTTCCCTGCTACATTTTCATCCCTGATCACAACACGAAGTAGACTCAGCTTTGACCTAAGAAACACCTCAAGGCATTAAAATTTCAACAGGCAATGTTAGTGTTACATTAAACAAGAACTCCTCCAGTTTGCTACAGAGCTGGGATTTGAATAAAGCGTTCAATGTTAACAAACAATACACACGTTCGGCACTTTGTGTATTAAATGGATCAAAGAGATTTGATAAGGCACAATGCACCATTTGTACAGACCTGATTGAGTTAATATAATATCAGCAAATTTTACGACGAAATGAATCTGTTTCTTTTCTTTGTGTTTAAAACCAGCACAGATTACAAATTTTAATGATCTGAAAATGTTTGGTATACAAAATCATGCTTATTTCAGTATTAGCAAAAACACAAGAAATTTTTCAACACAAACACCCAGCTGTGTCTATTTTAAAAGCAGTTCAATGACAGCTTGCACTTATGAGCATGCAATCAGCTAATTTCGCTTTTTTTTCTTCTGTGTTAATCAACACTTTCCTTCCTGCATATCAGAGTACAAATAGTATAGTTACTCCACATCAGTAAATGTTTACGTAACCTGTCCTTTCTCAAGAATCTGGTTACACCGAATCATTACATGCTAGACCGAGTAGGAAAACGCACTGGGCCCAGCCACCCTAATGGATCCTAGTGCACCATAATGACACATATTAGTTAATGATCATCACAATCATAATAATATGCAGGAAGCTTACCTTTCCTCTTACCTCTTGCCATGGTAGAGTCATATAATATCCTCCTCATTGCACTCTTCTTCAAGAAGTCTCATACACTGACTTCAGTGTTGAGAAGTGAAATAATTATAAATTGTCATATTTAAAGAAAAAAACAGACCAACCTGAATTTCTAAAAAAAAAAAAAAAAAAAAAAAAAAAAAATCCAGAACCAAACAACAAACAAACAAAGGAAAACAGAGTAGTTGTTGATCATTAACTTGTGTGTGTGCGTATGTGTCAGTAGCAACCTGTTATGAAATTGGTTAAATAAATACAATTGTGGTAAGGTCATTCGAGGTTAATCCAATGCACAGAGTTCATGCCATTCCCAATTGCAATTGTTTATTACCGGTTCATTTTACTTGTCCCCGTTATTTACTCTCTCTTTCTCACACTCGCTTTTCCTCCCTCCCTCGTGCACACACATACACAAAACGCACATCTGCACAGAACTACATTCATTGCAATGTGCTCTAACCTGAATATCCTTGCGATAAATTGTTTTAGCTGCGGTTGAGCTGCACGTATTGTTTCTACGGAGCATCTTTTCCTCCAGCACAAACGTGAAGCAGCTCAACGCGGTGCTAGACGTTTGCCACAGCTTTGGTCTGAATGCGATCAGCACGCTCTCTGTCCATTACATTTCCCCTTCTCCTCTCCGAGTAAGTAAGCTGCGCGATGTATTTCACTTTGTTTTCCGCTTGATTTTTTTGTTCCCGTGCTGACAGTAAAACACGATATGCTGTGGACGATTAATACCTAACTCTTTGGCGCCGGCAAAGCAGGGCCGCAAGCCCGAGCCTAGACCACCGCGTGTACTTGTGGAAAGCGGCGGTGCCAGACCCTTTCCCTGCCTCGGGAGCACCGGGCCCGCTGCCGCCCGCCCTCCAGCAAAACTAAACCCCGCGGAACCCAGACCCCGTGGCCAGGCCCACGGGCCGAGTCGACAGGAAACCGCAGTGTCGATTTTATGGGCTACCAAACCAACATTTATTTTGTACGCCTGGCGCGCGGCCTTGCTCGGCGGGCTCGGCCGCCCCGGGGGCGCGAAGGACGAGGCGGCCGGAGCCCGACGCCTCTCGCGTGGCTCTGGCGGCGGCGCCAGGGGAGCGGCGTCCGAGCGGGAGTGGCGCGGGGCTGAGCGGGCGGCGGTGGGCAGGGAAGAGAGAAGCCTGGCTCCGGCCGCCGCTGACACGGGGAGGGAGCAGGGGAAGAGATGGGCCGCTCGTTCCCGAGCCGCCCAACTCACAGTCCGGAGAGCGGCGGGCACGGCCCGAGCGGGCCGGAGCAGACCCCGTCTTCCCCCGGCAGGCCGCGGGCAGCGGCGTCCGGCCCCCGGTCGCTGGCGCAGCCCGGGCCCATCCCGCCGCCTGCGTCCCCTCCGGACGATTGGTTTGTTTTCTCCCTCGGTAAAATAACAAACAGAAATAACCGGGCCTGGGAAAATAAACTCGCCGAGCGGCTTCGGCAGGATCCGCAAAGTAGTGCCTCCGCCGCCACCGGTGTGCCGGGCCTCCCACCCCGCCTCCTTCGTCGCCAGAGGAAGGGGCAAAGCGGCCCGTGGCAACTTTAGTCCGCCGGCGGAACTGGGGGAGCGGGCGGCCGGGCCGGGCCGGGGCGGGCTGTTCGGCGCGGGGGGATTTGTGCTCGCGGCGGCGGCCGGGGGGGGGCGCGGGGCGGGCGCGCGCACCGCGCGGTGATGCGCCCCGCGCCGGTATCCCTGCGCCGCGGGAGCCGCGGCGGCGGCGGGGGCGGGGCGCGCGGGGCGGGGCGGGGCGGGGCGGCGCGCCGCCATTGGCCGGCGGGCGGGCAGACGCGCGGGCACGCCGCCGGCCCTGATTGGGCGGCCGGTGGGAAAGGTTAAACCAAAAAATGTTTTACAGCCCCGGTGCGTGCCGGCAGCTCTGAAATTAATTGCGGCCGGGGCGGGCTGTATCGCCCGTCTGCCTCGCTCCGCGCCGGCCCGCGGCGGCTGCTGCTGCTCCCTCCTGCCTCCCCCTGCGCTGCCGTGCCGGGGGAACCGGGCACCATGAAGTAGCTTTTTTTTTTTTTTTTGTGTGTGTCTGTGTTTGTGTGTTGTTGCGCTTTTTTTTTTTTTTTTTTTTTTTTTTTTTTTTTTTTTTTTTAGGTTTCAGAGGGGTTTTTTCCCGTTTTTACCTTTTTTCTTTTTTTTTTTCCCTCCGCTCCGACTCGGTTTGATTTTTCTCTGATCGGTGATTATTATTATTATTATTTTTTCCCTCCCCGGCGGTTCCTGTCCGTGCTACATGACTTGCCAGCGCTTGAGACTGCGGTCCAACTGCGCTGCCGCCGCTGCCGCCGCCGGTGGTGCCGCCGCCGCCTCGGCCACCGCCACCGCTTCGGCCGCCGCCTCCGCCGCCGCCCCGCGCGCAGCTCCCTCGGCCGCCGCAACTTTCCCCCTCAGACTAGTGTGTGATGTTGGATATGGGAGATAGGAAGGAAGTGAAAATGCTGCCGAAATCCTCCTTTAGCATAAACAGCCTGGTGCCCGAAGCCGTCCAGAGCGACAACAACCACAGCAGCCACAGCCACCACAACAGCCACCACCCCCATCACCACCACCATCACCACCACCACCACCACCACCCGCCGCCGCAGCAGCCCCAGCGAGCGGCCGCAGCCGAGGAGGAGGACGAGGAGAAGGGGCAGCACCTCCTGCCGCCCCCCACCGCCGCCGCCTCCGGCGCCCTGGAGGTGGCCAAGGCGGACATGCTGGCGGGCAAAGGCGAGGCGGGCGCGGCGGCGGCGGCGGCAGCGGAGCTGGAGGAGAAGGAGAAAGCGGCCGAGGAGAAGAAGGGGGCGGCGGAGGGGGCCAAGGACGGGGAGAGCGGGAAGGAGGGGGAGAAGAAGAACGGCAAGTACGAGAAGCCGCCGTTCAGCTACAACGCGCTCATCATGATGGCCATCCGGCAGAGCCCCGAGAAGCGCCTCACGCTCAATGGCATCTACGAGTTCATCATGAAGAACTTCCCCTACTACCGGGAGAACAAGCAGGGCTGGCAGAACTCCATTCGGCACAATCTCTCGCTCAATAAGTGCTTCGTCAAGGTGCCCCGCCACTACGACGACCCGGGCAAAGGGAACTACTGGATGCTGGACCCCTCCAGCGACGACGTCTTCATCGGGGGCACCACCGGCAAGCTCCGCCGGCGCTCCACCACCTCTCGGGCCAAGCTGGCCTTCAAGCGGGGCGCCCGGCTCACCTCCACCGGACTGACATTCATGGATAGGGCAGGATCCTTGTACTGGCCTATGTCCCCCTTCCTCTCCCTGCACCACCCCCGGGCCAGCAGCACTTTGAGTTACAATGGGACCACGTCCGCCTACCCCAGCCACCCCATGCCCTACAGCTCAGTGTTGACTCAAAACTCCTTGGGAAACAACCACTCCTTTTCCACGTCTAATGGGTTAAGTGTTGATAGACTAGTCAATGGAGAGATACCTTATGCCACTCATCACCTCACAGCAGCAGCTCTGGCCGCCTCAGTGCCGTGTGGCTTGTCAGTTCCCTGCTCCGGCACCTATTCCCTAAACCCCTGCTCTGTAAATCTCCTAGCAGGACAGACGAGTTACTTTTTCCCCCATGTTCCTCACCCTTCAATGACTTCTCAAAGCAGCACTTCAATGACGGCCAGGGCAGCCTCCTCCTCCACGTCGCCACAGGCGCCCTCCACTCTCCCCTGTGAGTCCTTAAGACCTTCTTTGCCAAGTTTTACAACGGGACTTTCCGGAGGACTTTCTGATTATTTCACACATCAAAATCAGGGGTCTTCTTCAAACCCTTTAATACATTAACATCCATGGGATCAGACTGTAAGTGAACATTTTACACACATTTGCATTGTAAATGATAATTAAAAGGAAAAAAAAGCAAAACAAAAAAGTCCAGGTATTTTTTATTAAGTCCCCCATTTTCTGTACGTTTGTTCAGTCTTTAGGGTTGTTTATTATTCCACCAAGGTGAGGAGTGTCAGCAAGGTGCAATGTGGGGAGATTGCATTGTAGACTATGAAGTTTGGAAGACAAAATTATAGTAGAATGTGTATCTAAATAGTGACTGCTTTTGCAATTTTTTACTCAAATATGATAAGTCTATCACTAAAAGCCGCCCGATTCTCCATGTTTGCAGTATTATAAGTTATCATGGATATGTGGGTGGGTGCAGACCTTGAAAGAAAGAAAGAAAAAAAATCCGAACCAAACCACTAAATTTATGAAAACTATAAAAAAACCTTAAATCGTAATTTGTATTTAAGCAGAATTAATACTGAAAAATGCCCAAGATCTACTTTTGGCCATTTATTATTTTATTCTTTTCTTTACCGAACTGCTTTTTTTTTATTATTATTATTCATTTGTTTGTTTGTTTACTTTTAGACCAAAGATTGGGTTTTAGAAAATGCACTCAGTGTACGAAGTAATTTAAAAAAACAGCAACATTATTTCAGTTTGCAGCACTGCCCATTCAAATGAATCAGAAGGGGACAAAATTAATGATTGCCTTCAGTTTGTGTTGTGTATATTTTGATGTATGTGGTCACTAACAGGTCACCTTTATTTTTTTTTCTAAATGTAGTGAAATGTTAATACCTATTGTACTTATAGGTAAACCTTGCAAATATGTAACCTGTGTTGCGCAAAAGCCGCATAAATTTGAGTGATTGTTAATGTCGTCTTAAAATTTCTTGATTGTGATACTGTGGTCATATGCCCGTGTTTGTCACTTACAAAAAATGTTTACTATGAACACACAGAAATAAAAAAATAGGCTAAATTCATATATACTTGATAGTTTTTTTGTCTCTTTTATTAACCCTGATGTGGCAGAGGCTTTAAAGTTACAGTGAGATCAGAGTGCTGCTTTTTGCACAGTCCACCATTTTTCACATGCTCCTTCCTTTCTCCCCCCGCCCCCTCCCATGCTGTCTTTAACTGCAGTATTTTCAAATGTAAAGGATCAGGGTATTTAATTAAACACCATGGCCACAATTTTGATGTCCATTTTGGGGCAGAACTCTTATAAAGTCTGCTTAAAAATAGTTAGTAGGAGGTAGGGTATCTTACTAAAATCTGACTTATGCTGAAGATGCTTAATATTGCAAGTGTATGCATATATACGAGCATACATATACAATTTAAATATATTAGCACGCATTGGGAAAAAAGCCAAGGTGCATTGTTATATAGGTACGTGTTCTTCCTGCAATCTCTGAAATGCAATCAAAGACTTATTCTCCTGAAAGAAATTAATTTCTTCTCTATGATGACTCGAGATATATTAGCAGACAATGTGTATGTGTGCGTACGTACATGCACATATTCGCTATCATATGATGGTTTGACCAAATTTAGCAGGCTATGTGATATGCATGTGTACAAAATAGAACCCTTATCTTAAAGGGGCATTCTTCCGGAAGTACCTAGGCTATATGTATTTGCATGCTTTTCGTGCTGCAGACACTTTGGCTGTAGGTATTGTGGAAGTAGCGGTATTTTGTGGCAGCCGGTTGTGTCGGTGCCCCTCGGGCCGGGCGGGGGGGCAGCAGCCGAGCGCGGTGAGGTGAAGGCGCAGTCCGGGATAGGGAGGCAGGGCGCCGGGGGGTCACGTGACGCCCTGCCTCGCATACCGATGTTTGAGCGTTTTAGGGGGTAAAAAACCCAAACAAACAAACAAACAAACAAAAAGCATCGACAGACCAAACCTGTGTGGATGCACTTAAATGTAAAGTTTTGAAACCGAGCTCTTTTTCTCTCGGTGCCTGCCAAAGCCCAGTAACTCACGCAGGCGTCCCTAAGAAAGCTCCGTTGCCCGGAGAATCTATCCATTAGTTTTAAGGGGGCAACGCAGCTAGTAATTTTAAGAAGCATTTAATCCTTGAAAGAATTGGTGTCTTGATGAGTTTAGGGAAGCCTATAAAGGCCACAACTCTTGAAAATAATTAGAAAACTTGTGCAAAAGGTTTAGGAACTAATTGGATCCCGCGGTGAGTCCGCAGAGGACAAGTTGTTCATTTGTTACGTTTGTAGCCTAAACTGAGCTCTGCAGCAGTGCAATAAATCGGCTACTGCTCACAATAGGCCCGATGAAAAATAATCTCTAGGTCGGAGATGTTATCGCAAACGCTTTAAAGAGCTTATCTTAGAAAGACAGAAAAGAGGAAGAAAAAGAAAAAAAAAATTCCCGGGCGTGAATAAAGAAGCAATAGAAAATCTGATTTCTCGCAAACAGTGTATTTGTCGTGCTGAAAGAATAAGGGGAGGAAGAAGGAATCCTCCAAAAATAAGTAATATATAAACAGATGCAAACAGATCTACAGGAAAGAGAGAGAAGTGAAAGGTTATGGATGAGAGATGGGACACCCAGCTCTGCACTGTGTGGGGGAGAAGGAGAGAACTCTCTGATATTCTTAGCTTTCACTCTCACTCCTGCAATCCAAAATTAATCATCACTATGAGAAAACGATTGCTTTGTTTGGGGATGAAGAGATGATACCACCACTTGGAAGCTCCTACCCTCCCCCATTTTCTTCACTCTATTGTCATTAAAACAAGTGATGAAAAAATACTAAAAGCCAAAACTCTTTTTCAACAAAACTATCGGAAAAAATAAAATGCAGTAGTTGTGATTTAAATTCTTGAAGCCTAGAGACCCCGTTCTGTGTATTAGTGCCTAAACAACTTAAAAGAGCAGCATCTGCTGCAGCTGACAAAGAAAATGATTTATTATTTACCACTTGCAACTGGTTGTATACTGTAGGAAATCCAATAGCACATACGTAAAGTTTTATTTTGTTTGCAATGCTAAAAAAAATCTGCTGTCAGTTTACTGAAAGGAGGAAAGAGACAGATCAGCTTGGAAGAAAGCACAATCTCGCCATGTCAGAGATTGAGGTTGACTAATAAGCATTAATTAGATAAGCCAGATGCATAATAATTCCTGAAAAGTGTAGCCTTGATGTACGTCTCTCCAGACTTAGTTTAAGCCAGCACTCGCTCCCAGAGCCCTCCTTTAGGTTCGGTGTTGCAAAGTATTGCCTGAGGAGTTCAGGTGCCACAGGCTTTCCCCTCTTTCTCTTACACCAGGAGCAGAATCAAACTATTTTTGTAAAGGAAAAAACAAATCCAACCCAAAACAAAACCAAAATAACACCAATAAATCGCTAAAGTTGTGACGGATGGTATCAGGACTGCTAAGGCCCCAAATATGTCTTTACCTTTGCCTGCTCCCCAGCCAGAGAAACCCTTTTGTTCGCTGAGGATGTCTCCTAAGCTGATCTTTGCACAGACTCGTTCGCCACTGAATTCGAGGTGGTGGTTTGTTTGTTTTTCTTTTTCTTTTTGTTGTTGTTTTATTGTTGGGGGTTAGTGTTTTTTGGGGTTTTGTTTGTTTGTTTGTTTTTGTTTTTATTTTCTTTTTTTGCTGGTGATGGGTTTTTTGTGGTTTGGTTGGGTTTTTTTTTGGGGGGGGGATGGTTTAGCTTACAGTATTTCTGTTATCTGATACTTGTTTCTGCGGTGATTTATGTGTCAAATTCTCAAGCTAAGCTTTTAGGATTTTTTTAATACGCACATTTCTAGAATGATGTGATGTCTTAGCGTCGTTTCTTCAGCGTTTCCTAATTTAGAGTGTTTATGGGGGACGGGCAGTCTTTATGGAATTAAGGAGCTATTGTTATATTCTTAGTTGATGTTTGAGGTGATTAACTTTGCTCGCGTAGATCGTAGGAGAAGAAATCTGCTCATCAAGAAACATCCAATTACGACTTTAAGACTGCCTTCGCAAACATGTTTGAAGCATAATAAACAGTAACTCGAATTCTCGACGAGATATTTGGCCAACCGATTTTTGTCATATTTTAGATATCTTTTGTTACAGTAAAATATCATCCGTTATGAGGAATGTATTCCTAAGAAAGGGTTTAAAAGAAAGTGAACAAAAATGTAATTTGACTTGAATGGCACAAAACTACTGTTTGGGGGAGTGATTTTTTTTTTAACCTGATACTTGAAAAAAATAGTTTAACCAGGACGTCATTTTGCTCTTTATAACTTCTTCTGATGATTATTAAGATTTATGTCAGAAATTATGATTCAGGTACACACCCCCTCACCACTTGTGTTAATATGAGGTCTCAATCACCATGTATTCACTATTCACTCAAGCAAAACTCCCACTGAACTCCGGTTACGTTTTGACTGAACCACATCAGAGTTTTGCTTAAGAAAGAACATTGAGCAAGACCCCTTCTTTTATTAGCCATTTTATTCTTTAATTGTTGTATTTTCCCTTAGGATGGGAAACAAACAAACAAAAAAAAAAGTCTTCCTGTAGATAATCACCGCTATTGCACTTAATTGTGTGATCGCGGATAGTACACCCGCCCGAGAAAGTATATGCGCATACATCTTACGAGACTGCAAATTCAGCGATTGGCAATAAATATGTATACATACATATAGACACACACAGACTGCAGAGGTGTCTATCCATCGCACTAGTGTCTGTAGTAGCTTCTCTGCTTTTCTGTGCCCTGAAATGTTCTTCTTTCTAATACCCCTCCTTTCCGCCCCGTGGTGAAAGTGCCTGGGTAAATGGGTCAAAAACTGGTGGGCAAATGGGTTAGGAAGAGGTGAAGGTGAAGATCAATAGAGGTTTTAGGGCTGGCTGTGTCTGTTGTGCTGGGTTTGTGTGACTGTGCCCAGAGGGCGGAGTTCCTGCACATTCCTACCTCACCGGAGAACCTGCCCTCAACTCCACTTCAGCTACTCCAGAGAGATGGGACCCTCCAGAAGAAACCTGCCCAGCAATCCTTCCCGCCAGAAGGGTAGGTGCACTTCAAGAAAATCTTCCCTACCTCTTATCCCCACAGGCAGATCCATGTGATACGAATGAATAGAGATGACAGACTCCTGTCTAAACGTACAGTTTCCCGGTGCCCCCCGATAAGCAGATCGCCCGTGCAACCGAAGCACAGTTTAAAAGCACCAGTTACACCAAAACTGCGTGTGCCTAATGTCAGGATTTTCTCTCTCTCTCTTTTTTTTTTTTTTTTTTTTTTCGGTCTCTTCCTCAAAGTGTTTCCTCCCCCGGCCTTCCCCCTCCCCCTCGGGCTCTTTCGTTTCAATCGGTAAGTTGGAAGTTTCTTCGCCGATTTAGCAGTTCTTGTGGCTAATCTGTAGATATTTTAGCTTATTTTGTTAACGTGCTCTTTGTTTGCTGTTTGCCATCAATGTCAGAGGAAGTCACACGGGTGCAATGTTGTGTTTGCCTTTTTTAAGATGCCAGGAGAAACTGCCTCTACCTGCAAGAAAGGCGCACGATGGCACTTGGGGATTGGAATCCTCCGACGGCACCGGGTGAGTGCGGATTTTACTCCTCTTTTACACTCAGGAATCAAGTAACTGCACGCGCGATTTTTGTCCACTGGTACCAGAATGGGAGAGAGCGCCATTCCCGCAGATCCCTGAGCGTGCTCTGCCTTTTTGGTCACAGCACAGAAATATTACGGGGGCTAGGCAAAATTCCCCTCCACCACTCATTTTGGGAGGAAATTTGGTCCTTTATCCATCTCTGCTATATGAAAGACGATTTTAGCACGGCGAGTATAGGCGGATTCCTTAATGAATTATTTCTAAAAATTCTGAGACTGTCATTTGAGAAAAAGCTACAGGCTTATCACACCTTTAGGGGTTGTGTAAAGACTGCTAATATCCCTAAATTTCCAGGGAAGTGACTAAATGCCAAAAAATTTGGGAAATAGAGGGGAGAGACCTTGCAAAGAGCAGTACTGAGCTGGGTTTTGCTTTGAGTGCTCCAGCGGAGAAAATGTGCCCTTACAAGGGATCACGGGCAACGTTCACGTCCATGAGAGAGCACCAGGCACCCTCCCTTTGTCTTCCCACTCCCCAAATTCCATGACTGCGTTTTGTATACGTGGAGATCTACGTGCCGAAATCTCGGGATAGGGGCGGAAGTTTAAACGACTGATAAAACTGATGTGCTCAGTGTGCTCATCCTGGCGGGTGGGGGGCAGACGCGCTGGTGCGTGGGCAGGACCCGGGATGCGGCCCTCCGTGGACCGACTTGTTCCTCTTTTGCTGTTCTCATGTGGTGTAGGGGAAGAGCCGCGGCTGGTGTCCCACCCGGCGGATAACTTTTGACCCCTTTGCTCCTGCTATTTTTGACTTCATGAAAATAATTAATTATTTTAACATACAGTAAAGCTGAATTTTTCGTGAAGCTGAGCTTGGGATATCTCAGCCCAGGGGGCAGCTGTACTGGGCGCCTGTCTCTTTCGCATCGCAGAAACCGATACCGGTGCAGGGAGACGAGTCCTCGCACACGCACAGCACACGCCGGCGGTGACTTTGTGACAGATCCGCCGGCGTGTTGTGTGATCGGCGCAAACCTGTCCGGGGACGGCCCCGCGAGTGCCGCGAGGCGCCTGTGGAGCTACCCACGCCCCGCGCTGCGGAGAGCGGCATCCGCACTCGCGTATCTCCGGGACGGAGGGGACCGGCGCCGCCAGCCCCGGGGCCTTCCCGGCACGGGCGAGCCGCCGTGCCCGTACCCTCGTGTCCGCGGGGTGCGGCGGGGCCCTGCGCGGCGGCGGCGGCGGAGGCGCTGCGCCTTCCGCGGGCTGGGGGCGCTCTTGGCCCGCGGGAGAGCCGCCTCGCCGGGCCCGGGCAGCGGCCGCGCTGCGCCCGGCAAAGCGCGGCGTCCGCTCGAGGCCTCTCCCGCCGCCCGGCAGCCCCCGCCCGGCCGTAAAACGGCGGCTTGCAGGAGGCGTTCGTACTCGCAGGGCCTGGGTCCGTGCCCCCCCTCCCCTCAGAAAGGAGGAAAGATCTGAAGTGTTCTTCTCCGTGCAGATTTAGCCTTGCGTTCTTCTAGGTACCATCAGACAGATGTTGCCCTAGGTAAAGGCGTTTAAAGTCCTCTTCCCGAGAGCTAGTCCAGGATGCTCCGATCCAGGAAAGTAATTGTTAAACTCACCTCTGGCTCCACTGGAGCAGAACAAACCAGGGAAAACTTGAAAAATAAAAAGAAAGAAAATAATTAAACTGCCAAAATAAACAAATAACCAAAGAGACTAGCAGCAACCTCCCCTCCTCCCCCTCTTCAATACCGTGTAACAGAATACAGTATCAGGCTAGCGAATTAGACTCAAAGCGAGCGGATTTGCTGCACTCAGTCGGGGAAATGAATGCAAAGTCCATTTCAAAGAATTATCTCTAGGGAGTCCTCCAAGTGTATTTGGGGTTATCCGTGATTTGAGAGGAAAGACTAAACGAGAGGGAGTCTGAGAAAAGCCTGCCATTGTCACCCTACCCTAAGGTGAGTAAAGCATCCCTGTAAAGCTAGCTGCAAAGAAATGCTTAACCTAAGCCCGAGAGGTGAAACCTCTCCTCGCCCGGAGCCGCCTGACCACGGAGCCTGAATTTCGAACTACAAAGGCGGCACGAAGCCTGGGCTCTCTTGGGCTGACTTTTTTTCCCCGCGGTGGGGAATTCAGAGCTCTATACAAATGATTTCGCAGGGGCATCTTTTACAGGAAAGTAGAAACACGTGAAATGAGCTCTTCCCCTTCGGGGCTCTCCCGACAGCTCTCCCTTGACGGTGGCAGTGGAACAGGGTTTGCAGTGGCCGGCCGGCGGGGGAGACCTCGCCGAGATCCCCAGTAACTTGGAGGCCCTCCAAGCTAAGTGTTTGCCCTGCACTGTTCGCTAGTGGAAGGAAGAGAACCCCTCTCCATCGCCTCTCGACCCCACACCCCCACCTTGCTTGCTTTTACTCAGAAATCGCCCCATCTCAAGTATTCAATATTGACTAGTCTGCTAAATTAATTCTATCCAAGAGGAGACACATACCTGCCAAAAAATCTGACCAAAGCAGCCTGGTTATAGAGTAAAAGATAGGAACCCTTTCTCAGTCTCCAAACACAACTAGGACAAAAAAAGGAGAAAAAGTTGTATTCTCATTTTAAAAATATGCATAATCTCATTGTGAAGCGTGGCATGTCCCAAAAGAATGCAATACTTTTATAAATTAAATACGGGTAATATTCACTGGTTACCAAACTGTTATTTTGAATCTAAAATCTTGGTGATGCTATACTAAAAGCTGCATTTCAAATCCTTTTACGATGCTTGCACACCCAAACACTCTTTATTCCCACACCAATATATTTTCTAACGGGGATGGTGGCTCTGATTAGACTTTTCACTAGACCCCCGAACAAAACAAAGCTGGGACAGATTGCTAGAGAGGTCTGTGGCTGGGTATGGTTAAGCACATCACATAATCATTTATATATTTAATGCTATGGCTCATAGGCAACTTCACAACAGGCTGGTGATAAGTAAATCTCCTTTTAGATTTCTGAGCTTCACTTCTGATGGCGAGTGCATCTAGAAGACTCCAAACTCAGTGTAGATTTTGTACCACACTCACAGTGGTACAAAATGGCAAGGGTTTTTTTATTAGCATATAGTATGCACACACTCATATGGGTTTATGAGAAAACAAATGAGAATCCTGCAAATAAAAATGGCGTTGTTGCTTTATAAATGAACTTTTCCATCTATATTAATCTTCCTATAGCTATACATACACACAGGTATACACGTGTGTGTATATGCTTGTATATATTTGTCCGATCTTTTCTGACTGCGAAGGTGTCATCTAGCACGCATCAGAAAAGGCAGCTCTTTTCTTGTTTTCTTGTTTATGCTGCTTGAGTAAAGTTGTTTGTTTTGCTGGGAAGTGTAAGTTGCCTTTAGTTATGTCATCACTATCATTTGCATTTAGGTGGAAGGGTAGGACTTATTACCTCTATTTTTATTACTAAATCAGTGAAGGTAAAAGTACTAATAATTAAATACAGATCTCTGATTGCGGGTTGGAAGAGCAAAATCGATTGTCTCCTCATCAATAAGACAAGTGTTGAGTAGCTTGCTATTGATTAGTATGTTTATTTATGCAGATCTTTAGGTATTTGCTTACATATTTCGGGTTCTTTGTCTGCTAATTATTATACCAGATTGGTTTGAAAGAAAGAACTTAGACTGGGAAACATACTTGACAGATCCATTCTTAGCTAACCTGATAGTGGATTATTGCAATCCAATAAGTTTAACAAATTACTTATACGTGCTTGCCTTTCGAGCAATTAGGAAACCGTTTCAGATTAAAACCCCTTGTTGCATTCGGGGTCGGTTCATTTAAATAATGGGGCATTATGTTTAGATATTTTCCAAATGAAAAATGGGTTTCTGGATCTGCAGAGGCTGAACAGGAGTTGATGTGTACTTCGCCTTCCGGGCCCTTGGCTTCCTTTGTAAGTGTAAAACACCTTCCCAGCAACAGAGTGGCCCCTGGGGTTTCCTCATAGATGGAATGTAAGGATTGGAAGTAATCTGAATATCGAAATCAGGAATCGATATATTAAAAGAAAAAAGCCTACCAAACAAAACAAAACAGAGGGATCGGCATCCAAATATCAGAGAGCTCAAGGCAAGCAGTATTTTGAGTAGATTTTTTTGCTTAATGATTTAATCGGTCCAAAAGGAATCGCCCCAGCCTCTCTGCCAAACGGTCTGTTTTCCAGCCATCCCCTCTCAGGACCCCAGAAGGCTGACATTTTGATCTATTTTTTTAACACACTTTTCCAGCCGACACCCTCATTTTCTTTCGCAGCCGTTGCGGGGAGGGCTCTGCTTTATCAATATCTTCCCCGCTGCGCTTCGGCTGTGCCGATACAGGCAGCTCGGCAGCAAGGAGCGAGCCCGGGAGCAGGGATGGCTGGCGGGGCCGGTGTGAGAGCCAGGTGCAGGGAGGGCAGGCCGCCTCGCAGGGCCCACGCCGGGCGCGCTGCCCCGCGGGGCGCGGCCCCGCCGCCCTGGGAGCCTTGGCCGCCGCTTGCCCGGGGAGCAGCGCGACGGGAGCCCGAGCCACGGCTGGGCAGCGGGAGCGAGACCCGCGCCGTGCTGAGCGAGTGTTGAGCCCTGCTTCACTTATCTCCCCCGTCTTTGGCTTTCGGCGAGTTTTGTTGGGGAGGGGGGAGGATTTTTTTTTCCCCTCTTTCTTTTACCTCCAGGAACTGCTGCTTTACAACCTGTAGAGATAAGACAACCTCGCATCAGATGATCACAGAGATAAGTAATCTCTCCCCTCGGCCAGCGGTATAGCTGACCGTATGCTCTTGAATCTTAGAGCGCTAAGTCTTTCCTGTGAATGAACGAGAAAACACTCGACAGGTCGTGAATAATCGTTTTAATGAGTGTGTAAAAGCGTGCGACGGGGTGCACGGAGCTGTCGGGTTAAACAAACAACTTGTACCCTGACGAAATCCGATTGTTAAAGTGCAAAGTGGTGTCAGTCCAATTTCCATCCCAGTTCTAAAAACCACAGATCTAAGTCGCGGGAGTCCAATTTTCCCCATTAAGAAAAATAACAATATTTTCTGAACGTAAGTGCGATCGTCCCTAATGTTAGCCTTTGGCTAAAAAAGACCAGTTGCATATCAGAGGTACCGAAGTTATTTTTATTATTTTTTGTTATTCTTGAAGACGATAGTTAAAAAGTGTGTATTTGACATTTTCCTAGATATTATCAGATCAATGCGGTAAATATTTTCCTTTTTTTGTGTGTCCGTCGCCTCCCTCTCCGTATGTTTTTTTTTTTTTTTTTTCACAGATCACTGGAGGCAAACATCGAATTAATTGGATCTCAGTGACTGAGGTTGGTAACTTTGTATTGAACTAAGGTTATCTCTGACATAGTGTTCAGGTGTTTACAAGACATTTTAGGAGTTTCTAGAAAAGGTAAATCCACACAATACATACGATAAAATTAAAAGGATGTTACAATATTGTATACTCCAAATCCAAGTTATACTACCCCTGTGTCGGGAGGTAACATTCTATGGGCCTATAATAATCTATCTAGAACTTATAAATTCGGAAAAAGGAGGGGTTTTGTTATTGTTTTGGGTTTTTTTGTTTTTTTAAAAAAAGCCTGACATGGGAATAGCCATGTCTGTCTCCTGTACAACTAGAGGGCCTTCCTTGCACTATTTTGTAAACGCAAATACCACTTTTCTAAGTCCATTGATTATTTTTTCAAGGTTAGTAATGACGAGTATTCCTAATGTTTATTGTTGCTGAAGACTTTCAGACCGACGGCAGGTCTGGCACTTTCTATGAAGAGCGATTTTCAGATGTGTCCTCCCTTTCTTTGAAAGTGCCGGCTTGACCAAAGTGAGGTGAGGCAAGGCAAGCCCAGCTGGAAACCAATGCTTTTTAAAGTTTCTCCACTCTTCCGATTAATACTCGATTTTTCAAAAATAACATGACATTGGAAAATGAACGATATGACAAAATGTATTACTAGGCTATAGACATAATGGGGACCCAATGCAGTGGCATGAATGCGAAATTTACTTTTGATACTTGTGGAAGTCGAATCTGGCCATTCATGATCTAGATAGGAGCGTCCATATGGCTTTGGTCGCAAACTGATTTCCAGGGCTCACAGCATTTTGAGTTAAAAGATAGTTTTTGGGTTTGGTTTGGGGATGGGTGTTTGGGTTTGATTTTTTTTTTCCTTTTCTTTTGGCTCTGATATTTTTTTGGGGGGGGGGGGTAGGTTTTTGATTGGACTTTTTGTTTGCTTATTTTTTGTTTTTGTTTTTATTTTTTTGTTGGTTGGTTTTGGTTGGGTTTTTTTCTTCACAAAGACAGTTTTGTGTCGTGCTTTAGAAACTACATAGGCATTGAGAACAGATATCAGCGAATTTCGGATTCCCAAGCATGGCAGAATTGTCTTTGTATACCTTCCTCTGAAACCGGTGATAGAACGCAAAGAGAGGAAGAAGTAAAGAGAGGGAGAGAGGGGAATAAGGGGGAAAAAGACTCAGCCCTGCTGGATTAGGTAGCAGATCTATAACTAATGGAGCATACGATCACGTAACCGTATTTAACAAGCATCTGACCGACGTTCTGGGCATTTTCAAACATGGCTTTGTTCAGACTGTATGACTTGAAACACACCATTGCCCGGACCAGTGTGAACGCTGGAGACGCAAAACTAAAATGTTCCCACTGTTTTCCTTAACTCCCTACGTGAGAAGAAAAGGGACATAGGCTCAGTCCCACGGAGGAAAGAGGAAAACGAAAGACAAAGCACAAGGACATATGCTACCGGAGCACAACAGGACAGAAGTCTGCACCCTGAGAACTAGGGAACATTTCTCATCCCCCTGAAGACTAATGCCCTCCTCCTGCAACTGCAATTTCCTTTGCAACCAAACCGTGCATTAAATGGGCATGGTGGATAGTAAAGACCTATCAGTTTTCTGCTGTAGTTCTGCTAATAAATAAAATTCTAAATGTTTAAAACACTCTATCTGTCACATTCACAGGATAGGTACTGTAAATTCCTGTTGAAAATACACAAACAGAGATCCAAGAGGTTGCCTCTGTTTTTGTATCTCTCTCTCACAAGAAATGCACTATCAAAACATTAATTATATTTGAAAGGGAACAGATTATTTGTTTGAGAAAGAATTACATTCTTGAATTTATATTCCACGCAGACCTCTCCTCCTGTCTGCTGAGAGGGCTGAACTGTAAATCTGTCTCAAATTATTTACCCCTAAAATGCAAGTAGGTGTGTCACATTAGAGTAGTAGAGAGATGGGAGATAATCTGTAGGTGCTTTTAGACACCTCTGTGGGATGGGTCGTTAGGGAATATCGAAATGAACACGAAATTGCAAATCTAACATGAGATGAACATACACGTTTATTCTTTGACAATGAAAATACAAACGCACATAGACACGCAGAGTTGAACCTAGTTAGTTATTAAACACGATGACTCACGGGAGTTTGCGCTCGCAGTTCCTTTTAGTTTAGTTGGTTTGCTTCGCGTTTTTTTTTTTTTTTGTTGTTGTTGTTTTTGTTTGGTTTGGGTGGGGTTTTTGTTTGTTTTGGTTTGTTTTGGTTTTAGATTGTTTGGGTTTTTTTTAATGCTTTCATGCACATCTTGTGGTAGCCGATAGTTGCAAATCTACTAACCGTCTGATGAGTCATCACTTAAGTAATGGGAAATCTCTTATAAATTGTACCTTCTTTAATGCTTTTAAGAACACTAATTAAAGGGTTAAATAGATACCTTCATATCTTTACCTTTCTTTGAGATAAATAGTGATTTAGTGGGACTTTATTAGGAGCTCTTGAAAAACTCTCCTCGATGTCTGCTTTTTCCACTCTCCGCTAACCAGACCTTCAGCATTTCCTAACCTACCTTCAGACTCCGTTAGTTGTCTCAGCAGCGTCGGTCCCCAGCATTGCAAGTGTTTTGGCAGGAATTGATGTGAGCAGTCCGCTCAGAAAGTTTTTTGGTGCTGTGGTCTCATGCTTGGGGAAATTCGTCACTGAACCAGTGCCCTTAGCTTGGGACTCGGGGAAGCTGCGTTAGCACCAGGTCGTGCAGAGCTGAGCCCTTTTCTTTATTGCTGTATTTCTTGAGCCCTGGGAAACCCAAGCCATGGGGCCTGAAGGGCGGTCGCAGGGAGCACGGAAGGTGGGGGTGGGCGGACTCTCTGCCTTGGATGTGCCTGGGATGTGCTCTCTCCCTGATTAGGTATCTGTGGAGGAAGAAGGTGACGTGAAGAGAAAAGCCTGACAGCCGAAGTGGGAACTGTCCGGGAGAAGGATCCGTGATGAATGAGGTCTGAGAACTCATGATGCACAAGCAGCCCAGGACAGTGTGCTGGCATCAAATGCCGGTTTTTGTTCGCTACAACCATAAAGAAAAATGGGGGGGGGGGGTGAAGGTGGGGTGGGGGAGGGGGATCCTGGGGAGAGGGTCAGTGAGGATTGGGAGTGAGAGATCGGAGAAATTAGTGGCTGTAGTGTTAGCATGAGTTCATCGTCTCCTCGGGAGAAGGAAAAGCTGCGTTTGTCAAAAGGGCTAGAGCCCTGATGGGAGGCAGAGGCGCCATCGGAGCGCTCTGAGATGCGGCTGTGAAATGTGGATCCCGTCCGACTCGAGGGACAGTACTTCAAAAATAATCAGTCCCAAAATCTTCCAGGCAGGTGTCCGAGGTTAAGTCAGGCTCTTCGACAATCGCCGACTCATCGTCTGGTGCTAGTTCTGCCCCGGGGTAGGGGATAGGATGGGAAAGGCGGTTGAGAAGTCAGAGAGACATTACTATATAAACTAAAATCCTAAAAAAATTGCAAATATTATTTCATTCCTGGAGTAATTCCGAGCAGAACTGGAGCTTCTTCCTCGGGTTAGGCGGGAAGGGCTGTCGTGGACAAGCCTGTAACTTCGTGAATTGTTTTTGACCATGCACTGTATTGCCATAATGCCAATAAACGCTTTAAACGCGTCCTATTAGCGGCCATCAGATGCTCCAGCCCCTCAGGCCGGGTCTAAATGATGTCTGGCCCTGTCTGGGTCTCTCCCTACCTTCGGGTGCTCTTGGTGCTCTGGGAAAATGAGGCTGGGTGGGCCGGGGTCTGTTACACTGACCTCTGGGTTTTCTTTCCTCGGAGGGGCAGTCCTGGCTTGAAAGGGGTCGCAGAGGCGAGGGCTCGCTTCGTGTCAGCGGGTTCAAGATTTCAGGACTGTGAATTTAGCGGCCGGAGACAAACCTGCCTGATTTGTGCCGGACTTAGCGTCTGCCTGCGAGGAGACACAACTCTCCCAGGCACGGATTCCCCGGTGGGTAGCATGGCCCATATCGCTCACCCTTTCAGTAAATGCCAGCAGATGGATGCAATTAAACCTCGGCGGTGCTCCCTGTCCAGACACGGATCCAGGGTGTTAGAGGTTTGGCCATTATGCAGTGCCTATGGGCTGGTGTTCACCGCCGACAGCTGTAACAGGGAGGAGGAAGGAAACATGGGTGCTCCCAACTTTCCAGTCTCACGGCAGCAACGGGAGCACGTCAGGACCCTAAAAGCTCATGAGAGAAAAAGACAGAAAAAAAAAAAGAAAAAAAAGAAAAGGAAGCACTAGATACGTATTGGGAGAATTCAAATATCTATGAAATGTTATTAAAAATAATAAAATCCCAGCAAAACAACGGCTCTCTTATAAAGGAAATCCGAGGAGCACAGCGAGCTAAGTGAAAGCTCTGTTTTCAAGGCAAGGCAGGATTAGTTCCCTGCACATAATAGCCAGTGTGTAGGAATTGCAAATGAACATCACCAGCAGTACTGGAGTTACCCTCCTAAAATTAATATCGAGCTGGCTTCCCTGCACAACGTGCAAATAACAGACATTTCTCAGCTTTCGAGGGGAATGAAGATAGAAATAAACATATATTTATATTTTCCCCTAGTTCAATCCAGAAAATTCCTTTCCCGGGGTAGCCAGTCAGCAGTGCAGGAATTTGGGGTAACGCCCCCCCGACCTGTTCTGCTGGTTGAAAAAACCCTCAACAAAGCAGCCCTGAAGCCCCGAACCGTGCCCGACGGCCGCACAGCCAGGGGTAAGCACGCTCTCCGGCTCCGCGGCTCCGCTGCCTGGCACGGCCCCGCGGCGGGGAAGCTCCGCGCCGGCAGCGGGGCCGGGAGCCGCCGCCCTGCCCGGGGCTCGCCCCACTCAGCGGGGCCCCCTCGGCTGCGCTCCGTGTGCCCAGCACCCCGGCGGAGCCCATTGCTCCGTCCCGTCATCAGGCGTGCAAAAGGAGAAGGTAATACATCTGATCTCCCGCCGCAAAGAGGGGAGAGAGAGAATGCTGTGAGCTCCAGGGCTCTTTCAGACACTTCAGAAATTAATGGGGGAGGGGAAGGGGCTAGGAAGGATAGATGCATTGGAAACGGTAAAATAAAAACATGATGTGAAGATATATTTACTGTCAGCTCAGAGCCAAAACATTTATGCTCCCACGCCTTTTTTCTTTTTTTTTTTTTTTTTTTTTTTTTTTTTAGCAAATCGGAACTTAAGTGATGCATTTTAATTATTTTAGGAAAATAAGCAAGAAGGCTCTTTTTCAGAGTCTAAATAAATAGCAGAGTGTTCTGTGCTGATGATGTCTCTGGCTCATGATGGCCTCATCTATCCAGCCACTACTGTGAGCTCTGAAAACCCGGGAAGAATGGGGTGTTACTGGCAATTTCTGAAAGGAGCCTCCCATTATTTTTAGGGTTTTCTGAAACAGAAAATGCAAAGAATTGTCTGATCATCCAAGAGGTGAAAAAGGGACCAATATTTCCCTAAATCTTCAGCTCAGTGTTGTTTAGGCCTTATGTGAAAAGCAATTTTCCTTCTTTTTCAAACAGTTATTTCAACTACTTGCAAGTAGCAGGAAAAAGGTACACATTGCCCTAAGAGAGAAGGCTCTGGATGCCTTGCAGTCTCTGAGAACACCTCGGTGATTTCTTTTTCTCCCCACTCCCCTGTCCCTCATCAATCCCTGACTTTGATCTAAACCCTGACAACTTTCTTCCTGCACACAACGCATCCCTAGTCTTCAAGAGATTGCACAGACCTTGCTAAAGGAGAGTGATACTCAGAAGAGACAATTTTTATTTTGGGGACAAGGGAGGAGGATAACACTACTTCACCTAGAAGTAGTCCCTAATTGATTGTAATTGGAAAAAAACCTAAACCCCCAAACCTACCCCCCAAATCCCAAACAAAAACCCAAGCAAACCTAAACGAACCGCAAAGCAAGTGAGAAAGCAGCAAAAGAGATTATCTTTATGTTAACATTTAAAAAAAAAAAAAAGAATCAGTGTAGTATGATTGTAGGGAACATCAAACCACACACCCAAGCAGCAGAAAATGTTAGTCATAATCTCCCTGGTTAAAAAAAATCAAATCACTGATGGCTTTCAGTTCTCTGCAGGAACACCTAAAATATTTATGACCAACAGGACCTATTCCACAGTTTTATTTTCAAACAGGATATCTTTTCTCATCTTCAGCAAAGATTTTCATAATGTTTCTCTTGCTCCTCTTCTCTATACTGACTTCCATTTAGGGCAAACTCTGTCACTCAAACATAGCATATTGCTCCTGTCAGCTCAAATGAACTCAGTGAAAAGTTCAGAGTACCTACAGACAAACTCCTTTCTTTCTCTTTGTGGTGTATTTGTATTTGTATTGCATCTTCAAGATCCATCCATGGAAAACCCAGAGTTGTGACTTTGGAGTCTGTGCCATCAGTCTGAGTGGTACTGAAAGTGTAAAAAAAGTGAAGAGCTAGAAAAGTCACATGTTTCTTGGTTCCTGATTCAAGCAGAACAGCAGCATCAGCAGCAGCAACATTAAGACTTTATCAAGGAAAAAAAGGTAGAAGAAGAAGAAAGCAAGCCTAACAACAGTGAAAGAAAGCAAGTAGAAGTGCTTTGCAGAACAGAATGGTATTACTGGTTTCCAGCTTACATGATTCCTACCCTAAAGATGGAGCAGGCCACAGCTTGCAGTACCCAGTCTTTGGGTGTCTGATCAGTCTGTTTTGCAACACGTGAATCCATCTTTGTTAATGCTTCTGTGAGTTTTTTGACACATGCCCGTACAAAGTAAAACAGAAAAGTGCTCAGTGCCTTGTTTTCAGGTAGATCTTAAGGATCTCTCTCTGTAAAGTTCCACCATGATCCCTATTGAAACTATGAAACAGTGTTGCTGGGTTGGTTTACAGGAAGAAACTTGGACATCAGGATTTGTGTAAGCAGGTGTGTACAAATAAACATGTGTGAGACCTAGCTACCTTATTCCCTCCAAAGAACCACCTCACTCTCTCCTCCTACAGCACAATAGAATTCCTGACAATTCTATTTTTGCACCTGTTCTGCCAGAGTCCATCGAATCTTTGCCCCCTTGCCTGATGACCCTGAAATATCACTGGAAGAAACAGACTAACAATAAAAAGCTGTAAAAATGTAGGTTTAAATGTACTTGAAATGTTCCTGATTGATGGAAACTGGTGGAAAAGATTTTTGAGATTCTTTACATAAACGTTGAAAGCCCTATGGATCCAATCATTCAATGCCAAGTTTGCAACCCCCTCCACCCCCAGAGAATAATGTAATCTGAGCAATGTCCATTCACTGAAAAGAAATAGATGAACTAACATTTTTCCCCTGTAAATTTTTGGAATTGATACTTTCACAAAAACATAAGCCAAGCTATATACTACCTTGATATGCTCATTTAAAAAATGAAATATTTCAGATTTTTTGGTGGAGCTGAAACTGAAAAAGAAGCATCAAAACAATGCTGACAATGCTGAACAATGTTGATTTACAGCGTTATCATTACACTTCAGAAATAACATAGTACTGCCAAGAAAAGTAGTTTTTCAATCTTCCTTTAGGTCTATTGATCAAGAGTGGCTTTGAAACTTCCTTCTGACATCTAGAATTCATTCACTACTATTGAAAGTCAGCTTGAAGTTTGGAAGAGCTAAAAATCTCACAATTAATTAATTAATTAATAATGAACTGGTAGGAACTGCATAAATTACTGAAGTCATGAGACAAAAAGATCTATTGTCTTTCTTTTTGAGATGTTGACCCAGTGTTGAAATATCACAAAAATCTCTACTCCCTTTGCTCATACCTGTCTTCAGGAATATAATCCTCAAGTCTGGATGTATGTATTTGGGTTTTATTTATTAGGGATGGGAACTTTTTGCCAATTCTATTGTTTGTTTTGGTTATTTGCGCATTGATAACAGTAAGTTTTCTGGGGCAGTTTTTGCAAGATACTTGAACTCAGCACCTTGTAGGAAGTTCAGATATTCTCTGGATAGGTTACATGCTTGTGGTAACTGGTTTTATATACTGATTAAGAAGTACACTTAAATAACTTGGCCAATGATTTAGAGAATGTTCTGTATAACTGTGCATTTTTTCATAAGTGGAACCACCCTCCATGCCATGTAGGGACTTGAATTCCACACATGCAGTGTGGAACAGGAGGTCTGATATAAGAGTCTACGACACTCCTGTACACAGAAAGAAGAAGAAAATCTGCTCCCAATGTGTGGCAGTCCTTTATGAGATATAATTTTGAGGATGAGGAAGATGATCCTGGTTTACTCCTCTGCCCTGAAATAAAGCTAGGACTATCAGCATGTGGGTTCCATGCCAAGCCTGATCTCAGGCTTGCAGTTTTGCTTTTCTGCTCTGCTATTGCAAAGTTCCTTTGTTCAGAGACTGAATGTGAAGAAGCAGCCATGTTCAGTCTGATTCTCTTGGAACTTGGGCCTGTGTTAACTTTCAGAGCTATTTCAGAAGCCGCGTGTCAGGCTAGAGTTTCCAATGTTGGGTTTTACCAATGCTTTTCTTCATGAAGGCATGATTAGAAAAGGACAATTGAAATATTTAAAGTCCAGAATACTGCAGAATGTTGCAGCCTAGAAAGCCAACCATTTCAAGGCTTCGAAAGCAGAATGAGAAGATTGAGGAATGTGATTGTGCCACTCTACTTTGGTCTGGTGAGACCTCACCTTGACTGCTGCATCCATCTCTGGGGTCCCCAGACCAGGAAAGACATGGACCTTCAGGAGCAGGTTCAGAGGAGGACCAGCAAGATGGTTAGAGGGATGGAGCACCTCCCCTGTGAGGAAAGGCTGAGAGAATTTGGATTTTTCAGCCTGGAAAAGAGAAGGGTTCAGGGTGACCTTCCAGTACCTGAAGGGAGCCTACAAGAAAACTGAAGAGGGAATTTTTACACAAGCATGTAGTGACAGGACAAGGGGGAAAGGCTTCAGACTGAAAGAGATTAAGGCCTCTTTGAATCCAAACCATTCTGTGATTCTATGAAGTCCTAAACAATTTTCTGTTGCAATGAATTACTGTAGAAAAGATAGTGTGTCTTAAAAACAAGGCAACAAAGGGGAATTCACCATTGCTGGTCTTATAAATAAGGACCAGAGACCATGACATGGCAGCTCTTCTTCACTGAGGAATCCCCAGATACGTAGGAGACAGCATTTGCTTTTATTTCAGGTTTTCATGTTTCACATGGTCAGTTCACGTGGTGAATTTCTCTTCTGGATCTGTAAGCATCTAATATATTTATCTGCAATTCATCTATGAGTGCTCTAACTGGACTGAGATTTGTCACTCCAAATACAATCTCCAGTTGTAGATTGAAGGTTCACACTTAAAAGTGTAAAACTAAAGGCCTGATATCTCATTCTAACAGTTGTTTCCAAATGTGCAAAATACTATTGGCTAAATGGAAAAAGAAGCATCTCTGCCCAGGACTTGTATAATGGTGGCTGGGATGGTCTGCTTTAGGCCGCTGTATATTTTAAACATTAAACTAGGAGAAGAAGCTTCCAATTAAATAAAAAGTGATTTGAAAGTTGCTAAACAACTTCTAGAGATCTTGCTTTTTAAGAAGTCCATTTGTTTGTTTAATTTCAGGAAAAGGTTGCATGTTATCTAAGTTGCATAAATCAAAAGAGAAATGCTGAAAGGAAATGTAATAGGACATTTTCTTTGCTTTCTGTCTTTTGCAATTAAAACCCTTTTAATTGTCTTGTGAGGTTTCATCAAGTATTCAACAAATGTTATTTACGTATAAAACTTCAACAGTTTATTGACTATGCAAGAACCAAAAGAAAAAAATTAAACAGGTTTGTCATATGGTATGTGTTTATCTTAACCTTTCTTCTTCAAAAATCTTATCTACTAAGTACTTTTATCAGACACTAATTATACTCCCTCTGAAAAGAATTTCTCCAACACCCTTCAGTGCCTACACCCTTTAATCATATCTCATTACATCTACCTAATCCATCTCTTTTTCGCATTGCCAGGGCTCATTAATAGTTTTAAAAGCCAGACCTGGATATTATCTTTCCTTTCTATAGAAATATAAATAATACCAATACTATTTTATTCCTAGATTTCATAGCTACTTGAAATTAGATAAAAAAGTATTTGAAAATATTGAGATTTTCTCTGAAAAGAACTCTAAAATATGTGATAGAGCAGCAGCAGAATCTTAAAAGTCTTTTCCCAAACTGCTGTTTTTATAAGCTATTTTAACAGTGGATCAATGACCACTTTGAAAGGAAGCGATCCTTGACTAAAATTTAGCAGATATCGTGCTTCACAGATATTTTATACATGTGAAACATGTATCGCCTTGTAAACAAAATGGGTAATCCAAATGATTTCTACACGATTGTGAAAGAAAAAAAGGAAGTTGTGAGGGTGGCAAAAAGCCTTCCATTATTCCCTTGCTGTGTGCATGCCTTACGTCAGAGCAGTTTGAAAAGCTTATATAAAATGTCTCCAGGACAGTATCAGCTAAAGTGAACTGATTGACACAGAATGAATAATTGGTGTTAAATTTTGGGGTTTTTTTTTCCTGTTCCCCAACTGTCTGCAAACAGGCTACAAAATTCTCTACTACTCTTATTCTTTAAAATTATTTGTAAATCACTTCAGTGGGTAATCCTCAACCTATAGACCCTCCTGTTTGTTGTGAATTTTGAAAATTTGTAATCTACATTTTATTACTTAATTATGTAACCTATGTGAACTTGTGCTCCTATTTTCAGGATAGATAGGTCTACATTATGCTAGCTAGCCTCGGCTGAAAATCTGCGTGGAGCAGCAACTAATTTTCAAAAGTTAATATGTTGTGATCATGGCTTTGAGGTAAAACCAGTTGCCAAATTTCAACGAGGAAGATTGTTTTCCCCCAGACCTGATTAGAGGAACCACTTAGAGGTTATTTTTGTCTCCTTTTATAATGAATAATATTACTCTGTTCTATGGATTATCTGGAAGTTTTATTCAACACATTGCAATCATAATTTCAAGTACCTGTGACAATTGTTCTCATCCTCTGACACACCTTAATTCTAGCTTTTGACTATATCCTAAATTAAGTTAACATCATGATTTGGGAAGTGATTATTTGTTATTTGTTTGTTTGTTTTTTTAGGAACCATGGACACAGAGCATGTAGCCATTCACACTGGATTCCTTAGAGGTAGGAAGAACAAGCACGATTTCCTGAATTTCAGGAAACTTGGGTTGATCAAGGCAATTTTGTACAACTGTTGCATCTATTTAATGTCTAACTGTGGGCTATAGGGCAGCCTGATGGATCCTTTCAGTTCCATCTTCTTACCCAGCAATGGAAAATGCAGAATTTATATTTTACTGTGAAATTAAAATATGTTTGCAGGCAGTGCAACTGATGCCTCATACAAATACATTCACAATAACTGACATTATTCAAAAAGCAATTGAGTGTAATCCGCAGTGTCATCTGTATATATGGAACTGGTTTGCCATGTTTGTAATTACTGCTTCTTTTCACTGAAGAGCTGATTTATATAGGTCAACACAACATATGAAAAAACTGTAGATAAAAAAGGTACAGTCAACTGAAACTTGCTTTTGGAACTATTAATGAATTCAAGCTGAAAAATAATTTTGCAATTATTCCTTATTACAGAGCTACCGTATTGTTTTCAGGAAGCAAACAGAAACTGTCATACCTTGAGTAAACCTAAGGGCAATGTATTATTTCCCAATCTGTGAAAATATGTATGGTTTGAGATGTCTTTTTCTTTCACACTGAAAATAAAAAAAACTCTTTGGAATTTTATGTAATAAAATTGTATACATCTGTTTTGGAACCATTTTTTTTGTTTGTTTTGTTTGTTTTGTTTTGTTTTGTTTTGTTTGTGTGTATTTATCTTTCCAATCTTTTGTTTCACTCTCTCTCATTAGGAAATTACTAAATTGACAAGCCAGGATATTTAGAACATTCCCATGGTAAACATCATTAAATCCGACACATTTTTATGGAACATTTTGGCTTCAATGAAAAGATATATTTAGATGAGAAAAAAGTCAGATAAAGTATAACTGGTTATAATTCCAGTCAAACTGATATCCATATTCAAATTTGACCTAATATTTACATGATATTTTTTCCAAAGGTTCTTCAGACCAAATAATTTGAGTAGACCTGAGTAATGCCAACAGCTCTCTACCCAAGTATCTTGCTGTAAGATAGTTATGGACTCCACAGGAAATAGGAAGCTGGGGATGTTTCCAGTGTACTCTCTTGTCCATTCAGTCTCTGCCATTGGATTCAGCACATTATGGTCAGTTCAGTGTCTACATCTAAATGCTGCTATTGACATTTACTAGGGATAGAATTCCTTCACAGTCCCCATTGATGCTTTCCTTTCATTAGCTATCTGTTATGTTTTCGGTTTTGATATAGCCTAATGTTAGTGCTCTGTTTCAAAAAAATGGAAAATAATGAATTTTTTTCTTCTAGTCCTGCTTTGGTAATTGTTTGGCAGGGCTCAGAATCTAGCACTGATGAGATTTTTTTATGGCCAGTAGGATTGTTTAATGGCCACAGGATTGTTACAGAAATCATTATCGTCAGAAATCCGTGCAGTGTTTACAGTTAGTTTTCCATTTGCTTGGCTGTTAGTGTGGGACATAGAAAATGGCTAAGGCAGGAAAAATAAATTATTTGGAAATCCTGTCTTTCTAAAATAAGCCATTTTTTTGGCAATGGAAGTCTGTGTTAAGTAAACGAAAATACTGACCTGTAACAAGGAACCCTTATATATTCCAGTAGAGAGCATCTTACCCTCTTCACAATTAGAAATCTAAGACAATCCCTACCTTCAGGAGAGCACACTCTCCTAATATGAATGGAATCTTGAATTAATGAAACATTCTTTATATGCAATTTTTGTAATTTCAGAACGATCAGATTTTGGTTTAGACACCAATATTTCTAAAGGATAGCACAAAACATTAGAACCCAAGTAGAAAAATAACCATTAACTCCTAGATAAAAGATGAAGTTATAATGTTATGTCAAAGATCTGATTTCACATTCATTTTGTAGTTAGGAGGGTTAAGAAGGCATTCTATTTTATACAACTATTTGCCTGCTTGCTCTTCAGACACAGGATGAACCAGCACAGGGACTTGAAAAATGAAGCTGTCAGATTTGTGAGTGCTGCAGATTACCAAATATTATGCCCATCTTCATTATCTACATTTATTTTAAAAGAACAAAGTTATTGGATTTTAGACTACAGGTTGCAACAGATACAGAATTGTCACAAGAAAGGACATTTGCTCAGACGCAAACTAACATTTGGAATGACATATATTGGTTTATTGGGGTTGAAGTAAAGAGGAGAGGTGAAGTAAAGGGATGGAAATTCTGGCAGTAGAAGTGGAGTCATTAGTTAAAAGTATAGCTTGAATTATCAAAGCATTTTACAGATTTAATGGAAGAAAGATATATTGCAGTGAAATATCAGAAGTCAATGAAGAGCTTGGCTGTAAGTTTTGTTGTCTTTGTAATCCCCTGCAAGCCAGTTGTTTTCATTTATCTGTTTAATCCTGAGTGTCTGCTCAGATCTGTACAGAAACACAGTGATAAAGTCTGCTTGCCTTTCTCTTCAACAAACTTCGCAGCAGACATTAGCAAATGTGAATAGTTGCTTTTGATTTCTTTATATCCTTTGTAGAATGATGAGTCTTGATGAGATGTGTCATGGAAGACTCTAAGGAAATCATCTATTATCAGGAAAATGAAAAATTCATCTTTGTTAACCCATATACATTTTTCCTCCCAAGTAAATTAACAATTCAAAATCCTGCACTAAACTTCATTAATTTTCTTCATGAATAATTCCACTTACATTTCAGCAATTTCTGTGTGAGAGGGTGAGAAGACTTGTCCTTTTATATTGCACTTGCTTGTATAAATGTAAATAAATCAGAAGGAACCAGTCTGCTGTCCACATTCAACAAAGGAACATAATACTCTTGATGCTTATTGAAGTTTTTAGGTTACTTGAACAGTGTTCGTGTTCAAATTAATTGTGACTGAAAATATTCTTAATGAGCATCCTACAAACTGTTATGTATGTTGGATAATGATACACAGAACTCGTATAATATTCTCAGCTTAAATCCCCGAGGAGTCTCATTAGCCACAGTAGAAAAAAATACAAAGATTTTGTAAAAGAAGATAAATACTCCAGTCTCAGATAGTGACATTTTTGCATTTCAGCACAATCTTCATTTTAAGTCAGTACTTAAGAAAAAACCCCACATCTTTAATGATCACAACTCACCAGTGGACATAACTTAACCCTTGGCTTAATTTTTAGTAATCATAAATCATCTCAAATACCAACACAAGTTTAGATGGAATTATTTGTCAAAACCGTATCCATTAATTTTTGTTCTTTGGTCATACACCAGCCAAATAAGCAAACGTTTTCTTTAGCACATGAAGTCATGTCATGGTGTAACTTTAGAGCTAATTAACATTCATTGGCAACCCATTTAAGATTGTATGTAGGTTGACATAAAGACATTTTTCCCAAAAAGTTGTTACATTTTTTCTGTGTTGCTGCATTGTGGATTTTGTGCTTAGCATCTGACATGTTTTCTCAACTACTGCTTTTTAATGAAAACACGAAAGCACTCCGGGGAATGTGATAAAAGCAAAAATTCTATGATCTCTGCAAGGTAAATGACAGCATGGAATTTGTCACATCTGGATCAAAAATATTTCAGCTATTTACCTAAATAAGCATATCTAAACATGGGTAATTAGGATTGTAACTCAGTATATGTTTCCTTTTACGGCTTCTTCATTTTCACTGATAATTTTATTTGGTCATAAGCATTTAAATGATGTAGGTCTTGCTTTTCTGTACTTCAAACAAATAAAAGATGATTTGAAAAAAATTTGTGTGTCTCATTCCTTTTCCTATTAACACCTTGTAACTGATTTTTCTCTTCATAGGAAATCATGATAATATATTTTTTTTAGTTATATACGTGTAGAAAATAACAGAAACTATTTTTGAGACAACAGGATAAAACCCAGCAGCAATGTTGATATTACTGAAACTTTAAACCCAATATTTTTTATTCAATGTGGGCAAAATTTTGCTCCTTAGTCACGCTGGTAAAATCACTTATGATAAATGGACTTCTTAAACAAAAAAGCCATGTGAGCTTAAGCATTTCTTCTGTGTCTAGCTACAAGAATTACAAGAATTAAGCCTTATAAATATACAGTAGATTTGTTATCATGCATTTGTAGAAACATAGCATTTTAATTCAGAAGTACAGTAAATACGTTAAAACTGTGGTACATCTAAAACACACTTCATCACAGAAGGACTTTTATTTAGCTGATTTACATTTTTTGCCAGGTCATGATTTGAAGGAAGAGTTTTTATGGAAAGATACTTTTAAAATTACATTTATTCACTTTGTTTTTCAGTGAAAATATTTTTTTAATAATTGTAAAGATAGAGACAAACATTTTATTTCAATTCTAGTCACATGTCTTCCTTTGAAATTAAGATAATCATACCACCTTGTTGAGCTGAAAATGTTTTCTTTAAATTTGGTCATAGGTCCCACTATTCAATTAATATAATCATACCTTCTTCTGCTGCTGAAAATAAAGCAGTTGTTTAATTAAACATGCCAGTTGTTTGTAATATAATGTTACAGAAATACTTGTTTGAAAGAAAGGCTAAAGATTTATATCAAACATTTCAATCTGACAAGTAAATTACATTTCCTCTACCATAAAGAAAGGTAAGGCAGGAAAATAGTTGCAATATAAGAGTAGCTAAGGTTGTTGCACTGAGGAAAAGCACACTTGTTCTCATTACTTGGAGATATGATAGTCATCAGTCTACAAAGGTGACCTTTTCCACTCTGGAGATTAAAGCTGAACATTTTACCTCCTTAAAATAGGGAAATAGACATTATTTTGAAATTGTCACTATATTTTAATAGCTATCACTTGAGAGATGAGAGAAAAACTGAGATTTTCAATTTAAAAAGTGAACAGAATGTACCTGAACAGTATCTGTACCAACATCTTTAATAAAAGCAAGAATTAAGTTTTCTGTAAGGGTTTAAAAAGGTCTACTTATCCTCACTTGCTTTCCCAATCTAAAATTATGATACTGTGTATCTAAGACCTAAAAGATACAGGCTGCAGGAGTGGTCTCTCCAGTACAGAACCTGGCATGAGTTGCAGCTTATCCACTCCTGTAGGCAGGTTTTCCCATTGGAAGCTCTGGTGCTAGAAATGAAGCACTTAATGGTCTTCAGGATTTTATTGAAAGGGTCCAGTGGTTCTTTAAATTGACCATATGTTGACTTAATTTTTTTGAAATGAAAATGTGTTTTTGAAGGGGAAAGGATTTTGACCAATTGTTGTTATCGGTGTGTGCAGTCAGAGCTTCTTGATGTTCGCCTGTCTGAAAAAAAAATCTCTGAAAATAACCAGATCATTTGAAGAGAAGGAGGCAACAACATCAACCTGTCATATGAATCTTTTTGAAATCCTGAACGACTACTGCACTGTGCTTTCGTAAGCCAGCCTAGGCAAAAGGTGCGGACTTGCTGCTGGTAACTGAAGAAAAAGAAAGCCTAGCTGCTTCCATCATGTAATTACTGCAATAGAATAATAAAAAAGTTAGCTGAAATGATGCTTTATGCCTACTCTTCAACGTTCCATGGGCACGGGGGGCTTTTATTTATCCCTCGTGGGCTGCAAGAATGAAGATGGGTATGATTTTTGCAAGGGTGAAATAGGTTGTCTGTCAATTGGGTTTAGGCGACAGTCTGTCTGCAGGCCGTAAGATGATCTGCATAGTGCCAGAGGAAAGCAGGCAGAATTCCTGGCTTGCAAGCACAGATATTGATCTACCTTAGCCACCTAAACAATGCCTCACCTGTTTGCCTTGTCCATACCTTATTTTACGCAGTCTAATGCTTGTTTTGTTTGACTTTTCTTTTATTTCTGTGGATCTGAGCTTTGATACACTTTGGGGAGTACATAAACACAGTGTTGTACTTGAACATCACCATCCTGCAGAGTAATCTAGTGGCTCTGGACCACCCCTCCCTGCATGAGAACAGCAGTGTTATTGAAAATTATGAGTGAGTAACTACGTAAGTAGGCCACATACACAAGTGTTTGATCTATCAGACTAGTGTCCAATGACATTGAATGTGAGATGCTACTAATTACTGCACTGTGTACTCCCAGTTAAAATTTCTTAAATTGGAGCTACTAAAAGGGTCTATTTTTATAATTATTTTTTTTTCAGCTGATGGTTACAAGATAAGCCACCACAGAGTTTAGAATCCTATCTACTTATTTTGAAAACAACTATGTTATTGTGTACTGTCTCAAGCAGGAATGAAATAGAAAACGGCATTCATTTTCCCAGTAAAGTATAACATAAATATTTTACCACCATTTATTATTAGTTTGCCATTTCCTGCTGACAGCAATTCCAACTTTGCCAGCAGGCACTGTGTCTCACAATCATATTGTGTTTGGAACAAATTAAGACAAACACAATTTCTTATAAAATAAATGAACAAAATTTGCAACAAAAACCTCTTCTGAAGCTAAATGAGCATTTCTTTTAAGTGCTGACACTTGGTATTATTTAATTTGCATACAGCACATTTCACTTTTACTGGAAAACAATGAAGTTAACGAAGAACTAAGTCATCTGTACTTTCAGGGATAATTGAACATTGCTCGATTTAGAACTGTTTTATATTAATGCTGTGAAGGAGCAGCCTACATCATGGTAAGTTTGTCAGCAGTTTCAAACGCAAGCACACTTTTGGCCCAGTGACATATGAAGTGGATGGATCAAAATGGAATACAAAATAGATTGTAATGACACTTAACTTGAGCTGATATAGAAATACTTTAAATACAGAGAGTGACACTGAGCCTTTTTCTTCCTGTGAGACATAATCCTCACTCTGTAAGATCAGTTGATGGTTTAATGTTAATAAAGAGAGAAAATCTTTATTCCTTATAAATTCACTCTTGTCTGTGTGCTTTCTCTTAGGCACTAAAGTACTTTCCTGGATGAAGTGGGACAAATAAAGAAAATTATTTATGCTGGGATTGTCTCCCAGTGTTTGTTACAGCTGTGTGAAAATGCAGTGAACCCATGATTTTGACTTACTCCCCAAAGGCTTTGAAGACACACTCTACCTACAGTACCTATGGTACTGATCTTGAGAGTGTGCGTTGCTTGACTTTTTCTAGACTTATAGAGTAGGAATGGATAATACCTTTGGACTTCTGATGTAGAAAATTACAAATAAAACCAATTGCATAGAAATACAAAAACTTAGATATAGAACTGCAGTCCTTCAGAGGTAGGAATTGGTCCAACTCATTTATGCCTCACTTGAGTTGAGTTTGATACAGAAGTGAAAACTTTCAACTGTACATTCCCTTTTTGATTTCTCCCCCTCTTTGCTGAGTTCACTCTTACTGAAGGCACCCAATTGATAGCATAGGTACCAATAATCTGCAGATTTCTACGGACCACATGCAGCATTTCAAAAAGAACTTCCCTGTGAAATTCTGCAGATATGCTCCAAACTTCAAATCAAAGAGCCCACCCTTACAGATGAAAGACTGGTTTAACCTCTCCCTGCTGATTCATTCTTTGGCCGCTCAGCTGGGAATATCAATTGTGATAGTAATTCTTCTTCTTTAAATAATTTGGAAGGGTGACAAATTATAACTGCCTCAGAAATTTTGCAGTCAGGAAAAAAATGTAATTTTAAAATACATTCCTTTAAAAAATTTAAATAAGCAATACAATTAGCTAAGCACTTACATTTTATTAGCAATAGCAAGTAAAATTAATAAGTAAATTCAATGAAAAAATGATTATGTGTCACAGTATATAGTTTTTACATTGACATTTCACATAATCTGACTTTGCTGAGAGGAGAAATCACTCGTCTGTTAAAATTACTTTTTAAAAGCTGTCAAAATTGGAAAACCTGCTGTCAAAAATATGATGAGAAAAGTTTAAAAATGATAAAGTATGTTGACTTAGACAAAAAATATTACCTTTAGAGTGGAAAACTTGAATATTGTATCATTATCTTCTACACAGAGGAAAAGAGTTATCTTTTTCCAAGCCATCCTTTTTTTTTTAACATTTTAAATTTATGTTTTGCATTTACATTTCAATATGAATGGGACTTCATCCAATTTATGCTGCAGCAGAAGCTGAAAGTAGCAGGTATTTGGACATTTATATTTTAATTGTATGCTTGCATTTTACGATTTTAAAAAATGACAAGATTCACAGGCCCCCCAAGGGTGAAGTCCACTGTTCATCTACACTCTAGTCCTGCAAACTGCTGTGTGCAAGGGCCCTTGGAGGGGAGTTTGGCCGCTGGCTGGCTGGAAGTCTGCTAGCAGAAAGAGGTCCATGCACAGCCACATCCCCATCCTGCTTTCTGTCAGTGCTTTGGCATCACCAGTGGTCACAGACCCTGCTTCTCCAGCGTGGCTCCACCGTGTTTAAGAAGGACAGTTTCAAAGAAGGTGAAAATTCAGTCTCCATGCACATTCAGTCTTTGGCCTCTTTGTTGAGACTACCAGCAAGGATGCCAATTAGAGCCATTCAAAAAAGCCCATATATGCTGTGGTAATAATGAAGTACAGATTTAGAGAGATACAATCCAAAATCATAATTAAATGGAAATGAGAAAAAAACAGAATCTGAAATAAGATTTGACTAAGAGCTACAGAAGTATATCTCTCAAAGTGCATCTCATGTTTGCCAATTTTTTTGCCAGTTACTTTTTCAGTCATTGCTGCCTTTAATATTGTACAGTCCTTAATAGTACATTATCTCTAAATTGCTTTCCCTGCATGCATGTAGATAAGACTGACTACATGTGAAGCAGTGAGAATCACTGTGAAGGAAGAGTGCACATGGCAGTAGAAGCTGACTGTGATTCCTTAACTACAGTTCTAAACATATACTACTCAGAAGTAATTAAACTGGACCTGAGGGGTGGAAAGTAAACAAAAATTTTTGGTTTTGCTTTACTACTACTTCATGTCTTCTGGCATTATGTGTGTGATGTCCTTTCACTCTCTCATCTATGCAAAGGGAGTGAAGTACTTTTGCTGTCTGACACTGTTCCTTGAAGTCCAGCCTGATTTAATCAAGTAGCATTCAATGCTACTTGAAATAAACTATTTTTTTTCAGTTTGGAGAATGGCTATTGAAAACTGTTAATGGCAACGTGACAAACATATAGGGAAGCCATTCATGTAAACAGTATTTCCATTTAGGTCATGAATCAGAGCATTCCATGGTTTCTGTTTTGTTTCCTCCAGATCTGAGCAATTCTTTACCTTTCCACATCCAAGTGCCCTTGAAATGTTCTTCTTCCCAGGTTTTCTACACAAATGATGCTTTGCAGTTTTTCTCAGAGAGTTTTTCTGGCCCACTTGTCTGCTTCTGCTGCTTAGACACGTTGACTCATGTCCTTCTTTTAAAATTAATTTGCACTCTAATGGCTCAAAAAAATCTTTTCCAACCTAATCCAGTAAGCAGTATTGTCTGAAGGCTTGAGCATACTTTGCTCTGGCTCATACTGACCACAGAAATGCTTGACAGTCTTTAAGTGAAAATGAAGAAATTTTCTTAGCAGAGCAAATGGGAATTTAGAGTCAGATGTGGGAGGCTGCATCTCTTGCATTTTATAATCAGCCTGACTCACTTCAAGCTGTGTGGGGGCTGCTCTTTTAGCTCATGAATACCAACACAAGATTCTCTGAGGTCCATTTATCTGTCTATCTGAACCCCCACATTGTTTCTTGGGTGCCTCTGGTGCATATTGTCCAAGCTCTTGGCATTTATTTACTGCATTAGGTTGCAGTAGAGACAGGAGGAATAATTTCACGGTAGCCTAACACACCTAACAAGGACTCTACCTTTGATTCTACTTTGAATGCTAATGGTGATTAAAACAGAGATAGCTGATCTCCAACAGTTACTTTGGTGCAATACGGAATGATATGTCATTGCTCCAGAGAAGACAGGGGCATATACATTTTGATGAAAATTATCTGAATCTGTTCTGAAGAAAAGTCACAAGGGAAGTATATATTAGGATATAGGGCATTTTGGACTGCTAATAAAACTACTGCAAAATCTGACCATACATGGCAAGATAATACATTAGCATCTGAAGCTGAGATAGGATAAAAAGGAAATTAATCAAAATCAAGAGACAAGTGAGAAAACATTTTTTGTAAATCGAGGATTGTGGCCGTCCGCCTGCCTCCTCGGTGGAGTGGAGGTGGCTCCTAGCAAAGGCGGATGCGACTTGGGTCCTCGGGGGCCAGCCTCGTTCCCAATCGCCGAGCGACTCTTGCCCTCGCTCCCTGCTAGCTGCTCGGTAGGCGAACTCTCCCACACCTCAGGGGGTTCCTCCAACCCAGGGATGAAGAGACACAGACACGAGGTTCTGCACTCTGTGGCACCGGGGATCGGAGGACCTCGATTCCCCTGGGACACGATCTTTTATTGTTCCCCCGGTGACCAATCACCGGGCAGCAGAGGGGAGGAACTGGGGAGGAGCAGGGGACAGGGAGCGAACCAGGGATAGAAGGGGGATGAGCGAGGGTTACAGACAGGGGGGTGATACAATGAACAACCCAGTAACTGAGATCTCTCTAGGAAACTGGGGGTGACTGACTCAGATGGGCAGGTGGTGCTCCCCAATGAGCCCTGGGGGTATTAACCTGTCTCGAGCCCAGCCTCTTCTGGGCTAAACTATTGTTTGCTCTACCTCAGGGGAGCCCTCCTCCTCCCCCCTGGGCTTTCTCATTGGAAATTCTTCTTCTGGGGTAACCTGCACCACTGCCACAGAAGATAATTGGAGTTCTTTGGAGGAGGTTGACCAGTATTTAAAGAGCATGTGCACAGAATTCATTTATTAGAAACCTAGCGGACCCTTCCCTTATACCAGAGTTGATGAAGTATCAGAAGAATCTCAAGTACCCTTTTGCAAACTAACAATCTTGCTGGTGATCTTTTGGAAAGGTTGGGCCATGCTGAATATAATTCTTGTGAGCCAGGAAAAAAGGTATATACAGGTACAAGGCGATACCAGAAAATATGACTCAGAAGCTCTTACGTCATTGGAATAATTTGTTGAGGAGGTAAACAGATGAAAAAAGAGGACAAAAGGAAAATTTCACTCAGGCTTCTGAAACTCACCTGTATCCTTTGCAGCTGGCCTTTATGTAGCAATAAGAAAAATTTTAATACAACTTTACCATAGTAGACAGATTTAGTGATTAATTTATATAATCTCTTTTATTAATTTAAACAGCTGATTGCAACCGTCTTGTATAACTAACTGCTAAGATTTTAATTAAGATTACTTTAGTTAGGGAGCTATTAGAGACAAAAATACCATTAGTGTCTCTAAATCTAACAATTTGGAGAAATAAAGGAGTTTCTTCTAATATGTCTCTATGTTATTGCTATTACTATTATTACCACCTTCCATTAGATTTCATTTGCATGAGGGCTGTATCAGCAGACTGCAGATTTTGTTTTTTCATCATCCTGATCATTGCAGTCATGATACACAGGAAGAAAGAGGAATTCATGCTTATAAAGCCGGTCTCTGTAGAGCAGACCATCAGATTAGCCAGAAAGCACTTTTAAAGAGTAGAGAAGCTAATTAAGACACAAGTAAGATCTATAGTACCTCCATGGAAACTCAGGCTCATTTATGAACTGCTGCTGTTTTTATGCTTGTTATGTGTTTTAGGTTAAACAGTGTTTTTAATGGCAGGTTTGTTCATCACGGAGGAAATTGCACAGACTCATCAGCATTAACGCACCAAGGAAGAAAATACAGGCAGAGATGTAGTATGGATGTATTGCCAAAATACGAAAAAAGCATTCTTAGAGACAGAAATCAAACACATGTGCTCGGCTAAAAGAGACATCTCAAACATTTTCATATTTCTTAGAAAGAATTTGGTCTTTGGCCTGACCATTCTGTGGGTATGTAAAGGCTAAGAAATCCCTGTCACTCCTGGATTATGTGGCACCAAGAAAGTTAATGAAGGGCATACTGCGAATAATTTTCCTTTCTAAGACAAATGATTCTAAACAGTACGTGCAGTGTTCATGTAACTTTCTTTAACTTAAGACGCTTGAGCGGAAGTAATTTTGCAATAAAATTAGCATAATTATTGATTTATCATGCATCAGCTGCTCCAGGTTAAATGTTTGAGCCTTTATGCTTACTGTGAAGTTAATTCAAAGTAACTCATGATCTTTATCATGTATGCTGTGGGATTTCTCAGACAATCTTTGCCACAGAGCAGAGCACATCTGGTAACTCAATACTCTGTAATAATTTTTAGTGTTTCAAAGTCCTTTGGATTCAGAAATATTATGCATATATTTGAAATATTCAAGAGCTATGTAGTGGGTGCATAAATCATGAGATTACCTTAAAAACTGAGACTTACTTGAACAGAGAGAGAAAGAATGGGAATGTAACTAGGGAGAAAGGTAATAATACAGGCAGGGACAGACATAGAATTAGAGATAGAGATATTTATGGTTCTTTTTGCTCACATTGATTCAGGCCTAATTTTCAAGATCTTTCACCCAACTATTTTCATAGTACATAGAAGTGTTTTTAAAAAATATCAATAAGATTTAATTAGATACATAACTTTCATTCTTGTTTTTGATAAACCACCAAATTATCCTGACTGTTTGCAACAAAATCTCAGCATTCAGCAGTTCTGTGGGTTTTTTACACAACTGGTCTTCAGATTGCTCTTGACTCTAAAAGTGACTTCATGTTTAGCATGTTTTGAAAAATGAAGGCTGTTTTGCACAGATTCTTTGAGAATGGAATCTTCCCTTAAGCAGCATTGCAACAAACCTACTGCTGATGGAAAGAATTATTTTCATCTCACCTTCCCATATGGTATTCAAAAAGAAACTTGATAATCCAGTCTTAAAAGAGAATTCTCTATATTCAGATATTGAAAACATAAAATGTTTTCGAATGGAGGATGGGGCTTGCAGCTGGAATGATTAGAAAATTGTGTAAACATTGTTTTTCTTGGAAGAGATATTAAAAAAGGAGGTTGAATTGATTTGAAAGATTTTAAGATAGAAGAGTTTGATAAGTAATCCACTGAAGAAAATTGATATCAGTAGCTTAAAATCAAGCTGCAAATGAACTGCAGCTACTAAAGAAAGTATTGCTTATTCATTTATTTAAAATAACATGCCCAGCTCCTAATCCCTGTAGTATTCCAGTAATGACAGAGACCCTGTCTGCTGCCTAAGCTTATGACTCAAATTCATTGATTTCAATACACTTGTATGTTCATATCTTTTTTTGCATGTGTTCCTTTTGCTCTGTCTTTAATTGCAATCAGAAATGAGAGTAGGCTGTGGAGCCGAAACCAGGGAATCAGGAATCTTGGAGCTTTCCACTTTATGGAACCAAGAGAAAAAAATAAACTATAAAAACATAGTTATACTCTTCTGCCAGCTTCTCCTGGACAGGTTCTGATCATAGCTCCTGTAACTCTCCCTACTAACTTAAAATGCTGGGTTTAAAATCACCAAATTTTCTAAGCTCATAGATTCCCTAAATCTTCCAGAATAAGACTGTACTTACATTTAGATGAAATTCTTACAGTACAATTTCTCTCAGCTTTATAGTGACAGTAGCAGTGACATACCAAAGTCATAATCAGTTCATAGCACGATGCATAACCCACTCTTCCAACTTTGCTATCATGAACTTTTGAGTAGGAGGATCAAATGTTGGCTATTAATGGTTTCTGGAAGAGGCAAATGAAAAGAAGAAATAGGACAATCCTCTCTGTATCTCTCTTAAGAGGAAATCATCAAAAGGAGAGCCTTTTGGTCAAAATGAATACTTCGGCATTTTAAAAAGTCATGTGCAATAAAGCATTTTTGAAATGTCCTCATAGCGAAAGGATTTTAACAAATGAAACAAGAAATTATAATTCCATATCAAAAATCTGAAGAGGGAGGGAATATTTTTGCTGTGTGCAAGCTGAATCAAGTTAATGAGGCATCTAACACTGCGAAAAGAGCGTTCTCTATAAATAAATCCCGTCTGATTGGGATATATTAGTCTTCTGATAACACTCTATAGCATACAGATGCTTTGAATAGAACGTGTATGTGTGCAAATACTCAGATCTATTGGAGTTACTGTTCTCCAAGTCCTTGTCCATGATGCATATTGCAGTCATTTTCATATTTAAGCACTGAATAAAACCTCAGTCTCACTCCGCTGCCCGGTTTGAATAGGTAGGTTTAGCAGCTAGGCTCTGTGAAAGCTCTGGAGATTGTATTTCACACACAAAGATGTGGCTAAAGAGCAGCTGTGTAGCCTGTCACTGGAGGACTCTTCATCTGCTTGCCCCTCTGGCGAGCTCTCCCAACACTTTGCAAGCACTTTGCCAACACTTCCGCAACGCTTGTGCTTTCAAGAGCTTTAAAGGATCAAGGAGTAAGGCCTCGTGTCACAGAGAACTTTCACCGTCACTATCTTGGCTCCGTGCTTCTATGTGTCATTGAGACTGTGGTGACTGTGAAGGCAGCGTGGGTAAACAGTCAGGACAAAAATTATCTGAAATTACAGTGTCTGGTATCTTTCTCAGAAGTCAATGTGTGTTTACCTGCAAAATCTCTAATAAAAGGGTCAATTTGTCAGGGGTTTTTTTGGTGGTTGTTATTGTTGCTGATTTTTTTTTTTTTTTTTGGAGAGGGAAAGGATTTTGAAAGCTCCTTTGAAAAAAGTTTTCTGACTTCTTTTTTGTTTGTTTGTATGCTTGTTTTCACTTTATCCTCCAGGAAATTAAAAGGTCTTTCTTTGTGAAGTATCATACACTTATTTTTCCTTGAAATGGTGCTGTAGTTACCTATGCATTGTGTTTTCACGTTTTTCTAATGGATTTTGTTCTTTGGAAATCTTATTTATTTTCTTCCCAGTTTGAGAACAAAGAGATGTGGATCTAGGGAGAGGGTGTTCATGCTGCTTTGTTGTGGTCAGAAAAGGTAACCTAGAGTTTTGGAAATATTGTGGAGGAATTCAGAAGGTTTAGGAGTATTTATTGTGTGTAACTCAGAATAAAATAAGTAAATACCCAACACTTCAGTTCCAGGAAAACTGTGAATCAATAGAGCATAATTAACAATGCAATCCAAAGAAAAAAACTATAAAATATCTATTTTCTTATGTATTTTCTTCAAATGTAGTAAGGTGGCTGTGCTTAGTGCCTTTCTTTGTTGTCCTGAAGACTGGACAGGAGAGGGTTTAATTTTCTTTTCTACATAAGAGTGCTTGGTGGGCAAATTAGCTTTTGAATCAAAATGCAAAACTTCTTAGGAGTTAACAGTTATTAAGACACTGCCTATTTGAGATCACAGGAATTTAAGGCACAGTCTTTTTTGAAGTCAAGTATCCCCATGCTTTTTTAGGATCTAAATCATTGGACTCAGAGTGATAAGACTGAGTAGTGATATATTTAAAAGTGTACCACCATGTCTAGTTAGGAAAAGACACTTGTCCTGTAGCTCAGGATAATTTGGGGTTATTTATTCAGCATGTTGCATAAAATTAATACTTAGAGATACACTTTATTTTATTTATGCTCAATTTATGCTAGTTTTATTTATGCTCAATTTTCATAGTACACAAACTAGAATCAAAATTCTGTTAAATAAATCAAATCTTAAAACTCTATGATCACTGCCATTATGCTTTTTGGAGAGGAAGACCTCCCTGAAAAGCTGATATCAATCATTCTTGTCTGAGGTCTGAAGCAAATGTAACCTGCAAAGCCTGGTAGCTGGGCTATCTGCCATCATTGCTGGCAGCATGAGGGCTCCGGATACTGTGTTCTAATAGAAGGAATATGGAGAGAAATCTGTCTGGTTTTAACGTGTGTTAAGTTTTTGCGATTAATTCATGCTTTTAATGTACGGAAACAGTGATCTAGATTTCAGGGTCTAGGGATGGCTTTCCACTCGGGTGCCCTGTGGACAGTTTGTTGCCCTGTCTACTATTCTTGCTTTCAACTTCATGTAAGACTATCCCTGTTTCTGAGGAATGGCCTGGGAGAGTTATTGGTCCAATATCAAGAGGGACAGAAGTCTTAGATGTTGGCTTTGCTGTATGAATGTACAGTGCTAGTAAAATAGAGCCCCAGTGAAGACAGTGGTCAAATTATATGAGGACAGGGTTGAAATGGCTTTATTATGGCAGAAATGGACAGTTAACAGTCATGCAGAGTAGGGAATCATGATGAATATTTAATACTCAGGATTTAGCTACACAACTTATAATTCCCAGAATCTTCCAGGACATTTTTAGATTTCCTTTCTGTAGATGAAGGGATTGTACAAATTGCTAATCACTGGATAAAAAATATTTAAAGAGAGTACATGTTTAGTATGGCTTATGAGGTAAACACAAACTCTCATTTTAATGATGACTGGAAGAAAGAAATAAGAGCATGTGAACAAGAATAATTATTTTAACCCAGCTAATATATATGCATTAAAATGTTAGCATTATGGCACTCTTTAAAACAACCTATAATAGAAAAATATAAAGGTCCTTCTCTTTTTATGCTAATAAGTAGTCATCCAAAAAACCCCAAACCCAACCTTCAGAAAAAATATACACAAATGCTTTTCCTCTGAATACATATTTAAAATGAAGACATGATGACAGCTTTCATTTGAGCACTGGACAATTTTTTTTCAGAGTTTGCTGCTGTTCATGCAAAATAAGTTGCTGTGATTGCAACATATGTATTATATGGCACATATGCTACCTCTTAGATAAAAGTGTAACTCTTGTGGTTCCTAGCATTTTTCTAAGGACATACAGTGTTTAACAGTAACAGATCTTTTTATAATACTTTTGCCATGTTTTTGGCAACTAAATATTTTTTCTTTAACCTTTCTCATTCATAAGTTAAATTTGTTGTTAGAGAAAAATGGAGTGTGGAGGTAGAAAGCAACAGTGTGAATAAGAGAGCAAGAGTGTTTTGACTGGCAGTTTTCTCTTTGGCTACCATTTTGTGTTTCTTTGTTGTAATGCAGAAGGGCAATAAATTGCCAGCTGCAAACAAGGGTCTGTTTAGCTGTGTACAGACAATCATATACAATCAATGGTGGGTTAAAATGCTGGTGTGGCACTTTAGAAATTAGGAATAAGAACTACTCCTAAGAATAATGTGGATTGCCTAATTTGTGACATATACAGTAAAATGCATACCTTTTCTATCTGTTTGATTATGTTCAGTCCTTAAACCCTTCTAATGGTGTGGGCTTTGAATTATGGTATATTGAAATGTATTTTCACACCCATGATAATGAATCACAGAAATAAGACAAATAATCAAAACTCCACCCACAGTATCAATGATTAAGCGTTTTTTCTTGAGAATACTCCCATTAAACCAGTGGAACAAACCATATGAAGAATTTTTACTACATGTGAGTGAGGAAGACAGCCAGCCCTGCTTTAGGGTTCAACATGAAACAAGCTTTCTTTAAAGGACAGCATTATTTGTTCTCTGTGTAAATTCTCAGTAAATGAAAGTGGACCTTCAGTCTTCTCCCTCCTACTTCCAGAAATGATCCCATTATACTGGTAGTTCATAAATATGCAGCGAAGCCCATCTGTTCTATCTGGCGATTTAAGATAGCATCCTGTTGTTCTTTGCAATGTCTGGATCTGATCACAAGGGTATCAGAGCAATGCTAAAGCCACCATTACTCTCAGGTGTGTTGGCTCAGGGTTCCTGAGGAGCTCTGGCATGATTGTCAGTCTCTCTCAGAAGTGATCTTGTGTCCCCTTCTGCTGCCCATCATTCAGGAGAGCACTGTTCACAGAGCACTTCCTGGAAATGGGGCTACCTGTGCTTCTGGGGGAGGGGCCCCTTGTGAACCTCTTGAACACTTGCCTAGGGATGCTTTCCCCAGATCAGGCCGTAGCACACTATTACACTGTCAGGCTCTGTCTTCAGATGGAGATGAATTTTTAGGCAATCTGTAGATCTGAGCTTACTGTCAGAATTATGAAAAGCCTTGGAAGGAATTCCATAAATGTTCAAAAATAGCTATTCATAAGCAACAACAGAATAGATGTAACAGTTTGAGAGATTTTTAAACTCCATTACTTGTACATATTTATACAATATAGTGCCTGTCACAGATAATGTACAGCAGATTTATCATGCTTTATTATTTTAAAGAAGGGTTCGTTCTCTGAACGACGTATGAAATAAATTGCTAATAAACAAGATGCTGCCTAATAAAACAATTAGTTCTCTGCAGGCTCTGGCAATGTTTTCTGAATTCTTATCAGCCCTGGTTTACAGCTGTAACTTCAGGATATAATAGGAGATTGAATCGTACACACGCAACAAAACAGATGATCAAATTCACAAGGGATCATATCAGGCTTTTTCCAGTACCAAAGAAACGTATTAATTCTCGTCACTGTTTTTTGAAACGCTGTGACAGAAATAAACCTGTACTGTAACTTGGCCCTTTTAATGAGCTTCTGGAGTGTGGGTTTTCCACTCAGCACCTGAAAAACACAACAAAACACCTTTTACATTAAAGATGTGAGGTTTGCTGCTGGCTAAATTTGTACACAGAAGTCTATAAACCAGTGCTCAGCCAGCTGGGAAGCAAGAAAGCAAATTCAGATTCTGTCATGAACTTCACAGACCAATTATCTACTTGGAATCATGGGAGTTTAACAAACAAATACCAGCCCCTGCTGAGCCTTTTCAGTCCAGCAGCTTATGGGTGATTCAGTTGCATCAGAGGCTTTTAGACTGATCAATTCTTAATCACAAAGCGCAAAAATTATTCTCAGACTCATGTCAGTTTCTTTGGACACCTTTGTTAACAATCTGCTTCAAATCATTTTTTTAAAGAACTGCAGACACTGTTTTTATTGACTTGCCACTTGTAAAATGTTTATAGCTTGTTAATTTATATTTACCCCTTTACTTTTGCCTGCAAATCAACATCACTTAGCACAGTTTGGTTACACTTTGTCCAAAGGAAATTACAGAAGCCTGCTATGGGACTAAAATGAAGGAAAGCTGAGGAAAATCAATACACTGATGATTAAACAGATCGTAGCAAATTCACGGTTGTAAGCTACAGCATGGAGACATCAGTGTGATGCCTATCTAGCAGTTAATGTCCTTTCAGCCAGCTGAAGAAAATTTTACAATAAGGCAAAATGTAACAGAAAAAATATAAGCTACTACAGAGCAATCCTTTTTTTTGCTCGGTAGGAACAGCCCTGTTATTCAAATTTTATTTTGCTATTTGTCTTCACAGTAACTGTAGAAAAGGTTTAGATTTAAGAAAGAGAAAATCTATTTTATGAGAAAATTTGCAGTGGGAGTTTTAAAGAACTCTTTGACTTGCAGTATCATTCACATGTACTGTAAAAGCTCTGTATTTACTGTTATTTTAAACCACTCTTTTCTGTCAGTGAAGTTCAAGTGTGAGAATTTCTATTTTAATCTTCCTTTTGCTTTAATTAGAAGACAAAAAGGTACAAGCCTGTTTCTAAACAACTATCCTAACAAGAATGAAAATATTTAGTGTAAATTGTATATTGTTTAACAAAGTGAGAATCTGTCACTACTCATTTTAATAGAGAAGATTTAGACTAAAAATAGACAAATGGGGTTTTTTGCACATTAAATTCTTGTTTACATTTAATAGCATGGAAGAAGTAGTCATGAAATTGACATGGAAGGAGGAAAACAGCCTTGGGAATAATAGGCAAACACCAGTACCAGAATAAAGCAAGGATCCTGAGTGGGTCCAGAGACTGATTTGTAGACACTTCTAACTTATGCAGAGGACAGGTTTCCTCTGTCCTACCCACTGCAGTGCCTCCCCAGCACAATGTGACCTGTGTGGTGTAGGTTTACTAACCAGTAGCTACATACAATAGATTATGTATAATGAACTTGAAGCATTAGGCTAAAATTATCACTATTGATAGGAACAGGGATGTCAGAGAAGAATTAATTGCAAACAGATGGAACTTAATAACTCTGACTTGAGCTTTTGCATATCAGCAAATGCCCATTTCAGGGCATTTCAAAGGCTTGTGTAAGGAGATGGCCCACAAGGATGGCCTCATTCCCTCCTAAGAAAGGACATTCAGGGAGCAAAGATTATTTCTCTTTCTCACATAGCTTGAGTACCTGCAGAAAATGTCCAGTCTGGTGAAGGAACATTGCTGACCTACTCCTCGATTTTCCGCACAGCCTGGAGGCTCTCAGTGCTGTTGCCCACGAGGTGCTGGTGCCCTGCTGCTGTGGCACAGCACGGGCAGGGGCTCTCGGAGCTGGAGGGGCAGCAGTGTCCGTGCGCTGCCAACTGCTCCGACCTTCCTGCACCTCACATCCCCCAGCACTGCTCAGAGGGTCCACTGAGTCACCACCACAGCAAAGGAAAGCACAGCTGCATTCAGGCTTCCTCTTGCTGTGCTCTCCTCTGTTTATCCAGAATTATGCGTGTTTATAGGCTCACTCAAAAATCAGATGAAGAAAATACTTGGGCCTTACTTCTGAACTCTATAACAGCGATAACACTGCTCCTCACAGATGCCTACTGCCTTTCTTCTGAGAATTTCCAAAAGAACCATGTTTTATACTTGAAAAATTATCCTGAAATTCTTTATTTTAATTAGGAGAAACATCATAAGGAGAACATGAAGTGCCAGAAACTTTATCTGTGTGCTAAGCTACATTCTGCTGCTGATTTATTTATATGATGGACTGTCTTTATTTAGCTGATAATTTTATCCTTTATCCAGTCTTAAAAAATCTGCTGTTTTTCTAGGAGGTTCTGCATCAAAAAAGATTTTTGTTTTGGTTTGAAGCAGGTAAATGCATAATTGCTTTAATAAATAGTATTTAATTAGCCAAAAAACAAATAAGCTGCAACTAATTTTTCTGAATTATAGCATCTTCTAACCTGTGGTGTCATCTGGGGAGCTATAGATTCAGCAGCATTTTAAGATGCTTAAAAATTCTCAGTAAAAAATGGGCAGAAATATTCTCTATATTAAAAAAGCAAGAACTATAAATACACACAAATACAGATTTCAAAGAAAAAATAATCTTCATTGAACTCAATCTGTGCAAAGATCCAGTCACATTTTGTATTTGCAAGTTAAGTTGCAAACTCAGTACAGGATGAAGAAAATTAAAAGAAAATGCAAATATGACAGACATTAAATATATAATGCAAAAAAAATTAAGATAAAAGATGTTATTAACAGAAGATTTGTTGCTTCCACAATTCACATGGCAGTTTAAAGTAAAATTTCAACTAAGTTTTAATGATGTTTTCCGTCATTGGGATCACAAGCATGAATTAGAAACTTACCTTTGAAAAGATTTACTTCTAATGAACAGTGTGATAGACTGATAATTTTACTGAAAGATGTAACTTCTCCTGCTTTTCTCTAGTTCTGTATCTAGACCTGTAATGAATAGAATAAAATAACTGATAGCGAGAGTTGTAGTAAAACATGTCTGCCTGATATTGATAGATTAAAAAGTGGAAAAAAATACTGGAAAATGTGGGAAAAGATCCATGCCAGAATCCTCTTCGGTTTGCCATTTTAATTGTGCTCCTGGGTATGTAGTTTTCGAGATTTTCTTCAGTTGTGGCATTGAAGGAAAAGTAAAATGAAGTGACAGAACAGATTAGAAGGCGATAATGGAAGGGAAAGTGAATAAACCAAGTGTAAACTTTTGAGAGGAAATACTTGTGTAAAGCCCATAAGTTATGTGCTATTTTAAAAAAAATTTTGTAACTCCAACACTTTGATGAAGATGACTAATGAACTTTTTTATTAAGTAGTGATCCATATTCAAGACTAAATATGAACATGTTATCAAAATATCCTTTTTCAAGGGGCAGGTTCTTTGAAATTGCCAATAATGTTAGCTATTTATAAAAAAATTGCACAGTAGGTTTTTTCTGAAAAAAATATTCTACTTCTATTCAGTTACATTAATTCCTACTGGATTACAATATGCTACTTATGAATGGAATTCTTGTTAATTGTGGCATAAATAACTTATTTAATTATAGAAAGCATGTAATTAAGAGAAAGTATAGCCATAAAAAATATTAAGATTTTTGGATAGCAAAAAAACCAAATGCAAAGTAGTATATTATGATGTTTGATGAAACTGCCTATCAGCAACAAAATTACTTGGAAACCTCTGAACAATGCACTTATTTTTTTTAAACTTTGTCAAACTGATTAGCTTGTTAAAGATCTGATCATTAAGAGTTCAGATTGTTTCTCTCTTAAATCAGATGTGCCTCCTACAATTTTTACAATACTTTCTTTATAAATTAATTGTTCTGTGGTTATTCGTTAAAGAATCTCCCCCACGTGAAAAAGCAAAATCTCAGTAGATGCGGATTTTACACTGCACTAGATCAATCCCAATACCAGTAAATGGATATTATTAAACAGCATGGGGTAGTGCAAACTGGGAAAGAAAACTTGTAGTGTGCTGCCTTTGAGCAGACCTGGCTTGCATGCTGTGACAGGGCAATTGTCGACATGCTTTTTCATGCCAATCTGCAGCTTTTTCAACTCTAGATGCTATGGCAACCAGGGTTTAACAGACTAAGCAGCTAACAAGCTTCCCTGATGGAATTGTCTGGTTGTATGATTGCCTTGTCTTAGTGAAAATATAAAATAGACCGAAGACACTTGTGGACATTTGTCAAACTCATTATAATTTGGACACTCAGCTCATAATTATCTGTTATATATTGCATAGTATTGACCATCAGTGTTTTCCATGCTGTCTGTAGAGAACTCAAGTGCCTTTCTGTACAGCCTGTTTCCTGTGGAAAGAATGGGTTTTGGTTAGGCTGAGTTGGTCAACATGGCAGTTAAAATCACATGGATATAGAAAATAAATGACACTAGTTTAAAGGTTTCTTCCCGCTCTTTCTGTGTTTTTTTTTTTTTTTAATTTTTTTAATTTTTTTTTAACTTTTAATTTGCTATTAAAATAAAAGAAAGAAAACAAAAGCAAATTTTAAAGTAACATGATCCTTTACAAACATATAAAATTGCAAAAAACTGCACATTCAGGAAATGGTTTCAAAAATCTGTAAGTTTCTTTTGTTAATTTATCAGGTGGTTGAGTTCTTTTTGGAGCCAAGGAATGGTTTTGTTTCTTACTTGCTTGTTTGTTATTTTTAAATTTATTCTCAGAAGAAAAGGGCATTCACCATAAAACACGGGCCTAAGACTACATGTTTCCCAGCACCTTTTACAAGCTGAAATCTGTGGAATTCATTACTTTGCAAAGACTGCTTGGTCACTTGTAGAACACTGCTTTATTGTTTTGAATCTCTTTCAATTCCAATAAAAGCTAAGCAGAATGTTTTTACTGTGGTATTTTCTTGTTGTTGTTCGTTGGTTGTTTCTTTTGTTTGTTTGCTTCTGTCCTGAGGAGGGAAATTCAGAATTCATACTTTTCTATGTGGATTTCTTTGGGGCATTTTTACTCATACTGCATTTTGGGCTGCAAGAAGACCCACAGGATGCAGATAAAGTTTGAGTTCACAAGTGGGACTTTTGTCTTTGACAGTTTGACTCTTGGAATTACATCACTGCAGATGGTTCTGACTAAAGGTATCCTCTCAATGATCCTATTTTAGGGACGTTGTCTACTACTGTATCTCTATGAGATCAGCAAATAGCCAGCTAATTCATTCTTTCCCATAGGCAGCTGAGTTCCTTATTCAGTTGTGCAGGTCTCTGTGCAGCACCATCCTCAAGGCCTCATGAGTTAATGTTACAAATGTGCAGTGTTTTTTTCAGGAATGAGAAGGTGAAGGTTGTGGACAGGGTATTTGCAATCAGGCATTCTTCTTGCAAATATGAGGAGTTCATTCAGTTCCAAAGTGAAAGAACAGTGTATTATTAGGTGAGTAAGGAAAAAAGAAGAACAAACTTTTATTTTCTGAATATATAGACTTGTTAAGTGTTCTGATATTTAAGATGCTGAATTCATGTGTGGTTCATAACTGTGCCCACATGCTCAAGAACAGTGGCATCCTGGCATGTATCAGCAAAAATGGGGTCAGCATGACCAGGGCAGTGATTGACCCCCTGTACTCAGCACTGATGAGGCCACACCTCGAGTCCTGTGCTTGGTTCTGGGCCCCTCACTACAAGAAAGACATTGAGACATGGTAGTGTCCAGAGAAGGACAATGGAGCTGGTAAAGGGTCTGGAGAGTGAGATGCAGGAGGAGAGGCTGAGGGAGCTGGGGTTACTTAGCCTGGAGAAAAGGAGGCTCAGGAGAGACCTTAATCATCTCTACAACTGCCTGAAAGGAGGCTGTAGTGAGGGGAGATTGGCCTCTTCTCCCATGTAGCTCGTGATAAGACAGAGGAAATAGCCTCAAGCAGCTCCAGGGGAGATTCAGGTTTGGCATCAGGAAGAATTTCTTCACTGAAAAGGTGGGTAAGCTTTCAAACAGGCTGTCCAGGGAAGTGGTGGAATCATCATGGGTGGAAGTGTTCAGTAAATGTTTGGGTGTGGCACTTAGTGCTATGGTAGTGTTTGGTCAAAAGTTGGGCTCAATCATCTTGAAAGTCTTTTCCAACATTAATGATTCTGTGAGTTTATAATTATTAGTTTCTGTTTCCAGTTTGTATTGATGAAGAGTCATAGATGCATGATAGGGTGTCCATAAAAGGCTTAGCCTTTTTTCAGCTTGGGAAACCTTTGAAAAACAACTTTCAGTATGCCTTTAGAGACATCCAGCAAAAGTCAGTACCTTCTTTTAAGCCACTCATCTAGATTTCTACTCACTTGGCAAGCAAGAGAAGACCATAGTCTTTACTTGACTGTATAAACCCCAAATAAATCTTTGTAAGCTACTCTTCCAAAGAATCACAGTGTTCACCATAAATTTTTTATTTAATATAAATATTTTGGTTTGACAAGATATTTTGTGACAAAATTTTATTTGTATTTTCCATCTCTAGCTGCACTGACTTTAAAATGTTTTGAAAAAGCCTTTTTTGTTTTTCTTGACTGAATGGGAAATCCTATGGTGGAAATACCCCAGTGTCCAAACAATTAACTTTGCCTGGAAAACAGTAACTGTGACCTGTGGCACTTTTGATTACTGTCTCATGTATGGGGCTTCCAGGTCTCAGCTACCATCTAGCCATAGTACAAGTCATTAGCCTCTTCTTGGCCATCTGACTTGGTGCATGCACCATTCATACTGTCTGAAGTTTGCTGTACCTTCAAAGAGAAAATACAAGTTTGCCAGTTACAGGAAATCTTTTTGCATGAGTTTAAACCAAAGATTATAATTAAAAAGAGATGTGCAGAAAATTGAAAAAAACACTACCCCAAACCCTCAATCACTGCAGGTGTGATTTACACCCTTCTGCTTTGTTTATTTTATGATGAATCATGTGGATAAAGTTTGGATGCCTCCTCCCTGGAAGTGTTCAAGGCCATGTTGGTTGGGGCTTTTAGCAGTGTGGTCTAGTGGAAACTGTCTTTGCTCGGGGCAGTGGGTTGGAACTAGATGTCATTTCAAATCCAAACCATTAAATAATTCTGTGATATTTTTCCTTTTATTAATGTACACACTCAGATTGCATATAGCTGGCCCTTGTTTTTGAAAACCAGCCTGTCAGGAGGCAAAAAAACCCCTAATGACATTTTTCTTTCTGGACATCCCAGTTTAAAAGAAAATTAAACAGAAAACCATTGGTTTTGGTCCTGTCAGGGTAAGCAGAGGTCTGGTAGATTTTGAACTGTGATGAGACTTTATCTTTTTGTGAATATTTACCTATTTAGTCTTAGAAGAATGTGGTATGAAATTTTCTAACTATATTTACCTATAAAATTTACCCATAGAAAGCACAGAGTTGTCTTGATGGACAAGCTGAAAGGACATCAAAGAAACAGAAGGTCCTGTAAGGTACTCCTAAAAAGCACCATCAAAAACCATTTATAACACTGGAAAAGTGAGGAACACATCAGCAAGTCATGGCCAATATACAAATGAACTTCTGCCATATTTTACAATGGAACAGAAACACGGTGGGGATTTTGAGGGGTTTTTTGTGGGTTTTTAAAAATTTGTTTTGTTTTTTATTTTTACATTGAACACTATGGATTTTCCTGTTAAACTGAGATCACTTTAAAACTGAGCACTGCCTGCTACAACTTTTCTTTATATAAACATAAACATAGAAAAACCTGACTAAAACCTAAACCAAGGAGTGAACATAATTGCCAATGATCAGAATAAAGTTGTTAAACATGTAAGTTGCCTTCACTTCTGTAATTAATATAGTGGAACTGTCTAAGATTATCTTCATAGAATCCAACTCTGTTCTAGAATCTATTCTAATTTTTATGATATACAAGTAGTACAACAAAGAAATGTGAAAAGAATTCCCAGTTAATGTCCTTTTTTTGCATCCCTTTAACAATAGAGATGAAGGTGCTAACAAATGGCTTTCAACTGCTCATTTAGAATTTTGAACTGAAAACATTACTTCATCCAAGTTACTGCATTTCCCCTGTGATGTTCACATAATTCTGATTTCCATCTTTTGCCTTTACCTGCCTGCTTGGTGACTTCATGAATGGCTGTTTCTCATCTAGAATTAAAACAGTTTACTTTTACAGAGAAGAGATAGTGTCAGTACTTACTTTGCTAGAAATGCTAGCAATATAAAAAGCCAGTAGCAATGTAATATGTCCTGTGTACTGTATAAGAGAGAATAATTCTTCCTTATTATGAGAGAACATTAAAATACTTACCTACAAAGGTTTAGCTTCTATAAAAGAGTCATTTTCAAGCGCATGAAATGGTTGGCTGGAGCACACATCAATTTGTTTGCTATTTCTAGAATATATTTTATCAACACCTTTTCTCTACAATTTACATTTTTCAAAATGTCACTGTTTCTGTGTGAGATACTAAGTATGGACCAATTAACTATTGATGCTTTCTGCCAAGAATAAATGTTGCGATATAGCGTATATAGAGGACAGAATAAATACTCTATGATGGAAATGCAGAAATTACCAGGCTACTGGTGAGTAATGCATCTTGAATATTACCTGAAAACATGAGTCAGATGCTAATTATTAATGTAGAATCTGTTATAGAAAAAGTTGAAACTGAGGAGAAAAAAAAAAGAACATAAAGTCATCTAACATTTTAGTTTTTATCTTTCCTAGGGAAAAAAACAGCTTACCTAACCTGTTTTGAAAATGTATTCAGCTAGGAAAATTTTTAAATATGGTTTATGCAGTCAGAATGGTTTCAGCACAATCAGACTAAAAGCCTCTTAGAAAATCTCTACACAGAAGGAAGTAGGTGTCTGAAAAAATTAGATCTTCTCTGAAGCAACACTGAGGCTGCTCTATCCAGGTGAAGGTGTGATAGAAGGGGGCTTTTAGAAATTATCTTATCCTCAAAAGTATTTCGTGTTCTTTTTCAGTGGTCTGGAGAGAGGATGAACAATTTGAAGTCTTGTGGAACCCTTCAGGGTTTCTTTTCTGGTAACTCAAAAGTAGGGATCAAGGAATGTCAGAACATCTGGGGCTGAAAGCAGTTCATAGGTACTTGCTGGTGTTCCCTGTTCCCTGGTACTTCCTGTGTTCCCTGTTCTTAGATAACTGGATAATAGTCCAGAAATCATGGGATTTGGCAAAATACTAGTAGCTACATATTGGTAGAGAATGGTTGGGCAGAAAGTGATTCTTCCTAAAAAATTGTATCAGTTAAATTTTGGTTATTGTCACCAGTTTTTATTTACCACCGTGTGGTATTACTGGATGATGAGTCAATCTATAGTAATTTGGAAAAGAATAAATGGTTATGGCAGCTGTATGTGCATGTTATTTTTATTTCAAATGAGGTGATGTCTCTGTAAATACACATCCATTTTAAAATGTCAGGTTTAGAAGTTTTATATAACCTTAAGGTAGCAGCAGGGTCTCAAGAACCTCTATAAGAAACAGAAAAAGAGGGTGGGAGATTGCAGTTACATATATTTTTTTCCCAGAGCTGAAGTTTCTGAGGTCTTAGTCTCCTGACAATCACGAAGATGAAATGTAGCCATAAGTGCAATCTTGTGCTGCCAGAATTCATGACATGAGCCGGCTGCATCAAAGGAAGAGATTCTTTCAGAGTGAGTGATTATTAAGGAATTTGGGTGATGACACGTAATCTTTCACAAAGATGCTTATTGAAAAACTGTCCCTCATATAGGCACAACCTCTTCTTGAGATCCTTGTCTTCAGTCCACTTCAGTAAAATTCAGAGCTCCTGCCTGTGCTGAGTTGCATATTTGGTCCTATAGGACTATTTGTGAGAGTAAACTAGCAAGGGTATGCTCATTCACGTAGATAAGCATGATTTTGAAAGATAAAACCTTGTCCCATGTGGGTAAAGCAGCACATGCTTGCACGTGCTTGGGTTCTCTGAAAAGAGAACTCCACTTTTTCCCATCACATTTGGGAAAGCTTCTACAGGCTTTATCCCTATGCAAGAAGTTTTAAATAGTGTTTCATTAGGCAAAACACCCGAGGATAAATGGGGAGTAACATGTCAGGCTGTTTGCCTCTTGGTTGGGAGTATCTACTTCGACCATTTCCTTTGGTGAGCCCTAAGTTCTGTTCTATACTTCACAGACTTTTCAAATTTCATGGTGTTTGAGTAAAGCAGAACTGCAATAGTAATCAAAACATTCACTTTGGATAAATGTTTGAACTAGTCTTCAAGATATTGTGTGTTTTGAAAGTTAAGTGGACAGAATTTTTGAAACAGTTGTACTGCCATCAGAACTCCTTTCTCCTGTACAAGGACCTTCTATTACTATTGGGTAATGATGTATATAGCATAATACATTAATGTTGCTTTAATGTGTTCAATAGTACAGAAGAATGTAGTAATTAGGCACTAAGGGATTCTTTTTGCTATGATTTGATGAGGTGGTCAATTACCTGTGCTGTACGACAGTGAGTGGTACAATTGGTTTAACTTAATAAGTACATTGACAAAAAGGGCCACTGCGATGTACATTAGTTGCACTTAAAAGGTTCTTTTGAGTTATTACCAAAGTAATACCTCAAATATAAATTAATTTAATTTGTTTAGAACAGTTTACACCTTACACATCATTAAATCTTTTTCTATCACAGGTTGTACTGTACATTAGGTAAATTATAAATGTCTAACCAAAAAGTGAACATTTGACCATAATGGCTACTTAGAAAAGATAGAAGGTAACAATTTAACTAGAACTTGCCTTTAACTGGAGCTCTTAAACTAAGATTGATAGAAAACAGTTTTTGAGAAGAAATAATGCATACTGATTTATATAAAATGCTGTTCACTGTATTTTCCTTTTTTGTATTAAACTTAATGAATAGATATACCTTTTTTATTTTGTGGTACCCTACCATTAAATGATACCATCATTTTTTTTCTGCCTAAATAAATTCTAATTCTTGTCACCTACTATCTGTACAGGTAGATTTGAGACATTATTCCTAATTGAGATTTTTACTGAATATCTTTTAAAGATAAATTTGTTTTATTCTTTCACCCACTATTTAAAAGGATTTTTCACATTTTTATCTTCTAAAGGAATTGTCAATGAGAAACTAAAACTGCATAGACCATACATTAAAATCACTTTAGTTTTTAAGCTGTCATGAACTGTTTCAAAAAATGCTAAGTTGCTATTGTTTAATGTCTGTCATTTTATAATGCTTTAGAAGTTATCTATCCTGTAAAATTATTAACTGATGCTAAAATTGCCTTGTAAGTATTAGGACAATAGCAATTTTGTAACAGCTGGGACACTGCCAATGTAAGATAAGTACATTTTGCTCTGTAGATTCATAAAGTGCTTTGAAATGGTTTGTAACTGATGGATGGATGCATTTTCTAAGTGTAGAAAGCAATATTTTGTAGAGGGAAATGGCTTGAAAGCTGACACACATGCATGCAAATGCCATTCTCTTCAGTAAGTAATTTGCTTTTTCTTTCAAAAGCATAAATGGCATAGTTAGACACATTATTTTGTATATTGCACATAACAATACAAGATGCACAAAAACAGCAAGTACAAAACATTTCATATTGATAGAGGAACCCATGGCTGTAGTATATGATTAGCATAAATGTATACACACTGAAGAAATGCCTTCAGGATTAAAAAGTAAGGCTGAAAACAGGAAAAGTTCTTCTAACTTCAAGAAATGAAAATATTTAGAATATACTTTTTATTTTTAGAGTTCTGCCTTTTAAAAATAGATAATCTGCATAGAGTTTGAATCAGATCATATACTCAGTGCTGTCTCTGACCCAATGGCCCCATATTGGGCTTGCATTCTGAAGACAAATCATTTAAATTAATCCTCAAAGTGTTTGTATGTCAGTGAAAAAGCCCAGGAGAATACTACTCTGCAATATATGCAGACTCGGATATTCTTGTAATTTAAGAACTTTTTAATGCCAAAACTTATTTCTAATTTATATATTTGTATCATATTTGTGGTTTATACCATTATATTCTTTAGATCATCTGCATTGTAAAACCCACACTAGCCACAGAAACTTCTGGCCAGCTTTTGTAATGATTATTCATGTGAACCTGATGCTTTAGGTCTTTGCTCTTGGAAATTTCCATGCCCACTGAGCTATCCAACAGCGATGAATCCCTGCCTCACTGAGCAACTGAGAATAATACAGCTAAGCCTGTACTGAGTAAGCGAAGTCTTAGTCTGGAAAATGGTCCCCAATGAAATCTTTGGAATATCAACTTCAGAAGGTCTACTCAATATGATTAGTGTCAACATATGGCCTTTTTGTTTAAAGGAAGGAACATTTCCTTCATAGAATCTTGTTAAATCTCTCATTCTACAATTATTGTAATCATGACCTCTATTGTTCATCATTTCCACTAAAATTTTTGCTTCTACATCAGCTTCTTTCTTAGGATATATATTCCCATTAGATACAAAACAGCCATTAATCTTAATGGAAGCTATGCTCAGAAATGGAGTGGGAAAGGCACCCAGGAGGTTTTGTCATATCTTTAAATTCAGTAACAAAAAAATTGATTCGAGCGAAATTCTGATAATGAATGCATATTGTTGAAGAATTAAAATTTAAAATGTATTTACATACCTCCTGAATTTATATTAAGAAGAATTGAAACAATACTTTCACTGGATTATGTGGGAGAATTCATGCTGATTTCATCCTAAGAAAAGCTGCTCATTTTGTTATACTGTAGGAAAGAGAGTAGGGTGAATAGCTCTTAAGAACAGCTTATCTGACAATCTGGGTCTTTATATGCTTGATCCTTGCTTGTGAACAGATGATATTATTTTAAGAAGTATACACGTTTTTACAATATAAACCCATTTTATTTATTGTTTGTCCCATAACTTTGTATTTAAAACTCAAAATTGGAACAGCAAAGTTTGTTACTCACCACATGGCTCTCACTCCTTTTCTGAACTTGATGTCTGTAAAATGCATGAAAAAAACCTTTAAAAATTATTTTTTTTCTTGGGAAAAAATTCTTTTAAAACATCTTGAAGATTGTTTATGTTTTTGAAGTATTTGATAATCTCTTTTTAGAATAAATTGCCAGGTTTTTTTGACTGCAAAATTGTGGCAACATTATAATACAATGACTGATAAGAAAAATAAACCCACAATCAAAATAAAAAATTCAATCATGTTTATTGTCCTTCAGAAAACACAGTTATCTTTATGTGTATCAAAATGCAATAAACTTACTAATAATAGGAATATGTTTTTAATGGAAAATTCTGACTGCAGTTGTTTAGAAGATTATGTCATAATACCTCATTGTTTTGAAGGGTCAGTTAATAGTAGGGAATGTGAGAAAAACATTTAATCAGCAACTGGCAAACAGTCAGTAGAGTGGCAAGAATTTGATGGTAAACAATACTTCTCCTTAAAATTGCCAGATTGTAAGGATCTGATGACTCCCACTTCTAGGAGCTACTTAGAAGAGTCACAACTATTTTAAAATGCATGTGTTTTTAGAAAGAAGTTGTAACAAAGAATCATGAAAATCATTTTATGTAGGCTAGGTGTTTATCTGTATTGTATCTGCCCTAAGGAGAAATTTCAGCACATGGGCTATGTTTGTCACTTGAGATTATGGCTATAACACACCAAAACCTTCTGCTATTTTGATTGCTGGTGTGATTGGAGCCCATAGGTTGAAATTGAGCCTTGGAAGGCAAACATTTTTTTAGTCTGTAATATATGCAACCTTTGAAACACCACCAGAGATTAGTTGAAAATGCAATTAATTCAGTAAATTAATAAATAGAAGTATTGTATTTGCACTGTATTACAGCTTGAGTAACTTTATAGTTTTCGTGAAAGCAGTATTGAAATAAAATTGATCTATGGTTTTGCTTTACAAATAAATGGATCATTTGATTGTTTCTGAAAAAACCTCAAAAGGCTGTGGTTCTGGGGAAAAATATGTGAGACAATTTAAAAACTAAGAGATTGTAAATATTACTTTCAGAAGCTGCACTTTTAAGTTTTCTTTCCTTTAGGTGAAAGTACAATTAATTATGAAGAAAATGAGAAAAATATGTTCTTTACAATTTTTTCATTTCTCTTATGTTTTCCTTAATCAATGTCACATAATTTCCCTGCACGTTTACTTCACTCTTTGCAAGAAAATACATGGACAAAAAACTTCTCCCTAAACCAGGTAAGAAATTAAAGAAATTACTTTTAATTAAAGTCTTCATTTCCCCACTTTGTCATTCTTCTAGAAATTATCTGTGCCTGTGTTTGTGTGCACTGCACACAACCTTGTGTCAGTCCTATTGCTAAGCAATGAGCATAAAAAAGTTCTTTAGGAACCAACTGTTCTCAGCATTCTTCAAAAATTATGCAAAAGCATTTGTGAATAACATGAAATCAGACTATGTTTTATTTGAAGAAATAAGTAATATGAACAAATATTTTGAGTACTGTGCTTTCCCAGAGTGTGCATATTGACAGTGTTTAGTTACCATATGCAGTACAGTGTAGGAAAAGTACATCTCTGGTTTTAAGATGATGAAACTACTACTTCACTAAGTAATACTAATTAGAGGCAGAAACTAAACATCACACTAGAGACAAAAGCAATTCTGTTGTCCCAGTTTTCCGATCAAAACCACTGGAAATTCTTTTGCTTCGTCTCATAAGCAGCTTGAAATATCTGTATACTGCAAAAGTCTTCAGACTCCTAAACTGGATTTTTTACAGCAGCCATGATGTTTGGATTAAAACTCCCTTTGTATCTTCTGAAAAAGAAAAAAAAAGAAGAAAAAATGTCTTAATGGAAATAGTATAAATAACTGAGACTTGCTATGCCTTAGGAAAAAATTGTTTATGAAGATAATTCTTAGTGAGCATTTGGCTATGATTCAGGCACCACTTTCAATTCTTCAGTTTGGCCTATTGAGTAGCAGATGGGATCATTTTCTTCTATACAGTTTCTGCAATTCCATCTCACTCTTATTTTAGCACATAATTAGGTGTCAAGCATTCTGAGCAGGTTATATAGAAGGATATATACACTAGATATTAGAATAGGTTTTATGTACTCTAGCTATCAAGACACATTAACCTTTAATCATAACAAGGACTGAAGTCAGAAGAAACTTGGTGAGAGGTTCAAAACCCTTGCTTGCCACACTCATAAGTCCATCATTCCCCATTTGCTTCTTTCAGGCTGTGACTCAATAGCTAGTATTATGAGACTGAGTGAAACAGTAAGGCAGTTGTAAATAAATCATTACACCCAAAATGTTTTATTTTCAGAATGCAATGATCCTGGCAACAAAAAGATTTACTTCCAGTGAATCATTGGCAGGTACTTTCACATTTTTAAATTATAAAATATGTGAGATTCTGGCAGGTTCACTTACCTCCTCAAATTGTGTTTCATAAAATTTTGCACATCTGTCATACTTTTTATCAACTTCTTTTTTTAAAAACCATTTTGCATGTATTAAGGAATTGAGTATGAGCATTCTCCAAACAGGTCAATGCCTAATGTCATCATCTTTTTTACAAGACAGAGAAGAAGACAGAGGTTCAGTGCTGATTATTTATGCACCATCTGTAAAATGTTGAACCCCTTTAGCTTCTATTCATTTATATATGCATTGACACAAATTAATGATGGGTTTTATCCAGGATGAAATAAGACACCCGTGATATAGTTTTGGTATAGTCTATGGTGGTATAGTCTAGATATCTCAGGCAGTAGGAACCATTTACCTTTTGTAGTAAGGCATAAAAAATTCAGAGGCTGCTTAGAGATTCCTCTAACTTAAAATAATGTGCAGCCTGTGCTATTTAATTGGCTCAGCCATCATCAGAAGCAATAGATTACCTGTGATTGTTTTTCAGGAGACTATGAAGTTTACCAGATAGAAAGACACAAAGCAGAACAAGTTTCTGATTTCAAGGCTTTTCGGAGCTTGTCAAGATAATTTGGTTCTTCGCAAAACAAAATTTCCTTCCTTCCTTTCCTTCCTTCCTTCCTTTCCTTCCTTCCTTCCTTCCTTCCTTCCTTCCTTCCTTCCTTCCTTCCTTCCTTCCTTCCTTCCTTCCTTCTTCGTTCCTTCCTTCCTTCCATTATTCCTTCTTTCCTTCCATTTCTTTCTTTCTTTCCTTCCTTCCTTCCTTCCTTTCCTTCCTTCCTTCCTCCGCTCCCTCCCTCCCTCCCTCCCTCCCTCCCTCCCTCCCTCCCTCCTTTCTTATATACTACTTCACTCCTTGCTCAGTTATTTTCCTTCTGGCCTGCTAAAATAAGTGTCTTTTTCATTGCCAGAAGGATATGTCATTTACATCTCATAGACAGTTTATTAATAAGTTCTTGTAGTTTAATTTCAAACCTGTGACTTACAGGTAGCATAATTTTAAAAATTAGGGGAGGAGATGAAAACATTTTTGGGACAAGGTAAATGATGAAACAATCTATATTTGCATGAGACTAAGGGGGATATAAGTATTTGCATAGTGTATTTTTTTACATTACTAAATTCAATGTTCAAAAAAATAGAGAATATTTATTCTTGTAAATAAAGAAATAATCTCAATTCTGATACTTTTGTAAAAACTGTCAGATATTACACTGTACTGTGTATCTGATGGGTTTGTACTGAACAGTAAAACAATTTCACAGCACTACTTTTGAGAGTATGTCATGATCTCAGATATCCGTATGATGAAAGGGACTGAATAAAAAAAAAGGATTTCATAAATCTCATTTCACCACTGAAATATCCCATTTCTGTTAGCAGATCATGTGGATCTTCCTGGCCTGGGGCTTATCAGCTCAGAGGTAAAAGAGTGATCTGGAGGTAAAATGGTGAAGAAATGTAACTACTGTGTTAGGTGGCATCAACAAGAGAAATAGGCTTCAAGTAGAGCTCCTCCTGATTGACTGCCAGGCAGAGGAATCTAAATTTCAATATAGTTAAGAGGGAAATGAAGAAAATATATATTCTGGGCAGTTAAGAAAATCACTCTTAGAAAGCAGAATTCAAGGATGCATGGCTGTGTATTTTAATTATGGTTTTCAAAACTATACTTATCAAATACCTTTCTTTCACTTCCTGCAAATTAGAGGTCTGAGCTGCTGACACCATGAAAATGCAAAAAAAATCATTAGGAATATTTTCTGTTGTTGATCTGACAACTGGACTGGTTTGGATATTTTTTTTCTGGTTAGTTTTTAATTTTTTTCCCAAATATTCAGTGATATTTTACATATCTATAATCATAAACAGTCTTGCAGTTGAAATGCTACTGCTGAAGGGCAACATGAAGGCGCCTGTGTGACTATGGAATTCTCATCTCAATATCATTACAGCCACATGTAAGTAGAGTAAGTGAAAAAACCCATATGTATAAGTCCAAAGTTTTCAGTTTTATTGGATGGCGGTTACAGTAACTAGAGCATCCTCTTATCCATCTTATTAAACCATTACCATTTTAAAAGCCATCAACAGATTAAAATTTTCTCCTTTTTGTGCATCTCAGTCAGCATCTTAATGAAGTCTTATGGTCACAGATTCTATGAGTTATATAAATTGAGCTAAATAGTTAATATTTACTGAATCCTTTCCTAATTATGCTACTGGAACAAGTTGTTCCCCCACCACCCATGCATTTCCCTCCTACACACTATTTCCATTCAATTCCCCTGACAAAGTCTTATCAGATTGCATGTAACCCTGTGCCTGATAATTTTTCTTAAGGTTTCTGCATCTGAAACGTATCCAGGTTTACAAGAAAGAAGATGAACTCGGAATCCCTAGAGTAATAAAAACTTCTGGACAGCAGTTCCCACAAGGAACAGAAATTGGTTCTTAGAAACATACAGCGATGGGGGCTTCACTTCCCTCTACAAGTAAATTATACATTTATGTCTTATATATAATACTGTATAATATTTATATATAAATATACAGTTATTATGTATAACATATAATATGTATCACACATACATGATAATGTTTTAAGTTCACTTAAAATGCTGAGGAACTTCAATCCTTTCTGTTTCTGTCAAAGTCAAGCTTAGGTTTCTCACATGTATAGAGAAGCTAATCTAAACTCTCTGGCTTGTTCAGAGTCAAGGACAACTCGTCCTTCAGAACAACATTCGTAAGCTAGACAGCCTTTCAGCTACTCATCCTGTGGTGTGCCACTGCTTTTTGATGTGTGTTAAGTTCATGTTTGTCTTGAGAACTGGTTATTTTTTTGTTTTGTTTTGTTATGAGTTTTCATTTTCAGTTTTGCATCCAAAAAGGCAAAATAAGCAAGAACCACTCAGCGTTATGATAATTGCCTGCTGAAAGGAATTGTGAGCCATCAGAGCTGGATCCTTATTTTGTGCAGAAAAACATCCATATAATCCTTTGATCTCGCGAAAAGTTGAGGTAACATAGAGAAAGGTGGAAGGAGACTGCTTTATTCATGTATTCTCAAATTTTGAATGGGAAACCACATGAGGATTCCAACCCGTAAGGCAATCCACTATAGTATGTGAACTTTAGAGCAGTTAAAACGTCAACCTTGTAAAAAGAACTAAGTTCTCAACATTACCTCTAACAGAGATAGTGTTCTGCTATCACAATGCTGGCCATACTAGGCCACCTAAGTTGGTGTAAGAATCCAGAGGAGGAATAAAGTACCAGACATAGTGCAGCAGCAGGTGAGAGATTATTATAAAGCAATTTTCATGATATTTATTATAGACCTCTAAACTAAAAAAAAATCAGCAAAAGATAAAAAGGAGCTTTACAACAGGTTCTCTATTGTGGGTTATTGTGTTTTCAGCTGCAATGAACCTGTTAATGAAGTCAGCTGAGCAAGAGCATAAAGGTCTCACACTGATAGGAAAAAGACATCCCCAAGAATAAGGCAACAGAAGTGTCTTAACACTCACTACAAGTACAGTAATATAGACTAGATTGTTACTCGTGACACTGAAAAAAATAAACAAGTCAGCAAAAATAATATTTATGCTCCAAATAAAGGTTCCTGGTGTCTCTGAAAGGGAAAATAAATGCTGAATTTAAGTTTAGGATTCTAAGAGAGTAATAGGGATTATCAAAAAGCAAATGCTTTACTGAATAACAGCATGCTGACACAAAACCCAACAGAGACAAACACTGTTATATCTGGTTCCAAACTGCATTAGCAATGATGGGGAGGAGAGGGAACAGCCTGGTTGTTGCCATAGGGAGGCTAGACTGGCAAATGTTTGTTGTCTTTAGCCATCATCAAAGGCATAGTTTTCACATGGATAAAGTCAACACTTCATAAAGGTAAAAATATTCAAGCCTGTGGCATGTCTGTGACTTCAGAATCAGTGTCTTGAGGAGACTGGAGGACTAGGGCCCTTGCAGATCTGTGACTCTGAACTCCATGAAGTTGAAGCTGGACTTCAGCAGTGAATCTGAGGATATATTTACTAAGGGCTTTTGAAGCCTTGGAAATAATTTCTTTTTCTTTAATTGAAAGTACTTGTTACCCTGTGGCTTTCTGTTTATGGGAGAACAAGACAACTGCTTTAAAAACAATATGGTACACTTCCGACTCCCCTAGAACTTGTTGTAACCCCAAAATTAATCTTTATGACTGGTCATCCCATGCCCAAAAGGATCTAATTTAGATTAAAAAATATAATCTTTTTCCTCCTGAACTCCACCAATTATAGATCTGGCACGTTATGTGTTGCATATACACATATTATTGGACATAATAGTCCAGCCATTATGAGCTTCTTTATTAGGCTGGCAACACCTCTCTGTCAGGGACATAATCCATTCTTGTGGCACAATGACTCCATGAAGCTTCTGATGGGAATTAATTTGCCTGTGTAGCAGCCAAAAAATCATTTGCTTCTTTCAGTTGCCATCATTCCCCTTTGCTGCATATAATACATCTATAGGACTTCTGTACCACCAGCAGAAGCACTTTTACCTGCCCTTAGCTATCCTTAGGAGAGTGATCCTCATAAGCTTTCATGGCAGATAAAATACACACTAGAGCACAACTGCCACACGTAGTAGGCGTGCTCTGTGCTCACCTCACATTAAAGGAATGGTTCAGACATCCAGTAAAATGCCATCATAGTTTGCCTGAAATGCAGTGCCTGGCAGTGCTAAGGGGTTTTTGCAATAATGTCATGGTTAAAGCTCTTACTCGGAAACAATCTGATAGAAGCAACCTGTCCCACCCTCCAGGCTTGTATAAAGCGGTGCTAGGGAAATTATCCCCTTACATCTTTATTCATGAACCTAGGCCACTGGAGTGAGATAAATTGTGTCACCATAAGGCAAAGGAAAATTCATAATGCTTGGAAAAACAAGTCAGGAGGAAAGAATGTGATTGAATGGTCCTGACTGGGCATTTTGTGTTTCAATTCCTGAGGTTGAGTTTTTTATCTTTTTATTAATGATATAATTAAAATGCAGATGCTAGGTAAAGGTTATCAGACTTTGAGATTTGCCTTTCCAGGAAAATACCTACTGACTGACTTATAAATCTTTGTTGTTTATGGCCTCATTCCTTTTTCGACAGGTGAACCTCTGGTTCCAAGGGAAGAAGAAAGGCAATTGAGCAAGGTCTCCTGTTTCTACATGGTACTGCTCTAGTTATTAGGCTTTTTACACAAACACAGGCTGGGATCTGGCCTATTTCAAATGGCAAAGAATTGCACATATTCCAGTTCTATCAGTGGGCCATGACATACATATGAGTGAAAAGCATCCTTCTCATGTACTGAATTAGGTAACTAAGCCTTGGAAAGTGTTAGAAGTTCATGAAAACCTCACATTGAAAGTTTTGTGTTTGGTAGCCTTTTGCAATTCTCTGTGAAGTGTGCAGACTTTAGGTTCACTCTTCTGAAAGATCTATCTTGTAGTTAAATAAAACGGAATTCAGAGATTAGACATTATAAATTGAATGCTTCAGTGTGCATACTTTTAAAATAAAATTTAGATCTTATCTATCTCAAACAATATTTTTAACATTTTAATTACTTATTTTGTGTCATGTTAGAAATAATTACTTTCCTCACTTTTAATCTACTTATCCTAACAGCTCATTGAAACAGGATATAGCAGGCTATGTCTGAATTCTACTCTGGGATTAAACGCAGAATTTAGGCAGGATGACCACTTTTAATACAATGAAAAGATGCTAAGATAAGATAATGTTTCAAGCTACATGTGCAAAACAGAGAATCTATATACTTTCAATTTTCAAGCCACTAAAATTTGTCTCTGAGAATCCTGAATAAATAAAAATAAAAGGAAATGATGCAATCAGGCAACTAGATCTCCATCTAAACCTGATCACTAGAAAATTCTTTTGATATGATGAAAATGCTTATTTTTACTCCTGTGTTGGACGTGGGTCACAATTTTATACTATTTCAAAAGATCTTTCATATCTTTCAAAAATAAAAAAAGTTCTTTAGGAATTATGGATAATTAACAAATTCTACCTGTATTGGACTATTCTACTAAGAAATACAATTACTTTCCTGACTTTTGTTAACCTTTCATTTATTAAATTCCCTCCACATCTAAGGAGAAAACATTTTTATTCTGTTAATATTAGAAGTTTCATAGATATTTTTGATTTATTAAAAAATTCCCAAGGGATTTGACTTCAGTGCTGAGAAAATGCAGCAAAACTACTTCATAATTGGATATCTTTGAGTAGGAGTTTCAAAGAGTAATTTACTTTTTTTTAATATTAATTTTGTAAAATTTTAGGTTCTCAGGCTAAACAAAAATCATATCTCTGAATCCCACACACTACTTTCTCCAACCAAAAGGATGGATTCTTACTGTTTAACCTTCCATGGTGCCACAGTCAAAAACGTGAGCAATTTAGGCATATGCGAGCTTGAGAGCCTGCAAAAGAATATAACAATATGATATAATAATAAAATAATTTTAAAGTGGACTTTTTTAGCAAGATAGTCCACAGCTTAGTATTTCTTAGTAATTCATTATTATTCACCAGAGAAGCATCTTGTCCTAAGGCAAAAGCCTGACTTAGTTGAGTTCAGTAGCAAAACTCCCACCTGCTTCAGTGAGATAGAGATAACATCCCTGGAACTGTGTTCATGAAATTATTTTTTTAAAGAGTAATAAAGAATAATCATGTTTTTTTTTTTTTTTTTCTGTGAAATTTACCCCCAGAAGGCAGTTAATTGCTTTACTGACTAGTGGAATTTTAAGTTTCAAAGCAGTATATCATACAAAAGCTTGAAACTTCAATGTGAAATAAGTGATTACATAGTTTGGCATAATTGCAATATGTCATAAAAAGACAAGCTGTTAAAAACTGCATTAGAGCTGGCAAAGTGAACACCTCTGAAGTACAACCAACGTGGTGTCATGCTTGGAACAGCAACACATATGTTCCAGAACATAGATTGCATCAGAATAAAAGAGGAGTTTCTTTGTCAAAGAAAGATATCATCTGATATTCTACCTACACACTACAAAAATTGTCTTTATTTATTATTGGTTATGGTATTAGTGTAAAGTGCATTCAGTACACGAGAGTTTGTGGTGATGTACATCTCAGAAAAAAAAAGGAAGCAAACAATAGGAAGCAGAAATATTTGACCTGGGACTGATTTCAGACAACAACTGCTGTTACCACTGCTCTGTGTTTTTGTGTAGCTGGTAACTGCGCTGTACATCCCTCTTATAAAAACATTTTTTCATTGATACATCAGCCTGTAAGCAATATGGGAGGGATGAGTGCCATTGGGAAATGCTGCTTCCACTGGTGTCTCTTGAACTCCTTTTGCACTACCACCTATATTACCTATATAATTATATAAAATTCCTTTGACTAAACAAATTAGCCTTAAAATTAATTGGTCTTCCCTGGAGTTATGACTTCACCAGCAACTCTCCCTATAATATCTCTCATTCTCTGAAGTCCGTGGTGATCACTTCTTAAACAAAGACCACACTTGAGTCTGTGCTTTCTCACTGTTGGTGATATCAGCTGACTCAGTGGTCATACTCAAGCTATGCTTTTTCAGGCAACATGCGTGTGGCAATTCCATGTCCTGTCTGGCTTACAGGCTTCCAGAGGTGTCCCACGTGACCTTGCCACCTTTCACATTTGTCTGTGGATAATATCTAGATGTGTCTACAGAAAGTCACATCTAGAATGATGCAAAATGGACCTCTCATTTCCTTGCTAACCTTTTCCATCTATACTCTCCTCAGTGTCTGGAAGCAACCTACAATGCACACTGTAGAAACCTGGTTATTAGCCAGCACTTTCAGACATGAATGTGCCAATTCTGCTTACTGTAAATAACACATAATTACTATAGCATTTCAGATAGCACACCATATTGGCTGACTTCTAAAACTGACTGGGAAACAGCACGACAGGAAGCAGTTGCAACATGCCTCATACACCACAGTTTATTTGAAACAGACTTTGAGGATTTGCAAGACTGGGCATTCAAAAGAGATTAAGGCTTTTCATCCATCTGATCAGACTGTGAAGGAGAGCACTGTCTTCTCAGGAGTTTTTCCAAAACAAGCAGTTCCCTTGAGACTCAGCTTACAGAATTTAGACATCCAGTATAAAATCACACATTCTTTTAGGGTTATTACCTTGCTTTTTCTGTCCGAAGACACTTGAGGAGCAACATCTATTAGATGTAAAGGTGCTGCCTAGGCCTGCAGAATAGTGTTAAGTTGATTTATTCTGTTTTCCTGTGTATTTAACCATTTTCTGGTGGGTTGGCCTTTGTAAATTTGTGTCCTCTGGTCTTAAAAACCTCCTTTATTTTTTTCCTTAAAGATATGTGATAACAAGTCTTAGAACAGTTTTCTCTCCCATTACTCAGGCCATTACTGCAGCTGACACCATAAAGAGCATGATAGGACTGAACACGTAGACACACAAGCCCACAGATCCTAAAAGATGGGTGCGTGTTCCTTTTAATTTTAAGAATATAGGCAGTTAGTCTACATTGAACAGAAATTACCTTTATATAAATAAAATCATTTAGGGTGATTGTTCTCAGTCTGTGGTCCTTCTTTGACCAGTCATCAAGGAAACAAATGCTCTGAAACAACCTCATCTATTCAGAATATCCTTAGCCACAAACCTGACAATTTCCTGTGTACTGGACTACAAGAAATATAAACTTTGGATGGTTGTTCCAAGAGGTTCACTAATTTCTGCTGTATAGAATGTCTACCATGCTTAAAGTAAAAGAGACATTTTAAAATTCTTATGTTGTATATTTTACTTTTTCCTTAATGAAGCCACATTCATGTCTTAAACTGAATTAGTGTTAATTTAGCAATTAAGTGGGATGAAAATTCAATTGAACAGTGTTTTTACACAAAAACTATTCACACCAGGACTGTTTTGAAGCTAAGGCAGGACACTTTTAGGAACAATACATAGATCTTCATAGGAGTTTTACTTGAGATGGGAAAAGAAGCTTTGAATAAGTTATAGCTTCCACATTCATTAAGTCATCTGTCATTTCCACTCTACAAATGAGAATAACTTTCCCCCAGTTTTACGATGCTACAGGAAGCTGGAGCTGTAGAATAAAATTATGTGAAAGTTAAGTCAAGTTGTAACTGTCCAGTATTTCTGACAGTACACTTCTGAATTCAACAGTTACCTCTTTTCCATCTTTCTCAGGGCACCTTTTTTCAAATTAAATGTCTGTTCATTTAGAAATGGCTTCATAGAGCAGGTCTGGGATGTCATAGCAATGTCCCCTCTGTTTGCAGGAAAAATCCAGTACATATTTACTAGCAGTTTCTCAATTGTTAAAGGCTTAGGAAGGTAATATTCAGCATGGTGACCAAAGAAGCAGATAAAAGTAAGCAGAATACTGTTATGCATGATATGCTGGCTGAAAAGTGTGTTATTAGACTTTCATATACCTTAAACAATGAGTTAAGAAATGTATGGAGAAACCTCATAGTTTCATAGGTAACAAGAAGGAAACAGGCTGGGAAGCCATGAGAAAAGTGGTGAAATTAATGTCCTCCAAGGGGAGCCTATTGATCAAGCCTCCTTGCTCCAGCTACAGGAATCGTTGTACTCTCAGGCTTTCATCCTGCAACAACAACAACAACAACAGATGAGGAGAAGGCTGAGGTACTCAATGGTTTTTTGCCTCAGACTTCACTGGCAACCACTGTTCCCAAAACTCTCAAGTGGATGGACTGGGGGACTAAAGTTTCTCTGACTGTAAGTAAAGAGCATGGACACAACCACCTGAGGAACCTTAATGCACTATGGGACCTGATGGGATGCAAGAGTCCTGAAGAAATTGGCTGATGTAGTTGCCAAGACATTCTCCATGATATTAAAAAATATGAGTCAGGAGAAGTCTCAGATGACTGGAAAAAGGGAAATATTGTACCTATCTTTGAAAAGGATAAAAAAGAGGATCTTGGGAACTAGCAACCTGTCAGCCTCACCTCTGTGCCTGGGAAGGTCATGGAACAGATCCTCCTAGAAGCTGTACTAAGGCACACGGAGGACAGGATGGTGGTTTGAGACAGCCAGCAGGGCTTCACCCAGGGCAAGCCCTGCCTGACCAAATGGCACTCTATGGTAAAGTGACTCCACAAGTGGACAAGGGAAGGGCCATAGATGTCATTTACCTCAACTTCTGTAAAGCCTTTGACAAGGTCCCTCCCAACACCCTTCTCTCCAAACTGGAGAGAGATGGATTAGAAGTTGGTTTCATGGTCACATCCAGAGGGTGGGGTCAAGAGCTCAGAGTCCTGATGGACACCAGTGACAAGTGATCTGTATTGGTTATTATATTTTCATCAATGACATAGACAGAGGGACTGAGCGCACCCTCAGCAAGTTTGGAGATGACACCAAGCTGAGTTGTGCCATTAACACACCTGAGGGATGGGATGCCCTCCAGAGGGACCTGGACAAGATCAAGAAATGGGCCCATGAGGTTTAACAAGATCAAGTACAACGTGCTGTACAGTACAGGCTGGGGGATGAAGCAGCATTGTGAGAAAGAATTGGGGGTGCTGGTGGGTGAGGGGCTGGACATGGTTTGGCAATGTGCACATGTAGCCCAGAAAGTCAAAGCCCAGTGTCCTGGGCTGCATCCAAAGCAGCGTGGGCAGCAGGGTGAGGGAGGGGATTCTGCCCCTCTGCTCTGCTCTCAAGACTCCCCACCTGCAGTGCTGCATCAGCTCTGGGGTGCCAGGGTAGGGAGGACATGGACCTGCTGGGGTGAATCCAGAATAGGAACACCAAGCTGATTAGTGGGATGGAACATCTCTCCTACAATGGAAGACTGAAAGAATTGGGATTGTTCAGCCTGGAAAAGAGAAGGCTTCAACTGCAGTGCTCTGTTTACAAGGGCATGTAGTGATAGGACAAGGGGGGATGGCTTCAAACTGAAAGAGAACAGGTTTACATTAGATATTATAAACAAATTCTTTGCTGTGAGGGTGGTAAGGCACTGAAACAGGTTGACCAGAGAAGCTGTGAATGTCCCATCCCTGGAAGTGTTTAAGGTCAGATCGGATGCAACTCTGAACAGCCTGACCTCGTGAAAGTTATACTATCCAAAACAGGGGGGTTGGAACAAGATGATTTTTAAGATCCCTTCGAACATAGGCAATTCTGTGATTCTGTAAATAAAAATACTTTTCATGCTCAATGGAGGCATTTCCAACTTGAAAATATTAGGTATACAGTTGCTACATATTGGCATCCTATCACATTCAATATTCTAAAAATGACAAATAGTTACCACATTCATGTCCATATCAATTAACAACACAACTGTGGCCCTATACTTTAGATATTTGAAATTATAAATTGCTAATACAGGTAACAGAGTATAATTGGAACATTCCCTGGTGTGAAATGGTGATGTCTTCCTTTTTAGTCCCTTGTACCTGTAAATCATTCCAGATAACACATCTTAAAACTGAAGTGACAGGACTGACGAACAAATTCACACAGACATAGTGTAACACTTCACACTACATCCCATTGAGTGTTGCAATATATGTCAATTAATATTGCTTCTTTACCTTACAATAGTTTGAACACCTTGTGTTCCTTCCAAATTATTTTGAGAATTCTTTTATATAATAGAAATAAAAATCTGAGACTATCATTGTCTTTTACATCTCTAGTATCAGGTAATAACTTACCCAGGTGTCAATTCTGAGATTTTCCAAAATAGTATTTCTAAAATAAGTATGATTTAATGGACAGGTTGGTTCCTAACAGTTTTTAAAGAAGACTATTGTAGCCCTTAAAAGAACTTGCTTTTCTTTTCTTTCAGTATATATTTAAGTATTTTATATAACATTTTTTTTTTTTTTAAACTTCAAACTGATATTCCCTAACTGCTGTAAAAGCATTGGTAGACCATGATTTGCAAATCTGAACACTCCATAATTGGCATATAAAATTCTCAGCAAAGACTTAACAGAAGAGACTTGTAATGAGGTTTCTTCTTATATGGATCATCTTTCCTTAAAAGATAAACCACAAGGATGACTAATATAAAAAGAAGTGTTGAAAAACTGTAATTCATATTATCAAATAATAGTTAATTAACAAAATGGAGTGCATTAAAATTAGTTATTTACTGGCTAATTTGCAAGGCTGTAAATTTTCTCCTCAAAAGAAATGTAGCCCAAAAGAATGGACCCATGGAAGCAAGGCAAAATAGAAGACCTTAAATAGCACTGAAGGAGAACAGTGTCTTTATTATCTGCAGGAATTATGAGAACGCGTAGCAGTCTACTTCATTAGAATTGCTTCTAGAATTATTTCAAGTTCCAGAGTTTCCTGTCCCTAAGATCATCTCAGGGTTGTTCTCTTTAAAAACTGGCTTTACAATCTCACAAATATTTGCTAGCCAAGATCACATCATGCAATGCATAATTATTATAAGTGATTTCTAAGGACAGATAGCTGAATGATGGGACATTTAGGAAGTGGATACAGTAATAACAGCTACAGCAATATTTAACTGTGGATAAATAATGTTTTTCAGGCTGCAGTAGCAAAGAGAAAATATCAGGAGCAAAGGTGTACAGTGGGCACCCTCTCCAAAGAAAACCAGCAGAGCTCTAACTCAACCTCTGGGTAAAATCTTTAAACCATAACATGCAGTATCACTCTTTGGAGCATAAAGTCTGCAGGTTAAGTCTCATCCTATGTACATAAGATAACATACAGGAAATTGAGCATATTATAAATACAACTTAATAAGCGAATGTCACAAACAGCACAGCGATTTCCTCATTAGCTTACTTGAAAATATTTTTACCATGCAATGCATAGACAAAGTATTTTTCCCTATTTCTGCACTTTTAATATTTAAAACTCCAACTATTTTAAATAAGAATAAACACAACTTTTTTTTTAATGACTAATTGACTACAAACCCTATCATGAAATGGTATTTCCTATTTTACTACTTATAAACATTGGTTGATTAACATTGCTTACATGTTTGCATAAAAACAACATTTTTTTTGCACAATAATACTTCTACTAATTCTATTGACTTATCATTTTTGCAGCTGTCATTGACATTGACTTGCTCTACAGCTTTGATTTTGCAGTGTCTCATGGTTCTAATGTTAACCAGAGGGACTAATTTGGCCAACAGTTTTGAATTAGTGAAACATTCTATGGTAAGTAAGAAATTAATAGAAATATTCTCATCTTATAGTCAATACATAGTATTAACCATTTTAAAAATCCTCAACATGTATAAACAACAAAGGCAAAGGTATTTTGATGGTTTTACAAGGGGTTTAAAATGCATTTTTTCTGAAATTGCTGCACAAACGATAATTGTTTGAATAAATATCAAGATACTATAATAATTAAAGTGATAATATTGAATATACATGTAATGTTAAATGTTAAGTTACAGTTCAAACATTAACACATGCTGCATAACCCAAAATTTCACACTCAGTCCCTCATAACTTTAACATGACTGTATATGTCATCTTTTGAACACAAACCCTGAAAAATAAGGAAATAAAAATTAAATACTTATTTGGTTTTTGTTTTCCTTCATTAGAAGGTGCACACATTCTGTCCAAAATAGTATTTCCTCCCTGCTGAGAAAATTACTGTTAATATCTTATAGTAGGTATCTGTGCATAGAAGGAAAGCTGAAGAGTCAGTGGAAAGATGGAATCCCTTGAGTGGTACCATTAAGGGTTCAAAAAGTTCTAAAATAACTTTTAAGCTTGATGATGGATGACTCCTTAACCTATCAAGACCATACAACGCTGGCAAAGTGAGCTAATATCTATTTCTGGTATCCAACTCACCACAGAACTCTTGGTAAGACAGAACATTATATTTACACTGATAGCTCTTTAACTCCTGAGAACAGCTCAATATTTGGTCTTGAGAGTGCTGCCAATCAAATATAAAAAAGGCTGCCTTCAAGACAGCTGGGTACCATTTCTAAAGAGGCTAAAAGAAAACACTGTAAATACTGTTATCAAAATAGATGAGTATGCTCTACACTCTGTGAGAAAAAAATACGAAGGAATAATCTTTGCTACAGCCCTTGGCTGAGATTCAAGGAAGAATGATTTGGTGTCTCTATGTTTGGGTCCATGAAATTTAGTGTTTAGCAGGAAGCAGATATCACCTTTTCTCAAAATTACAGATTTTTGACCGTGGCTCCTCTGATCTGTGAAGAAAGTCTGGCTGCTCCTCAGGAGCACCTCACAGAGACCCCTCTCTGAGAATAAGCAGTCTTTTCATGCCTTTCTACAGTGAGTCCACAGCATTTTTGCAGACTTCCCTCTTTTGGGAAGGAAGGCACAAAGGAGGAAAAAAACTACTGGACAGTGCACTGATCACCTTGAATGTTTAGTGCAAAATCCCCCGTTTCTCATAACAAACACGGAATACTACCTGCTATTAATTTGAATATAAGCAAATGTTTCTGAGATAGTCCTTATTAGAGACTTTTATGGTTTAAGGGTGACAATTGTACATGTTTCCTGATGTGCTGGAGCCAGACATAAGTTCAATGTAAATATTTAAGAGCTCCCATATCTACCTTGTTTGTAAAAAATGAAAAGATGTCTGGCTAATTGGCATAACTTTCTTTTTCAGTATTTGAAATGGGAGCATACCCTTCCTTAATTATTACAAATGAAGCTTCTGTTCATTAAGCATAACATTAATATTTTCCTTTTCTTTTCACTCATTACTTCCTCTCAAATATTTGCCACCTTGAAATTTTGTTCAAGTTACACACTTTAAAATTACAAGCAATTTTTTGTGTGCTTAATGTTCCATATTAAGCAAGTGGAATTTAAATTCTCGTTTCCTTGATGTTCTGTTTTATGTTAAACAAATTGAGGATTATGCATTGATGGTATAAATATACATATAATCACTTCTTTAATTATGCATATGATTGCTGCCTAACTTCGTAATATGTTCCTACAGTTACTGCAGAACTAAAATATTTTAATTTTCAGACTGTTTTTCACTATGTTAATTTGCTTTCATTTCAAGGCTTTCTATTAAATGTATTTAAGAGAAGATCTATAATGGCCTTGATATTCACTTATCTGAATATTAATTGATTTTTTTTTTCTGTTTTCTTTAACTTTTTTAAATGACAATTTTTAACCTCTTCAAAGGATGGAAATGTAATCTAGAAATAGTATTTAATATATCTTCTGTTCTGTAAATACTGGAAGAGGGGACTTGCAGTGTCATAATGATTATTTCTTTGTACCACAATTAAAAGATTTAATATTTAACATGAAAAAATACTTGACACAAAAGCATCTTCAGATTTTCAAACCTGACGAGGAGCTCACCTAACAGTGCTTGTTCCCTGTCCCATTCATTTGCCAGTTCTGCACTGAACTATGTTTTCCAGCCAGGAAAATTCAAGCCAGCCAATAAACAGTGGCAATGCGTGTCTGAAGGTTCTGAGCAGAAAGGACCATGCCTTCTGTGTCAGAAGGACCACACCTTCTCAGAGCAGCCCCACAGCCCCTCTCCTAAGGCACCAGGAGCTGGGAGCAGGTGCAGCAGGAGGGGAAAGGGGAACACGGCTGTGGAGCAGGAGGTGGTAGAGGGAGGGAAGCCACCCTGGGAGGGGTGAACAGGGGCAGTGCCAGTTCCTTTGGCTCTCAGCAGTGGAGGGCTTCTGACCCTCCTGCTACAAGGGACTGAATGCTACAGAGAGTAAGTAGGTCTTGAAATAAAAGGCTTCATGATGGAGCTTGAACTGTGGTGTCTCAGCAGATATGGTGAATCTTAATTGATCGTATCTCAGTTGAGGTGCGCTGGACAATAAATTTTAGCCTGTTAAGACTGGCAGGTGCTAAGCTGAAGGGTGCTGTTAGTCCCAAAAGAAAGAGCTGTCAATTGGGTAGATAGAACCACATCCTTCTTGGCTTGTTTTCCCCATGAAAGCTGGCCAGCTGCCAGCTAGGTATCTGGGAGTGCAGTGGGATGAGATGGTTGCGCTGCCTTGCCTGCTTGCTGTTGCTGAAAGGGCGGCACTGTGTCCCCCCTTCTCTGGGCTGTGCATTTCCCCTGCTTCTTCTTTGTTGCTTGCTGTTTCTCTGACCTCTCTCTGAGCCAATTCAGTTCATTAAACCACGGGTAAACTAACCCAACCAATAAAGGAAACAGCTTTCGGTCGGAATAATGAGTCAGTTTGCTGAGGGGTCAGATACATGCCAGAGATGGAATTCAAGGCAGAGGAGAATGGGACTGCTCCTTTTGGCATCAGAAAGCTGTTAAGCCTGCTCAGTTGTTCCTGGAGTGCACACTTCCAACACAGCCTGACAATGCAGATAAGGCCAATGAAAAGGCTAACCCCTGCTGAAAGGGATGTTCCCACTTCCTTCCTCTCCAGCCTGGCTTTGTGCTTCTCCTGGCACTAATGCTTATTTAATCCTACCACCAGCTAGTTTAGGGGGGAGGGGGGAGATTACTGCATTCTTTTATTTGTTGGGGTGCCTTTCTAACCTACTTGCTGAGGGGTCAGATGGTGGCTGGAGAGAGGTGGGAGTGCATGGCTGGACTTCCTCTTAGCATGCCAGTTGGCCTTTGAGCAGCCTTAACTGCTTTGTTAGGCTCTGATCTGCAGTTCTGTTGGCTAATTATTGGGAGTAGCTGAACCCCAGAGTAAGATGAAAGCAGAGTATGCAGGCCTGCAGGCTCAGGGAACTGTTTGTAGGTTGCTGAAAATGGATGATGACTTGGATGGTCCTCCAGCCAGGCTGAGGAGTTTCAAGTGAAAAAAACCAGTCAGCTGGGTGACTGAAAGCTGGTAGAAGGAGGTCATGCAGCTGAAATGACAGCTGCTGTAATGGATGAGTGGCTTCATTACCAGCAGCCATTGTGTGGTAGCAATAACTCATTCAAGTGAAGTATGATTGATTTGTGAAGCTGACATTAGTACAAGTTTGTGTGTGTATACACATGATATGTGCCTACAAGAAACCCAATGGCCAGAGTCCCAAACTGAGTCTCAGCAGTATTGCAAACTGCAAACATGGGAGATCAATGAAAACGTGTCATCTATGTGGAACTACCTTTCTAACTTATAGTTGTTTACAGACTTCTCTTCAAGACATCTATGTTTAAATTATTTCACTATAAATGAAGAAAAACCTCGTGCTTGCATTATCACAGTGAGGCTATGACCAGTGCTGAGCTTATGCTCACAGAAGCTCTGGCTGGGAGCTATGCCAAAGGCATAAACCCACAAAATGTTTAAAATAATTTTTTCCCAGATACTACTGTTTTCAGAGTACCTAACTTCTTTTCCCAGAGGTCTTTTTTCTCCTCTGACCATGTACTGCATAATTCACAATGTTTTCTTTGTTTGTCAGACAGGGTGGACCTCATTCAGCTACTCATTCTGCTCTTGTAATAACTGGCTGAGTTAAAGAATCAGGTGTGTATAGCACATGGAGTAAAAATTATCTTGAGTTTCTTTTTATCTCTGAGAATTAGTTATAAAACAATGTTCATGAATAATTTTAATGGTGGGTGAGATTTCAGATAACTTGTAGTAAAGCTATAGATTACAATGAGCAGTTCCTTCCCCAGAAAAGTTACGGTAGGATAGAGTAGTTCTCCACACTTAGTCTGTGATGACTGGCATTTAAAAGGAGAAGCTCAACCTGGTGAGCAGCAGCTCTGTAAAAAAGATGCTGACAGCACAAGGCCCACTTCTGCTCTTGCAGGCTCACAGCTCACTGCAGAATAGATGAGCGAGACTGAACTGTTGACCTCAAGCAACTGGCAAGTGTTTTTTCAGACCTGTGAGAATGCTGACCCCAGAAAAAAGAAGTACTGCACGCTAACTTTGGATTAATTATTTTCTTAGGATTCTGGAAAGGTAAAACTCCTAATAGCTGTGCTGAAGGACAGACTTACCACTCTGACTAGTGAAGACAGGCTTGATAACAAGCACTGAAGGAAGTAAGCAGGCCAAGCACACCCCAAGAGGGTGTTAGAAGAGTCTTGTGGCAATATTCTTGTTAATTTTTGAGACAGATGTATTGGGGGTGGGTGTTCTGGGGATAGGTTAATTTACGTTGGGGTCAGGTAAAGACCCTTAATGAGGATAGATACGCACAAAATAAAAGCAGACCTAAAGTGGTTCACTTAGTTGCCACTCTGGCATGCACAATCTGCACAGATTTAAATAATTAACACATTTAAAGTCCCTGTATCCACTACATTTGCAGAGATCAACAAATCGATAATTTTTGCAGTGAGTTGATTTGAATTCAATTGGTTCTTTTAGGATGAAAGTTGGTTCAGGCCGATGTAGTGCTTCTGAGCCATAAGTGTCTTTCGGGTAGTACCATGGTGAAAAGTGAATGTATGTATGACATACACAGCAATATATAGAAAGTGCTTTTCAGATTTACTGAGACTGAGCATGATAGCAGAATAAAAATCAAAAAAGAAAAATCAAGGTCTTTGCTTTGGCTATCTATCAATATAACACAAGAAATTAAAATTGGAAACTAGGAAAGTAATTTTAGCCTCTACAGAATAAGACTGTGTTTGGAAGCTACTTTGCATGCTTAATATCTGATTTATCACCTTTATTCTGCAATTTCATTGATGTGATTAGAAAAGCTAAACAATCAACACAGGCTAACAATTACAAATGTAACCAGTCCTTGTAACAGAAGTGTGAGAAGTGTTCTTGTTCCATTTGCACTAAAGAATGTACTTATTTCATGGTACAGGTAGCAGCATCTGAAACCTGCAAAGAAAGCTTGTGTTTTTCATTAGTGGGTGGAGGAAACACTGGATGAACTCTTACCAATGCAGCTCACATTAGAACTGGAAAGATTCCAGAAATATAAAGTGTAGAAACTTCATCTTCTCCAAACTTCTGTGACATGCAGACTGAAGATGTTGCTGGAGAACATAGGGCTTTCCTGTGTTTCATCAAAGACTTGATAATGAAAATGTATCAAATGGCTTAAAATGTGCACCTAGCAAATATATGTGATGATTGTAAGAACTCTCTTGTCCACAGCTAAAAGAACTCCATATTTTTTGGATAGGCATGATATTTGGTATTTATTTCAGCAGTCTTTGGTGTGTCTTTTTTATTATTCCTGCAAAAGCAATATATTTGCCACATAATAATAAAACTGATTTCTTAAAAAAAAAGAAAAAAGGAAGAAATGGCATCACTCTTTTCATGGTTGCAAAGTGTTTGCATATCTTACCTGTGAATGACCAGGAAAATCCTAGGTAAAATTGCATGTTGGAATTCAGACAGGAATACTGAAAAGAAGAAAGCACAAAATAGGACCATATGAATGTAAAGAATGTGGCAAATAAAAATAATGGATGAAAAACAAGTACAGCTTGGTAGAAACATATATGGAGTTTTCAAAATTCGGATTAAAACATTGCAAATAACTGATTTTCAGGTTATCAGTCAAAATTCAAAATCAAGTACATTTTATTCAATGGCTGGTGTCCCTAGCATTTGCTTTTACAAATAAAAAACAAAAGGTGTTTTTAAAAGAACTAACTGTGTTTATTAAGATTTCCAGAATGCATGTTTCAGTGTGCTTGCAGTATTACCAAAATGGAAGACTTAATTCCACAGCAGGAAGAGATGCTTTCCCTTTTGCTTTGTAGTTCAGTAATGATACCGCTCCTGAAGTGATAAATGTCTGATAAAATTCCTCTAAGTGGGTACTAACTGTAGCTATTGAAAGTGATGGAGACTTGGATTCTTATTTCAGGTCCAGCAAATACCTGCCTACATAAGTTGCTAAAGAAAAGATTGAGAAGTATTCAGGACACTTGTGTAGTCTGATGACCTGGGTAGCCTGCCCCATGGGGCCTGTTTTGTTTCAGACTTGCTGCTCTGAATAGAGTGGACTACTTAGTTGTGTTTCCCATTTTAAAGGGAGGACTTTGTTGTGAAGGGGGAAGGTTTGGAGAGAGGATTATGAATACAAGGGAACTCTTCTGTCTCCGCTGATGAAGCTGTAGCCTTTTTCTAAAGCACACATTGAAGCTGAATCTAGAAGCCAGATTACCTGTTTCTAATAAATGATTCATAGCCTCAAGCATCCTACAATCTGTTTCTTAACAATTTATAGGACAGTAAGGAAAAAAAAACACCCTTATGTCTGTTGATTTTCAGTATAGGTCATAATTTCCTTATCTTATGCACCGGAGGCAAAATAGTAAATTAGACCACATCAATGTCTTTTATCACTATTATTCTGATTGAAGCTGTCAAGGAGTTTTACCTCACTACTATGAAACAGGGCAATCCCACAGTGTAACTGATGCTCCAACTTCAGCACCATTGCAGTGGGGCACAGCATTAAATTTAAAACAATTCATATTTCCTCTGTAGTCTATCCAGCTGAGTTTTGGTGGGTGCTGTGTGGGGCCTGCAGATGTAATGAATGCCCTAGAGAGACTGAAGTCCAGTGAGTTTCAGGTGTTCCCATGGGAGAGTAGCTGAAGTCTGAAAGCTCAGACAGCAATCACTGCAGAGAGCCTCCTTTGCCTAACTGTGAGTTTCTGGGAAGTATCTTATGACTGTTTTTTAATAGAAGGTCATACGAACCGTGGTGTTATTTTTAAGCATTTTTTAAAGATACCTGTAAATGGATAATTTCTTCAATCTGTCAACTTGAAAACTTATAAAAAGACTACTGGTTTGAAACAGAATAAACTTTTATACCTTGACTTATCATTTTCAGAATACTTTGCCTGGAGTTGTTCTTAAAAATCGATAATTTTTAAAAATCATATTCAAATGAACAAATTTTTCAGGAATCATTTTGATTTTTTGGGGAGGGAAGTGACTGTGTCAAGCAAATATTTTTCAAGACATGCAGCTGTAATTGTATTGAATGTCTATGGGAAACATACACTACAATGATTTTTTTTTTCAGAAAATACATTTTTGGAAAAAAAAAAACACAACACAGTATTTCCTGGCATCATTATATAAAAAAAGCCAGATCATGAGAGTTCATTATGCTCATATGTGGATTTTTTTTTTTTATTCTGATATGTCATATTCAGGAAAAATATTTGGTTAATTAAGAACATGTTGTAAGGTAATTTTATGTCAAGTGAACACTTTATCCATTATAGTTTATTGTATATGATGCATTTGTTGTTCTAAAACCAGGTAGATATCTTACACCTATTTCTTTTTAAATGAGAGAGTGATTGTAACTTCCTTCAGGATCATAAATGCTTTATATGCAGCTACACTTGTAAATACTTCAATTTTCTTAGAATTTTTTCTCTTCTAGAAATTTCAGCAACTTATAATTTGCTTGCAAGAACCATGCTAAAGTTCACTTGCATTAAAATTTTCTATTATAATTCTTTAAAATAGTGAGGTGGCAGTTTATATTTGCACTCTCAATTCAGTTTTTATTTGTTTCTTTGAAGGAGATATGACTTGTCTATGAAAAAATTTGCTTCAAGTAGTCACTTACATGTGTACATGGCAACCAGCAAAGAAGCCAGTCTTCATACTTGAGTCACAACAGTAAAACTGTTTCACGTTAAAGTAGTCCTTTAAAATGAAATAAAAATCTGTATAAAGGTGTCAATTCAGTTAATCATTTTCTTAAACTCCAGCAAGGATTAGTAGTTTTTTTCTGTTCAGAAATTATGAGGTTACCAGATGAATATAATAAGATTTAAGGTTAATCATGTTCTAAATAGTCTACAAGGAGAAACACGTCAGAAATGTAGCTACTTGCATGGTGAGTTGGTCTGTGTGAAAACTGTTATTGGTGGATAATAATTTTATAAATGTTATGGAAACACAAGGCGTGAAATTATAAATTAATATTATGTCAAAACAAGCTTGAATAATGGAAGGATGACATGGGGAGCAAATGTAAGATTGATGATCTTGTAAAGCATCCCAATGAACAGCCTTAAAAAGAGCTCTATCTCCTACAGATCAGAAATACTTTCATGCCACATCACATGCATCCCTAAAACTTCCAAATAACAGCTCACTTCTTTGGTTTACAAATCAAGACAGCTTGCTGTGGTGTTTTCCCAAGCCAGTGGGCAATCTCTGCCCTGGTATCTGCCCCCATTCCCTTTGGTTGCATATGCCTGCTGTTTTCCTGATGCCAGCTTCTGCAGAAAGATGTGGGAGGATACAGGGTGGGCCTCTTGCAGTGAGCAGAAAGAACTAAACCCAAAACAACCAATGTAAACCAACTAACAAAAGCACGAGAAAATGCCTAAATCCAGGCTGTTAGGATTTGGGAAAACAATACCCAGTTGAGTACCTTAGGTTTAAAGGCTTTGTGCTCTTTGCTGTGGTGCTCCATCTCCAAATGACAGGGTGCTGTGCCACTCAGGGCTGCAGACCCTGGAAGCCTGAGGATGTATTCTAAGCAAGAAATCCCTGCTTTTCTGAAGGAGTCTTGAAATATTAGGGCTGACATTTTAAAATGAGGAAATGAGAATTTTGGGGCTATCTCTGAAGAGTTAAGGAGCTAAGAAACCAATTTTCTCCTCTTTTACAGAAACACTAATCACAAACATTTTAATTTCTCTCAAATAATGACTTTAATGCAAAATGTCTGCCTTCCGAATTGTAACAGAGAAATGTTTTGAATCTCTCTGCAGCAGTGATCCTAGGTTTCGTTGTTTTCTGTAGTCATATTTCAACTCTAAATCTGGACAAGAAGCAGGCTTGAAACTATATTTCCAAGTTTCATTCTTTTTTTTCTCTATAGTCTGGTTTGCAACTAAGGGAACATCGAGGCCAGTGAACCAGCTCTGTGATCAGTCTGTCTCACTATTTACTGGTAAGGAAAGAAGAGACTTGACAGAACAAATTTGAAGATGGCATGGTATCAGAAAAATGTTTCAATTAAATGTTTCTTAGCCTGTTGTTTAAGAAAGTTTCATATCAGGGTTATAGGATACTAGAATTTAAACATACATGAAATGCAAAAGCCTAAAAAATATGAGAATTGCTGTTCCATTTCAAGTGGAAGGAATTTGTGTTAAATGTTGTTTCTGCTCTTATAACACACTTAGTAAGAATGCTACATTGAATATAATGTTTGACTAAGCTCTACTTTGTTCATGCCATTTTTGCTTCATTAATGTTTTAATAGAAAAAAAAGTTTATATTACTGCTGCAGCTTTAGTTGCATTTTAAGTGAGAATTCTAAATTTTAAATGAACAATCAATTGCTTGAGTTTCTAGTTCCAAAAATTGCAAGCAGTCCAGTGTAACATCTGCCTCCTCCAAACTGGTCTTTCTCAACACATAAAAAACTAGGGGGCTAAATTAATAATAAAGAAATGCCTTTAAGTCCTGGTTCCTTTTAGCTGATGCATGTAACAGTGCAACTGTTTGCACAATACTTCACTGGTGCTGCTGCATCACAATAGGCTTGATTTTGTACTACAGGTTCTCTTGCTCTTGGCTCTATGTGCCAAGAAATTGCACAGGCAAATCTGCCACTTCTGTCTGTTGCTTCGGTGCTATTTAGAAGATTCAGTTGGATACACCTTGGAGTGCCATTTCTGTAAACAGCAAAATACTTGATGCCAGTAGCTGGTGCTCCAGAGTACACAGCTGGCAAGCCAGGCTTTTGCAAAGCTGCTTTAACTTCTGCCATGCCCAGAAAATGATGCTCTTTGTGTAGCACTCTCAGAAGTGTCCACAGATCTGATGCATTCACTTGAAAATTTATTTCTATGCAGATTTCTACTTTTGCAGGGGTTTGCTAAATCCTTTTATTTTAATTGGTTTGCAAGTCTGTTTTGTTCACTGCATTCTGTGCCTGAAATGAAGCCCCATCTTTGTTGGTGTGGAAATAATACTAAAACTAAGGTGACTGAGTCTGGTTAGGTACTTCATGTTTGTTGAAATGAAATTTCCATTTGTAAAAGCAGTACTTAGACATCTTAAGTGCAGATGGTTTATTTTCTTACTTTGCCTTGAGGACTTATCAGTTGTGGTCAGAGGTACCTAGTTTAACAATTTACTACACTTTGGAAATGTATTTCTGCAAAGGTAGAAGAAAATATAACATGAGAAAAGCAACACAAGATTATTCCTAAGGATCTGTTAATGGGCTAAAAGTGAGGACTAGGGCTCAATGAACTAACTGGGAAATAAGAGGTATTAATATTTGATAGATACTCTTCTCCACAGTAAATTTAAGGAAATGTGCATCAAACATTCAGAAAAGTAGAATGTTTTCCTGAAAATAGCACTTTAAAACATGAAAACTGGTTCAACTTGAGTGTTCTAAATGTTAGCTAGTTTTAGCTAAGTCTTTCTATGTATTCTTTCTGATAGGTTTAATACACAAACACAATAATTCCCATTCCAGTCAGACTGTAGTATGAGGAGTGCACAGAGAGACTGTAGCCATGTCATTCCCACTAACTCCAATGATGGTATTTGCTAAGTAACATTATTAAGGGACCAAACATTTAACTAGACATATTGGCTGATGTGATCTGTGCTATGAATGAGATGAAAATTAAACTGAATCATGTTCATTTAACAGCCATAATTTTAGGCTCTAACTGTATGCTTACATATGTTTGATTGTCATGTTGCAGCATACCAAAAGCTTTAAAGTGTCCATAATTGCACGTGAAGAACTCAGGATAACTGTTATCCTAGAAAAGGTACTGTTCCCATAGTCTACTGAGGTTTTTAAGAATGGGTATCCTAAAAGAATTTGTGTTTTTCAGAGGCATCGATTACTTTCCTGGATATGCAAAACCAGAATTCTAAAAGCAAGACAAGAGTTTTACATTCTCAAATTTCTACTGGGAGCAGTGGGGGAGCAACTATGCTCTCCATAATTAGTGTTCAGATTTTAGAATCATTTGAGAGCATCACAGAATTTTTTTGCTAATAGTTTCTTTCATGATAATTTAGAAAACATATATAGATAAGAAATCATGAAGGATCTTGTTTTTTGGTGAAAAAAAGAGTGCAAAAGTAAGTCTTTATAGGTAGACTTATTCTTAGGGTTGTGAAAAAAAATGGAGTTTGGCTTTAGTATTTTTCAAAATACTCTAACTCAAATTTTTACTAGTCTGTCACAATAAAATGTAAACAATGCAGACAAGTGCTAGTGATATCATTCAAGGAAGTTTTCTCATGCTCAGTCCATTTGGTGAAGTGAAGACATGGCAGGGTAGATGATTAAGTATTCAGGTTTGCTAACATAGCAGATATTCTGGATCTTATATTAGGTTTGTGAAAATGACTCATATTTTTGACTGCAGTGAAGCTAGATCAGTGGCACAGATCCAATCCTCTCTCCCTATATATATCTTACATTGGTTACTAGTTATATTAAAATTCTAGGGAGCATTTTGAGAAATGGTAGTGGTGTTCTCAGTCTAGATATATATCACTGTGTTGTAGGTATTCATTTAGAACAATAACACAAAACTAAGAATGCTTCATGCTGCAACAAGGGAGTTAATGTGCACATTTTTTAAAAAATTAGAATTAACATTTAAAAATCTATGTTTCTTTAACACCCTGTTTGAAGTGGTTCCCTTTTTCTAATTTTTGCCAATGATAATTTTCATTAAGACGCAGGAAGGTTAGAGCTTTTTTTGTTTGAAGTGATAACAATTTACATCCTTCTGCCACAGTAGTGAGAGAAAGAAGGATCTGTCCTTCAGTCTGTTCATGGTATAGTTACAAAAAAAAGAGAAAAGTATAAACACTGAATTCCTGAGCTTGCTGTGAGATGGAAGGTCATTAACAGGGCACTTGAGCAGATTGGTATTACAGTCAATTGAGACGCTGAAACATCCTAAATGGCCTAATGCAGCAACTAAGTGCTTCTTAAATTCCAGAACTTTTACTTGAGCAGAGTATTCATGTCTAAAGTGAATTTCCATTTCCTTTAGTAAATGCTGTTTTTATATAGTCATAGTTGAAGAGGCAACATAGTGTAAACACAGCAGTTTGATTCTATCTCCACAGCAGCACTAAACTAATTTGTCAAGTTATAAACATGAAATCTGAGTCTCTGCTAAAAATACATTTTTCACGTTGAATTAATAGAAATGACAGGAGTTTGTGTGTTAATATATACATGCACTGTCAATATAGTCCTGTCAGACTAATCATCATGCAAATAGGAATGGTTTCATCCTTTGGGAAGTTTTACCATTATCCAACCAATTCAGCACTATAGAAAGGGCAAATTAGATTTCACTTAACTTTATGTAAATTTGTCAGGGAAGATGAAAATATGTGGTATTTTATTTTGTGTATAGCTGGTCTAGTATTAAATTTTCTTTAGATCTAGCCGTACTTGGTTTAAGCAAACATTAAGGTATTGTTTGTAGCTGTGTCTGTGTCATTCAAAAGTTGTTAGAACTTTATTTGAGGACTAGAGAAAGCATCTCCCCATGTGTAAATTCCTATATGAAAGACGATAACTTCATGATTCTTCGTAGTAAATAAGAGGACCTCATGTAGTTTCAATTGTGAAGACTACAGGTGGAAGAAAAGGGCATCTAATCTAGGAAAAGAATTAACAGGCCTTTTCAGCCAGTTTTTGTAGACAGATCAGACCAAATGCAGCAGCTGCTGAGTGATAATAGCAAAGTCTGAAGTTTCCAGAATGCTAGCACTCGATTTGGTAATACTGGCATGCTTGCATAGGAATCATATTTCCATCAATTAAAAATATGTTCCTTTAAAAGTTTAAACAGCCTGTGAAACAATATGAAAAAATATCCCAAGGTAGGCCTAGGGTGTCTAGCAAATGACATTTGCTGAGTCTTTCTGTAGCTATTTTTCTATTGCTAGCTCATTCCTTTAGCCAAGGTTATCATTTTTGTAGCAGAAGACAAAAGAGAATACATGGCTATGCCCCAGCTGCCCCAATTTACTTAATTTAAACACCTTTTGAGACTGGGCTTGCACTAAGGCTGAGATTTGAAGTTGCTGAGAGCAGCAGCCCTTTTGCTGACTGTGATCAATGGCTACCTCAGAGGAGGGACAGCTATCACACATCTAGGAAAGAGCAGAAAAGCAGGTGTATCTTAGTGTCAGTTCTTTGCCTACTTGTGTGAGTCAGAGAGCTCATTCAATGTTTCATGAATTGCCACTTACATGTCTAATAGATTCCCATATTGTATTTTTTGCAACAATGCAGATCTTAGTGAATGAGTGCAACTATGATTTGTTCCTTTCTTCCAAGTGAAACAAGTTTTTCCTAATTTCAACAAGCAGGTTCTAAACTTGGTGAGCTTCCTTTTTGGGTGACTACCCTCCCAAATGTGTTGCTCTTATGGACTTTACAAGGCTGGCCTAAACAATTTGAAAGGTGAAAGGCTCTCATGCTTTAAGGACCAAAGCACGAATCCAGTGATGCACTCAGGTGTGTTAAGGCCACTCACAGGCATACCTAGAGGTAGTGTTGTCAGTCAGACCCTGCTCAAATGTATTGCTCTTATCTGAGGCCATATGTTGCACTAATACTATGAAAGGCCAAGATTAGGGCAGAGTCAGCTGTTGTTAATAGCTTTCCCTTTTTGCCTTTCTTTCCAATAGTGCTTCTTCACTTGGAAAAGGCAGAGAAAAGGAGCAAGGAGGAATATCTGTCTATAAAGTAAAGTGATGGAAGGAAAATAAAGAAGAACATTTTGAAACAGTGAGATTTTTGAACAGGGTTTCAAAGGAAGAATAAACAGAAATCTAAATATACACAATACGCTTCTTGCAACTATTGAATCCTTGATGCTCCTTCATATTCTGAAATAGAAAAATAAGTTCAATTGCTTTACTGCACATTTCAAACATGAAATCAATTCATTTAATAGAAGGGTCATACTTTGATTTCTAAATTGGACTGTTCCTGGATAGGTAATTCTGACTACTTATCTTAATTATCTGAATGTGAGAATATTTTGCAACAGGTAAGACCAGAATCAAGTTCCAGTTAACTTTGTCTTTTCTTTAATAGCTTGGTATTCTGAGGTATTGACTAATAAAGATTCTTTTCTAGCTTTCAGTTTTGCACTCTTAGCAGTATGCTTGTGTACTACATATTATGATCTCAGTTTCTCAGACTAACATACCAGCCATCGTTTTACCTTTCCAGAGAAGTGTTTTCCTTTTCTGGGAAGCCAGAGACAACATGTGTTTATATGCAGAGTGAGAGTGATGTGCACTGGATTTATGGCACAAAAATGGATCAGCCATGTCTCCAGTGACTCTACATCAGAGGTATATCAGATACACCACGCCTTCAAAACAGAATAAAGTGGTCCCTTTCTCTCCTTTTGAATACAAAATTTGACCAGAGATGCCTGTACCTATGGCAGGAAGTGTAATGCTGGAATTACTAAAGCAAAATACAAAAAAGCAAGGGTGTGGTAAATGATATCTGAAAATCATATGCTCAGAGTCAGACTCAGGGTTCGTTTGTCTTTTTTTTTTTTTTTCTTGTTGTGTTTTGTTTCAATGTGTTTTGTTTTCCTGGGTTTTCTTGTGTTTTTTATTCTTGAGTTTTTTGGGCTTTTTTTGGTCATTTAGTGTCGTGTATGGCATTGATTTAATAGATACAAATAAAACCCTACCTAAAGGGTTTGTGATTGTACCTGTGTAAGATTGGTGGCCGCTCCTAAAAAAGTACATGATTTTAAAAATTAATGTATTTCTGGCTGTTTGCTAAAAGGTGAGGGGGAAAAGACAGATATCCAGAGTAAGTAATGTTCTGTGTTACAACAGGAAGTTCTCTTTATTATATTTATTTTGTCTGTAACAATGGAGAGAAGTCTGTGGAGGAAGAGGAGTTCTTTATATGGTACCTCTCAAATCAGCAGCCAAGTCTGAGGATGGTGCTGTTATTTGCTGTTTACCCGCATTTTGCAGTTTGTACATCTTGAGTCTAAACTTGCAGTTTGTACATCTTGAGTCTCAAATCACATTTGCTGGCATATTATGGCACAAACTTAATTTCTCAGAGGATCTCATTTCAGCTATCATGTAACATTCTGCTGATCTATTGATTTTTCTAACTTTCAGGTTTCTGCATTTCTTCCTCTACTGCGGTTCTGTTGCCATCTATTAATAGCTATAATAACACAGTTTACTTCTAATAGTTTGTTATCTTCAGTAATAGATGATATGCCTAAAAGAAACCTTATGTTCTTACAGTAGTTTCTCTTATGTCTTTTACTTTTTATCTCTTACATCTTTCACTATATGTATTTTTTAAACCAATAGATACGCTACATGACTTCACTTGAAATTCGGTTTGGATAAGCCCTTCAGGAGTTTAAAAACTTCTTAATAAATAGATAAAAAATTATAAATACTTAATAAAATCTTGAATATGACTGCATGTCAGCAGAAGTATTCCCATTATCCTTAAAATACAGTTTCTGAACCACTAATAAGCTGTCATATGACAAGAAAATAGACAGAAAAAAAGCTGGTGCAAAAACTGGTGAATAAACATTCAAGATGAATTATAGGAAAACATTTTAAAAGATTATTAAATGTCTTAACTATGGCCTCTTACAGTTCTTCTTAAAAGACAAGTAATTTCTGGATTTCTAGTTGTGCACAGGGGGTGGGGGTGGTGAAGAGCAGACTTTAGTTTATCTGAAAGCACCAGTGTTTTCAAACCCCAATAGGAAAATTTAAAAAAACTTCTCAAATTACATTAAATCCTATCCCTTGGATGTCCTTTTATTAACCATGATCATAAAAATACAAAATAAAAAGACCAGTCTGCTTTTTGGCCAGGTATGAGGAATTGAAAATGTTTACTTCTGAAGTCCATGTGTTACACTTACTACCAATTCTAAAAAATAAAAGGGAAGAAATTTCCCTTTATAATTTAAAAGCAATATATTTTCTTCAAACCTAACTAGTTTATTTTCAATAACTTGCTTGTTATTGCCTGTATGCAGCATGGATGACTCAAAAGGGCGCCTAATTTATATCTGATGAACATTTTACTACAGTATATTTCTATAAGGAGAGATGAGAAACAGCTGTGGATGGATACGAGGGCCTTTTCTGACAACCTAGAGACAGTATTATCAGGAAGCAAGTGGTTGTAAAACCTTTTAGGGGTACTCTGGTTTATTCTTTGAAGAAAATTTTGCTTTTTTTTGCAGAGGGAAAGACAGAAAAAATTTGAGAATTCTCCTGTGACTACATCATTACTGCAAAGTAAATGGACTTTTTTCTGCTGGATGGGAAACTTTGAGAGTAGTCATAGCCAGCAAAAAGGGTCTTGAGATCAAATCTCATCTCATCTTATCTCTTCCTCTGCATAGTGAAATTAGAACATTGTAACCAATTTTCATCATGGTGTGGGTAATGTGTATTAGGTTGAAGGAGCAAAAAATTTGCATGTTCATTTTTCTTCTCTAACCGACTTTCTAACCCTTAAAGCACAGCAGAACAAATGGATGGCTGCCATCTCACTGGACTAGGCTAACCAAGCCTGCCAGAGCTCAAGAAGTGTTTGGACGACCCTCTGAGACACTGAGTGATTCTTGGGACTCTTCTGTGCAGGACCAGGAGCTGGACTTTGGTGATCCTGTGGGTCCCCTCTAGCTCAGGAATATTCTATGATTTTATTCTATGATTTGATGAGTAGTAACTATCTCCTCTTATACAGCCCACAGTGTAGGATGCAGTGATTACACTCCCAGTTTTACAATACATCAAAACAGGGACTATAACATTGCTTCTCACATGATATTACATAACACAACCACTTTAAAACATACATTACTGGTTTCATGGAACCAAAAGACTTGTGAAAACACCAGTAAGGCAAAACACATGAGCTTTAAATTAAGATAAAAGTTTGAAATAAAGCACCAATCACATCACAATTTGGTTTTATTGATACAGGAACATATTCAAAATTAACTTATTAGTGACTAATGTTTGTATTATAAAATTTTACACTGATCTGAATGTAATACTACTAATGTTCCTATTTAATAAAATCTAGGATGAAAAATCTCTCAGGAGGGATTGTATAGCAGGTCTCAGTCATTCATTGTCTGATATAATTACCAAAAGTCAAGGTAACTTTCAGAATTTGAAAAAACAACAGAAAAATAACATTAGTAGATTTTCCTTTCAGGGATAAAGAATTCACAGCCATTAAGTTTATCTCTAGATCATACAAAAAAAAAGAAAAGAACTGAGAAAAAATTTTATTTCCTTGTGGATTGAAAAATTATTCATAAAAATTTATGAGACACACAATTTGTATGAAAATTATATGACTTTGAGACAGAAATGAACAATTTAAAACAAATCAGTTGAAATAAACAGCTTTTACAGAATCTCAGAATGGTGTTGGTTGGGAGGACCACCAGAGTTCATCTCGTGCAACACAGTTCAAGCAGGGCCACCCAGAGCTGTTTGCCCAAGACCATGTCCCCATGGCCTTTGAATATCTCTGTGGAGGACGAGTCCACAACTTGCCTGAGCAACCTCAGTCATCCTCAGAGTTAAAAATGTTCCCTGATCAGAGGGACTTTCTCAGTTTGTGCCCATTGCCTCTTTTTCTGCCACAGGGTACCACTGAAAAGAGCCCGGCTCTGTCTGCTTTGCACTTTTTAGCCGGTTATTCATAGACATGATAAGATCCCAAAGAAATTAGGTAAATTAAATGGGAAAAATAATATAGCAATTAAAAAAATAAACACATATCAATTTCTTGCTACACTGAAGAGAAATTTATGGACTAATTTAATGTTTTTATTTTGTTCTGAAAACTTCATATGATATTCTATTGCTTCTAACACTCTTAAATATCCTTCTCCCATACTTATAAAATGTGGATTATAGTAACAAATCTAGTGTCTACAAAGCAGGTTTTGTGCTGCATTTCCCAACAGAGCATCAAGAAAAGACACTATGCAATAGATGAAGTAGAATGCTCAAGTATCATAAAACCAGTTTGTCTGTAATCCTTCCTACCTTAGCACCCCTGGAATGAGACTGAAGTCATTGTACTCAGGCTTTTGTACTGGTGAGTACATAGCCTTTCTGAAATCAAGGGTGTCACTTCTGTATTCATTTAGCTCTTTTGTTGGGCCTTTAAAAAGTCATTTTAATGGCTCTTGGAAGACTAAAAAGGAGTAAAACTGGTAAAAAATGTACATTTTAAAACATTTAAATGGGTCATACACTGAGCAAACTGTTCCTAAGTGAATTATGAATTTAGCAAATTTTCCTTTCTCCCAAGCCCACGTAGATTCTGTCAGGAATATCCATGAATAGACTTTAAGTAGTTCATTATTTTTAATTTAATTTCAATACTTGCAAGGGTGTCATGAACATATATTATCAGACTGCTGCAAATTTACAGGCTGCTTGGAATATAGAATCCTCTGCCATCTCTGAGAGACCAAGACTTTTTTCTTCAAAACTAGTCTGCCCTGGACCCTGGAAAATCATCATTTTTGAGGGCCATGTGGAAGGAAAGCTCATCTAAAAGTCAAAAGCCTTAGTTTGTCTACTTCGACTATTTAAAGCCTATCTTAGATATTATGGGATATCTTGATACACTCAAAAAAATCTAACTTATTGTCTTGGGCTTTTGCTGAAGAACCCTTCCTGATTAGGCTCTCTCCCTCTTTTTTGTTCCCCTCTATCCATATCTTCTATTCACTTCAAGGCCTGTGAAGAATTAATTGGGACTTTTTTTTTGTCACTGTGGCATAGATTGCAACCAAAATCAGGTTTTCATTCTCCTTTAATGGCTCCCAGTTTCTTATAAAGCAGATATGAGATCCTAATCTTATCCCTTTATCTATTTGCAATTCTGATCAGTAGTTATTTGTTTCATTCCTAGGGTATCATTTGTCCTGTTAGCACTCCTAAAACATGAATGAAAGAATAAAGGTTAAAAAGCTTTCAGGATGGCTGCAAAAGGCAAGCTCTCACCCACATATAGCTCTGCATCCGATTATTAAAAGAACATGCTCTCCTTTGGTAGTTGTACTCAGATATAAAAACCTTCCTGAATGTTTACTGAGCAATTACTCAAAGCAGCAAATGTCATTAATGTAAAACTGAGGCTCTAAACTGCAGAACTCACCTAAGTCAGCTGGTGGTCAAAGTAAGGTGGTGAGATTGAAAAATGGCCTACAGTTTTACAAGGATTCTCAATAAAAAATTTCTCTTTCATGTTATTATTTCTCATAATGGTTGTGTATTCTCAAAAAGTAACAGCTTCTTGAAAGGAAATGTTCTCCCCTTTAGCACCTTGCTTTAAAAATGAAACAAAGAAATGATGGGGGGCAGGGGAAAATGCCAGGGAGAAGTTGTGAAATCTGTTTTGTGGTGAAGTACATTGTTGGATAAACCCCTGTGCGTGTGGTATTGTTATAGTGCCTATTATTTATTCTGTAGAAACTAGCAGCACTGTATTTACAAAATATATAGTTATGGACTTTGGAACATTTATTTACTTGGATGTCCATAATGGATCTGAATAAACTGCTGTGTAAGCATGCATTCAAGCGTTTTAAAAAAATGCATATTGTTTACTCCATTGACCGTACACAAAACCATGATGGAAGCACTATTGTTTAGCCAATACTGTTTTGAGGCCATGCCAGACTAATAAGTGAATAGGCATTCATAAGTGTTTCTAAAACATATATCATTTACCTGGTATTAGGAGTGTAGCTTTTCAGAAGTGCTCTAAAGTGTACATTACTAATGTATTTTCCCAATAGTGATTATAGTTAAACACTTGGGATTTTTTTTTTATCTTTAAGAAAAGGTACCTCTGAAAGTGCCTTGAAAATTTTTAAAGCTTTACTGTGAATACAAAAATAGGAACTGCTGTATCCAATAAGATGAATGTTGTTGTTATTACTATTAAGAGCAATAGTACAGTAGTGTTTAGAGGCTGCAGGTGATATTAGGGTCCACTCTGGTATGCACTGTGCAAATATGCAGTTGCAGTATTTGCAGTTTCTGAGCTGATCTTTACAAATGCTATTTAGTTAACTGACTTTCCTAGCATAAAAAGGTTTAGTCTATCTGCTTATATTCACAACAAAAAAGATAATTCTTAAATATTTTTAAGAATCTGTTTAACACATGCTAGCTTAATCTCTGATGTGGGTTTTCATTATTAATTTTGCAGTAATATATGTAAAGATGAGCATAATTTCTCCTCAAGAAATTAGTCTTACTCTGAAGAAGAAAAATAATTGCAGTATATTCATATTCTGACATACTAAAATAGCTTCATATTTACTGAAATTAATTAAGTGTTGATCAGATGGTGGCATTTTCTCATGTTTTCTTATCACTAGAACCTTCAATCTAAATGTTTTTTCTGCTCTGGCCCAATGTAAGCATACTGGAATATTGTTGTTTGGACTTACATGTGTCTTCAATAAGTAGTTCTTAAGTAGTTCTTCAATAAGTGACTCTAGAAATCCCATCGCAAATATTTTCTTTTTTTTCTAATCAGAATTCTTCCTGTTGCACATCAGTCTTTTCTTTTATTAGTCACATCAGAAAATCTTTTTACTTTGGCATTGCACTTCAGAATACAAGAAAAATGATCTATGCTCTTGCAGCAACACACCTAAACAATTTAATTTATACTTTCCTTTCAAAATCTCCAACAGGCCATTTTGCTTGGAGAATACTTCATAACATTCATCCAGCATTTTCAAGGGGAAGTCTTTCACATTTACTATTGCTCTACTTCTTTGATTCTATAATTGCATTCTACAAATTTTAGCCTTTTTTCTAAAGAAAGTTGCAAGTACACCAAACTCAAACACATTTCACTATGTAAGGGTATGTGTGCAGCTTGTATCAGTTCTGTTAGAGATACCCAGCCACAAGTTATCCATTTTGAAGTGATATAGATTTCTTTTGTGCTCATCACATTTTCTTTAAGAATATATACCTTTCAGTGTTTGACCCTTATGTTACAATCACAAGAGCAAAACAGCACAAAAATAATGTCAATGGATTCATAGCTTATTAAACAGAAAACTTATTTTTGCTTAGTCATGTTTGCTAAAGGTGGAGCTGTAGATGGAGGTAGGACTTTTCTATGAAGCTTCAATTTAGTATTTTCTGTTTCTCCAGGCTTTTGATTCTTGATAGGGAGTATCTTGAACTAATGCTCTGTATTTAAGCAGAAGTGATTACGCATAAGAGTTGTTATTTGTTGCAAGTACTTTTCTGCGTGTATAGACACTGCCTTTCTTTTGGACTAGTGCTCCTTCAAGGTGTAAGCCATTACACAGCCAGTTTTAAAGATGCGATCACCTTCATTCCACCTCTAATGAGTGCTGCACACTTCAAAATTTTCCCTTCTGTTCTTACATCTTATCCTGGAGACTTGAGAGACTAGGACCTTTGAAAGCACTTACCTTATGACAACTGTCTGCATTTCATATGACTTGTAAATTTTTAGGTTTTCTAATACTTTATCAAAGGAATACATTTCTATAGTTTACAATTAATGGAAGACAGTAAAGTACATAAAGAAGGATGGCAAATATGGTACCATTGTTGCTTAAAATTTGTAGCCCTTTATTTGAATGTTTTGTTTATTAGTCATCACCACAAATTGCTACAGTGACGAGGCTTCTGAACAAACAGGTACAGGTATATCAATAATTCCTTTTTATCCTTACTGTTAAATGACCACTTATTCATGCCAAATGGTTTGGTTATTTTGTGAAATTCCAGAATAAAATATCAAGTTCATATCAGTTACCTTAGATTAATTTATGCTGGGTCTCTGCATTGGATTAGCAAATATTTAGTTTACAGATATAGAAACACATAAAACTTTATTTTATACTGACAGTTTTTGTATAAGACGGTTGCTGATTTATGTCTTTACTTGTCCAATAATAAGAACTTCTAAAGGTGCAAAATTGAAACCATAAACCTGCCTGATTGGGCAAATATTTTTTTCCTTAAAGGTTGTTGGCCTATAAGTAAATTTGTTAATTATCCTTGGGAATGGTGAACCTGCCTTATGGGAGTCTTGAGTGATGGCAGAGAGCTTATTGGGGGTGTCTCGAGAGCCACTTCCTTGACTTCTCCTGTCTCTCTCCAAAGACATCTTGGCAGTGATGAAATACTGGCAGTTTGTGATGATAGTCTTATGAAATGAAGTTATAGTACACACAGTATGGCTCCTTAGTGTTTTGTTGCTAAGTAGTGCTTGTGCATGTTTAATCCCTTCCTTGAAATTTCCAAAATAGAAAATAGACACCTGGAGGGAAGGAAAACTATTCATCTCCGACCTGAAATATGTTTTCTTACATTGCTAAATAAAGGACTACACAAATTCCCTTATTTACACACCCACATTATGCCAACGTACATGTTAACCTTTACAGTTGGCAGAAATTGGGAGACTGGCTGCCAGTTTCTGTTTTGTATAGATTGATGTAATCAAGCATGGCATTGCAGTATGAAATATGTAACAAATGATGTTAGAGCATATCTCACAAACCTGCAGTGAGCATGAAAGGAGTGTTTCAGAAAGACAGCAAAGGGCTTATATTGCACCTTGATTTGTCTTATGTACTGGTGCGGAATGTGAACAAGCAATTTTGTTTCTGTAGTGGCAAAAGTGTCTACAAATGAGATCTGCAAATGAATAAAAAAGATTATAGAGGAAGAATCCTTAAAAGGGGGTGAATGAGTTATTTTCACATCACATATGTACATGTGTCTTTTACTAGTAGAACTAAAGCAGGGATGACGTTCTGCCCCTACTGGAACCAGCGGGACAAAACACCACTCAAATGTCTTTAATGGGATGCAGTCCTAAAGACAATTTTCCTCAAGACACTTTATATCCATTCTAGTATTCTTGCTGCCAGCAAAACAGCTTTACTCCACAGTGCAGATAACTTTTCAGATCTGTCCTTAACACAAGATATTTGAGACAGCCTCTGTTGCTAACCTGCTGTAGTGGTGCTAAATTCCAGGGGAAAAGACTCAGCAATCAGTTTAACAAGGTGCTGGCATAAGCACAGTTTCCCGTGCAAAGCAGAAGGAAAGAGGCCAGATAATCTTTGAAAGAACAAAGCTGTAGAAAACGGCTTAGAAAGATGGCTTTGCACTACTTAATTTCCTTTTGCCACTGGAAAGTATTTTTTCAGTATCGGAGAAGAGCTAAGACAAAAATTTGGAAGAGATGTGCATTTCTACCCAAAAAAGACAAAAGAAGCCAAGTTTGATTCTTGGGGAAAAAAAAGTGATTCTCTTTACACTGACATAATGGCTGTATGAGAAGCTTTGGAGACTATCAGCTATCAGCTCTGGTAGTCTAAAGCTGTACCATCCAAAATGTTTTCTCAAGAACCAGATTTTCAAATCTGAGACATTTAGGAAAGTGAGGAAACAGATTCAAGAGTACTTGTATCTAAAGATGGTCCTATTTGAAAAATTAGTCTACTTCTTTCTCATATTTTACTGTTTTCTAACAGTGCAAGAGGAACTTCAAAAATGTGTTTCACACAGTGCAGTTGTGTTTCCAGGAAATGTTTTTCCTTGTATGATAATTTATAAGGTTGTAAAGTGAACTTAAAATTTAAAGGTCAGTTTTCCTCTCACTGTGGTTCAAAATGGCCATTGTGTAAATAGCAAGACTTAAATTTGAGTTGGTTATTTCCTGTCCAGCTTGTGGCACCACTGCTCTCAGAGGTTTAGGCTTTTAATTTTTTGGCATTTCTAAAATAGTCATGTTCTGTGACTTGGTCTTGTTTCAGGAAAAGACTGGTGCTGCTCTCCCCCTAAGCTGTTTAGTGCAGCATGAGCCTGCAAGAGCAAGCAGAAGACAACAAGCTTTTGCAATCCATTTTAGAGAGTTGAAATATATTCCCTGAAATTGGCAGCTATGTGCCGGCCCCTTCCATCTGCAGGCACTGGTACAGTTGGCAGTTTCCACCCTGCAAAATCAATCATGCCCCTTCCAGATTAAAGACCTAAATAATGTTCATGCATTTTAAGAGCATTTTTTAATTTCCTGATATTTATAACAACACTTGGAGAAACTTGACACCGAAATCTGTTTCCCAACTGCATTTGTTTTTCCCTCATGTGTGCACACTGATTCGTTATTGCAAGATTGCTCATCAGTGCTGGGCTTTTTGTGTTTTGGGGTTTTGGTTAGTTTTAAGACGGAGGATTAAAGCACTCATTGTGAAAACAAATGTGTATATATATATACATTTATATAAGATTAGTTTTAAGAAGCACTGAATCAGTGCTAATGATTTCTTTCAGCTTTCCAATACCATGTTTTCAAAAGTGCCTTAAAATGCTAACTCTAGCTCTTCTTTTGTTACACACAGCGAGTGAAAAATGAAACTGAAGAAGGAGGTTTTGTGCTGACCTTAGACCAGACATCTGCCAGAGGAGTCACCTAGTACAAGCTACAACCCCATGCTCATAGTTGAAAATGCTTTGGAAAGAAAAGTGCTTAATTGGTTCTGGGCCACTGGATGATTTTCCTCATTGTTATGATCTGCTAGATATACTTTGCATCAGCAGTATCGTACAGGATGTTGGGATCTGGTCAGCCTCCTCAAGACAGGAAAAACCTGTATACCTGAAAAGCACTTGACCTACGTAACCAATTTCAGCTGATGGAGAAGTTTTAGGATTTAGATCTTCACTGGATGTTCTTCTTGATGCACTGATATTCAGGAAACATGCAATAAATATTTGAGTTAATAGCCTGATTTATGCAATTTCCACAGAAATTAATTTGAAATATCAGTTGCAAGATTACTTACCTGCTATCTTACTGCTTGACAATAATGTTTATATTCACTTTGGTCAGATTCTTTCCTCTCTGGAGAGAACATGTGGCAACTTTCAGATTGATTATCAATTAAACTGGAATTAAAGAGCATTTCTTGCATTTATAATTGGCCTTCTTGTGTTGATTTTTGCATATTTTCACCCCAAGTTTAATCCCTAGGCTACTTTTGGTACTTGGCAGTAGTGCCTTATCACCTATGCACTGCATATTTAGTCCCATTCCCCGTGGAATAAATTCTCATGTTTCCTTCAATGCCAAGTTCTGTTAAGTGATGGTACATTTGGTTGCTCAAAATAAGCAATTTTGTCCTAGTTGAATGTGGTAAGAAGTAAGGGGGGGGTTCAGGTAAGAAGTAAGTAGAAGTGAATCTGGATGATATTACATCTGTGTAGCCAACTTTGTTAGCTTAATTTAAAGAAAAAAGTTTAATTTCCTTTGTGAGTATTACTTTTATTTTGTTGCAACAATGTTACATGTTGGGGAGTTGAGGATTAGATTCCTATTTACCTATGCATTTTGAACAGTCCTGGGACTGTTGTAGAGCAAGCTGTAAAAATGTTTCTGAAGCCCTAATTACTCAGGAATATCTCAGGTGTTAATTTGCCTGCTCTAAAATAGGTGTATGCAAATACAGGGAGGAATATATATGTTCCAGATGCACTATACCAACTGTGCATCACTAGGTTATGTACTTGCCAAACTGAATAATTTTCCTGTAAAGTTGAGAACTCTTCTACAACATGATTCATGCCTTTTGGAAGCCTAAGGGTCGGCAGCTCATGTTTGGACCTGTTTGGTGAACTGTAATTCTGAAAAATAATGCCAAGTATAAATCCTAGAGGGCTTGAATCGTGTATTCATAAAACCCGCATACATGATAGCTCTATTACATGATTGTTTAAGAAGCAGCAGATGATGTGCTCCAAGATTGGCTAGGTGAGATTATATTGTCAGGGTCATTAAACTATACAAAGGAACTTTGTTTTCAAGTACACCTAGGTAAAACTTGAATAATGTCACAGGTGAAAGCACAGGTTGTTTTAGTCTGAATTTTGTCTGATTTTTCAGTTAATTTTTTGATTGTCATGCTTTATTTCTGCTCTAGGGTTTGAATGCATGTCCTTACATGGTTGAAAGGTGTCTACTTTGATCAAGAGTGCACCATTTGGAAAATCATACTACAAAGAATAGGAGAAAGTAGTGAAGGATAATGGACAGTAGTTGATAATTAGCTTCTCTTTGCTCCATATTTATTCATACTTTCACCCTTATGACTGTAGAGTACTTCCTGTCCCTGTGTGCACAGACTTCTTAACAAAAATCTTCCATAAACTCAAATTCCACTGAATTTGGTGGACTGGGGAAAGGTGAGATTGTGTTCCACGTGTCACAGCTTCAAAAATAGTATTAGAAGCATGAGCTACTAAATTTAGTAAATTATTTCTAATTAACAAAAATTTAGCTATAAAAGATGGCTTAGAGTCTTAAGTGAGAAGAGACCCAAGACTTTATCTACCAATTCTCATCTCCCTGGAGGGCAACATAATTTCTACTGGAGTAACACTAAAATTGATTTCTCAAGACAAGAGAAACATGAGTTTCACCATGAGTTAAACACTGACATTTTGGGTCTAATCATAAATACAGAAACAATCACAGTGTTGGTGAAATCAAACAGAAATGCCGCAGAAATTGCCCTTTTTTTTGGTTGGTTTTTTTTTGGGTAGCTATGCTTGGGAGTATATGGCAGGTTTAATCCATCTTTAGGATCTTTGGTAGCATCTTCAGATTTATTTACCTGGTCCTGCCACTGATCATAAGTGATTGTATCCAGTCAGACAAAAAGTTTTCTGTACCAAGGAACTGTCTTCAATTTGTAAAAGGACCATGTTGTTTTTAAATTTTTATGGTCCTTAGTAATGTTTTGTTTCACCCATTTGTCCAGTTATTATCCACCTGCATGCACATTTATAGGAAAAGTTGCAATTATTTTCTTACCTTCTTTTAAGTTTTGCACGTTTCATTCTTTTTGCACTTAAAAGCTCCCCTTCTATTTATATGTGCCTCAAAGACTGCCTTGCAGTGTTGCTGATAAAGATCTTTTAGAGCTTTTAAAAAGCATCCATATAATACTCCCAGTTGCACAACCTATCTGGGTTTTTTCCATTTGTTCTTGGGCCTTTTACTCCTCAAGAAAAGCATGTTGTCACTTATGGATGAAAAAATAAGCAGCATTTTTTTTTCTTTTTATTTATTTAAATTACATTGTTGTTGTTATTGCTGTTGTTTTTGTTGTTGTTATGTTTTTTTAATATTTTGTTGAAAGTCCAAAAGTCAGGTACCAAACTCACACTGAGAGAGTGCATCCACTCTGTTTAACCAATACAAACCTCCACATGCTTGTGTGTATACGAGGCTACAAATGTCATACTAATACATTATGGATATATATACTAGTATATTCAGTTTTTAGATGTTTAATTCCTTTTTTTTCTTGGCTGAGATACAACTAAAACAATAGAGATATAAGTTTAATTTTTATTCCGTTTAATTTTTTTTAGAAGGATGCATTAGACTTCGTTTAAAGCTCTCTAATAGACTGGAAGTTTCTACCTTGTACTTATTTCTTAGGCTTTAACAGAAGACAACGAAATACAGGAAGCAAATAGGGCAGGGGTGAGAGAGAATTGGGGCACCAATTTGTAAATGGTCTTATTTCTGACAGAAATGTTGATAGGTCTTTTGCCAGCCTTGAGAGCCAGTTGTTGTGGTGGCTCCAGTTGTCTTGCCTGTGCACTTATGAGTGTCTGTCAGTCACTAAGATGATACATTTCTTTATCATGTGTGTGATTATAAACCATTATTTTGTGAGAGAGGCCCTATGCTTTTCCTAGTGTCTCAGCTGCTCTCTGTAAAAGTTCTTCTGTCAAGGAATTCTTCAGACGTGTACAATAATGTATCAAGGTGGTAAACTCTGACAGCTTCAAAAGCTAGGTTTCATTTCATAGGGGCTTTTAAGCTGTCTTGGATATGTACCTGGCAGACATTTCAGTCACTGCCTCTCCACTGTTTTCCTCTTGTTTCTTTCTCACATGCCACGAAAATATTTTCCTTTAAGTATTTACATAGTAACAGTCTTCCAAGTGATTTTTTTTTGTTAGAAACAGCATTTTAATGGGTAATTGAGAAGGAACACTTCCTTTCTCATTAGACACTGAATAATTTGATCTCTGGCTAATGTATTTGAAAAATAATGTTTCAGTGTGTCATGATAATAATAAAGTATATTTTTTCTTCCACAGGGTTACAGTTGTTTACACATTTTACTATCTCTTGAGTAGTATGATATAAAGTCTTTTTATTGCAGTTTTGTTTGAGAAGAGTTGAGCATGTGAAGGAACTGTCAATCAGCATTTAGTCATACAGTATCTATTTCTGTCCCTGTTCCTCCTAACACAGAGGGCTATTATAGTCTACATTACGGCACAGGTACTTTGGATACAGATATCCTTGAGGGGCAGGATTTATTATGAAAGAGGAGAATCAACATAACATGAGACATAGCTTAAATAGCTAAATTTATTTGCAAATTCTGAAAGTTAAGTTGAGCAGAGGCTGCTTTTACACATTGAATTTTTCTGTCTACCAACACCTTTCCTTTGTTTTATACCTGAATTTCCAAGCAAGGCACTTCAAATGAGACTATCAATACCTTTTATAATTGAGAGTATTTAAGGAAATTTTGATGTTACATTCTTTGTCTCAAAGGCTAGGTTTTTGCCTGGCTGAGGCTTTGCCTCTCAGCTTAGTTTACATACTCCATCCGGCACAGAGTACTTTAATATTGGTGATGGGATATGTACTTTGTGTACTCCATTGATATCTACAACAACTGGGAACCTATTCCTCTTCCATCCTTGTAATTACAAATATTAAATTAAGCACCTAATGCATCCTTCTAAAAAAAATTAAACTGAATAAAAATTAAACTTTTATCTCTATTGTTTTAGTTGTATCTCAGCCAAGAAAAAAAAAAGGAATTAAACATCTAAAAATTGAATATACTAGTATATATATCCATAATGTATTAGTATGACATTTGTAGCCTCATATACACATGAGCATGTGGAGGTTTGTATTGGTTAAACAGAGTGGATGCACTCTCTCAGTGTGAGTTTGGTACCTGACTTTTGGACTTTCAACAAAATATTAAAAAAACATAACAACAACAAAAACAACAGCAATAACAACAACAATAATACTATCACAAGTTTTGAATTTGCCTACCAATAGTGAGTCTGAGGCAGTGGAAAAAAAAGTATATGGAGGTATTCATCACTTACTTTCTTAAAAATATATGAGCTTGAAGAAAATTACTTTGAATCTTGAAGTGGGTATAAATGTTATATTCTGTTTAAGTAATGCATGACTTTAATCTGTTGCTTAACCCATTAAAAACGGAATTACTTTGGCAGAAGTAGGTAAGTTTATTATCAACTACAAAACTAAGCACCATGCATTCTGCTATGTATACATACTATTAGTTATGCTGCATCACATCAGTCAGAAAGGCAACATTTTTCAGATTCTCTTTTGGAAGGCAAAGATACACATTCAATGAAAATGGCAAAATATTACTCATAGGAGAGGAGGTTTAGCCAGGAAGGAATAGCCCTTGTAAAATCTGTCCCTAACTTACTGCAGATTTACAACCACCATTTTCTGATACTGATACTGTTTTTTGCCTTCTGTTTTCTATGCATCACTGTATAGTTCTACTTACTAAATATTCTATTTAGAATTGTAAATGCAACTGTAATACAAAATTTCTAACTGTAATAATTATGTGCACCAACTTTTAAAAATTTTTTAGTGTGGCTATGTTAGCAGTGATATAGAATATTGTGAAGTCAAATTTAATTTTTTCTTTTAAATCTTTCTCTTGACTGCCTCCCAGACTGTCCAGAAGCAGAGTGCCATGAAATACCTCAGTCAGGTACTTGGATTTACTATTCAAAAAGCAATCTATGTCTCCTAGAAATTATAATTTCCCCTGCTTCACAAGATACTATATGGAGAGACAGATTTTTATTACACAGGACTTTTCATTTACTCCTCTGCCAAGCTATTGGTAGCAAGTTTCCCTTCTCCTAAAGGCCTTCCTCACTTCTGTTTATTTTACAAAGAGAAATTACAGTGTGTTCATATCAGTTAATTCTCAGTTACTGTAGCAGCTTATGAAAAATAATAGGGGACAGTAATACTATATTTCTGTAGTATATACTGAAAACAGCAGAAAAGTTTTTTGATAGTTGTGTTTTCAACTAAATGGCTCTTAGAGCTGTATGAATAGACCAGTGATTTAATCAGAACATAACTTGTGATAACAGTGAGCTGCTGGTGTGAGTATTCTCACGTAAAAGTATTTTACCCTTCAGCTTTCTGTACCCATTTCACAGATGACAAGACATTCCTCAGGATAAACAAAGTTTGTAGAATACAATTTGAAGTGTTTAAACTTTTGTTTGTAGCAGTAAGAGCTCTATCATTCTTAAGGTATATTTCAATGTTTTAGTCTGAGGAAAGTCAGTTATAGATATTTTTATTTTTGACAGTGAGTAAAATAATAGCACACAAACAACAGCTAATACATCAGCTGGAGTCAATTTTCAAAAGAGAATGGTTTTGAGTTGGAAATATAGGCTTTCATCAAATTCTATTACTGCTTACAACATTTCTATCAGCCACGCTTTCTCTCTTTCAGGAAGGGAACATACCAAAAAACCAATGAAACTTCAACACTTCTTCAAACTGAGAAATACTTATTTCTCAGGTCAGTGTAGTCCTTTGGTCAGCTCAGAGACAACTTCAGTGTTTAAATGACTGAGATGAGTTTGAAGAAATGACCTGGCTTTCACTCTAAGTTGCAGAGGTATATGTGAATAATTGCAGAAGTCCTGGGTTTCTAAAGTTGACCAGGAAGGTAGCCATTGTTTCCACAAATATTTGTGATATCTGACTGTCATTTATTTGGCATTTGTTATTGCTGGTGGTACCAGTGACCCCAAAGATGGCAGAAATCAACTTCACGATGGATTTGGATTGATTTGGAAAGGTCTGGACTGGGTCATGACTCTTCTAAGTTTACTTTTTTTTCCTCTAAGATTACATTTAACTTTCCTTTCTGTATTGATACTGAAAAACTGCCTTTGTTTTACAGATGTGGCTCTATATCCAAAATTAAAATTCTCCTGTCACTTTCACAATTCCTCTAACGATGCTGCAAGCCTAGAGAAACTAGCACAGAGCCCTTAATTACTCCTGTCTCACACTTCTTTTTGATAACTGGGAAACATTTGCTGTCCTGCCTGTCACTGAAGCCTGTAACCACATTCAATTTGATTCTCCCTTAAACAACATTAATATTTTATGTGACAATATCAGTTGATGCAGTCCTTGATTCTAATCTCTTTTGTTAACCTAACTTTTTGAACATGCATGTTTTTTCTCCTGTTTTTTCACTACATTTACAAAACCCTCTTTCCTCCTTTGAAGTTTCATTGCCCATGCCCCATTTATTTGTTATACTGCATAGCAAAATATTAAAAACACTTCTGATGAGCAGCACTATATAGTTGCTACTCTGTTAAGCCATGTATCTATCTACAGCCACTTTATTTTTCATTTGCATGAAACCTTTGGGTACTATCAGTTCCACATGACAGCAGAGCAGCCACAAGTTAAGTTGCAATGATTGACTGTTGCTCAGAAGATCTACTGCAGGTTAATGCTGTTGCCTTGGAGTTTGCATTCATGTCTTGGGCTGACTCCTGCTTTAGCTCCTGAATCTTTTCTCAGCATGTTTTCCTTCTTTCAATTATGCCCAATTGATGCATTTGTCTGACTGGAGTGTTGCACCGGTTAGGACTGGCCTTTGATTTTAAATCTTGGGACTCAGTATCACCTAACAACCACACATCACCCTATCAAGGATTTTGGGGCTAGTGTTTTTCCTACTAGAGGAGGGCATTCAACAAGGACACGACTCCTATATGTTACTGTAACTTATATAATTTATTTTAATGCCCCCCAGTAGAATAACTTCTTTTAAGCTATTATTGGTCTCTTGAATGTTCCTCCTGAGCAGAAAGGTCCACTTACACATTTCACTTATAAACAAACAGGACAGTACCCGTACCCCATAGTGAAGTCACGCACTTACAAGCAAGAGGTTGCCAGGTATGAGCCTATTTCTTACTCTCTTCTCCTGCTCCCTGGTTTAGTCTAAGCTTAGGAAGACAGCTGGGAGATATTAAATATCATTTTCACATGCACCTCATGTAAGTGAATTAACTGTGAAAGGTTATTGAAGGTCCACTTAAACAACTGAGAACATTGTTACAAACTGGTTCTTTGAGCTGCCTCTTGGGAGTGGGGAGAAGGGGGTCTGCAAAATAAAATAATAAAAATGGTTTCCCTGTCACCTTTGATCAGTGTATTACATAAAAATGGTGTCAAATTTACTGCTGCTGCCGATTTCACCTTTAAGGATATTTTCTTCACTGCTGGAAAAAAAGAATGGATTTGATAATGTGCCTGCATATTGAATGACTAGAAATATCTTACTGTTTGTCCAAACAGCGAAAATGCAGTAGATGATTGAAAATTAAGCTCTTCTCATTGACTTGCTGCATATTTGATTGACTTGCTGGACAACTGTTTGATAGAAGAGCATATAATATATCATCACTCTTACAAGTGGGTCTGAAATTTTGCAAGAATGACAGGTGCTGGCAAAATGGCTTTACTAATCAGACCTGCACAATAAGAGCAACTAAAATGCACTATGCTTTTCAGTTTCAGTAGAACAGACTTTTTCCTGAATGAATGCTTGTAGGAATTAATTCACGTCTGGAGTTTTTGTGAGAGACAGGGACCTTGCTGCAACCTCTGAAAATGCCAAAAGAGAGCCAAAGAGAACTGAACGTAATTTCAGTATGGGATGTAATGATTCTTAGTGAAGGCAATACTTACACAGTTTATGGAAATGTGGGCTTAAATAAACTATGATCAAGATTAGTATAACTCCATGAACGAGATTGCCAGAAGGCAAAACTGAGAGTCAACTAAGATGCATAGAACTGCACCTGTGCATTTCGTTATTATGGGTATTTTGCTTTTTCTTCCTCATTTGACTGCTTTCCCACCCCTGCAACCCAAATTAAAAAAAACACACATGATTAAAATAAAGAATTTCCCTCAATCCTTGAATATTAAAAAAAAAAAAAAGGCATATTGCTTTTATTTTTCAGGCAAAAAAAAATGCCCATGGGAACAAATATTTGAAAATAATCTAGTATTTTACTTGTCCATCTTCTCTTCTGATCATGATTTTAAAAGGAAGAAAACACGAATAAGGGTGTCCAGAGATCCACTGCAACTGCAAAAGAAATTTTTAATTTTCAAAGTAGGAAATTTGATTTTTTTCATAATTATATTAGAAAATATTATTATTTTAATTTTGAGAAGTGAAGCTTCTCATAAGCGCTTTAGGAAGCCCTTTTGCTTTGACTAGATATGACCAGGATGTCTAGATAAACTATAGATTTGTTGCAAAGAGCTAAATGCTAAAGGCTGTAACATATTCCTTAAGTCAGCACATTCCTCCTTGAAAGCCAGTGCTCGGAACTTTCATAATTTAAAAATGCAAATGTTTGTATTCCATCCTAACTCCTAAGTAAGGTCTGTGCACTGACTTAAGTTTTCTCATCTTTTCATTATCAGTATTGTCTCCCCCATTTCTTTCTGGCCTAAAACACACATTGGGCATTTAGGCACAGAACAGCACTGCTGTAACTCTTGCCTGGCTATCATAATGACAAGTTACTGCAGTCCTTCACTTTCACAGTTTACCTTTTCTCAAGAATATTGGCACTGACAGAAGGAGGATGTTATACTGCAAAAAAACCAAACCATGAACCTATTGTGAAATATTTGAAGAAAATCCCTTTAGTCACCGGTACCTGAGAGGAGGGTGAAATACTCTGACTTCATTTTGTTTTCAACTGATTACACAAGGACACAGCTTTCCCCTGCAGGAACTGACCTTGTGCCAGTGACATCAATGGAAACATTGCCATTGACATTATTGGGAATTGGATCAGATGCACAGTTTGCACCATCCATGTGATAGCTGTAGGTAGTGATATTTTTCTTATCAGATTTAGTACTTTCAAGAATAAAGTACATGTTAAGATTTCAGTTGCTTCTTACAATGGATGTGGTGAGCCGGTGTTGAAATATGATGATCAATAATTTTGTTCCTTTGAGAAAGTCTAGTCAGTGATTTTTTCTGAACTTAATTGGACTATAAGAAAGCAATCTAGCAGAGCTGATAGCAATCAATGCAGTTAAAAATGAAACTGCATAAAAATGGCTGAATACATTTATGTAAATAGCTGTTTTTTCACAGTCACAATCTTCAAATGGCACGATGCTAGACTTAATAGCTACGTACTCTAACAAAACAGTTCAAGCAGCAAACCAAGAAATGCCTTTTTTGATATTTGAGCTTTGAAGAAATCATTGAAATGGTTTCTGAACTAAAGCAAATCCTATTTCTGGCATCAAGTTTCAGAACAACATCTGGAATCCAGTTCAACATGAACTGCCTAATGTGTGTAGATACTGAGAAAAAGTTAAGCCAGACTTTAGTGCTGGAACCTAAGTGCTCTCAGCTAAATTTGAAGAATATTTCAGCCAGATGTAGTGATATTATTGATTTATGCTTCATTAAGGATCATGACTGTTTTCAGCCAAGCACTTTTATTGCCAATACCCAGGTACTAAATCCTTTCATTTTTACATCACCACATGCACATTCCCCCTTTTGCCTACGGATCATTACATTGCAATTCTCACTTTTCCACAAGACCGTACTGGTATGTAAATATGAAATATTCTGTGTTACTAGCCAAAAAATGCATCCAAATGCAAATTGTTTTCTGTCCTATTTTTCACTTTATTACATTTGCATTGATACGACTAACTGAATGAGTGATCCAGCTGCCCATGCTACTTGGCTACTTGTTTGAGTTGTACACTAGAAAATTCTACAATGATATTTTTTCAGGTGGGTGCAACTATAGTTTGTTGCTTCTCAGGAAACATGGGGAAATAAAAAAATAAAATTATTCACTAAGTTATACTGACCTAACTTTTTAGAAAAATAGTTTCTATCACTTTACAAACAGAAAAGGCGAATTTCACCTTTCATCTTAAAATCTCTTATCACTGCACTGGGAAGGTTCTGTACTTTGGATAACCATGACAATGTATTACTTGATGGTGGGAAGTTGAAAACATTTAGACTTTCAAAAACTTTATTTGCTTGCCGCCATTCTGTTTTCTATCATTGTCCACTTGCAAATAATAAATTTTGGGAGAAGGAGAAGTGTCACATTTCAGTCCTTGCCTAAGAAAACTTTAGTAGACCACTGTTCTTCTTCAAGTATCAGAAAAGCTTTTATATGAAAAATATATTTAACTTTTGTTGTACAAGTACTTATTAGTATTTTTTAGCAGCTCTTCTGGTTTTGGTGCTGACAGGTGCAGGTATGTTCAGGTATTTGTGCTCATTTTAAGAATGGCTTCACAGTGGCAAAGAGGAGCCATATTAATTGCATTTCTGTTGGGAAGACTGAGAAAAGTGTAGAGAACACACAGATTAAACTCCACTCTTAAAAGTGAATGAACAAATTTTCCCCACTGGAAGGTGAAAAATAAGTGAGTTTTGATATTATTTTCAGGGGTGATATATATCTTACTATTTTTCCGAAGTAAATTTTTCATAATTCATTACTTACTACTCTGTATACTTCTGTACATTTATAAATACTTTTGCATTTTAGATGCAGATATTGGAACTGTATTTTAATAAAATTTTCCATTACTTAGATTATACTGTTTTTGCCAAATGCACTGTTGAACATTTACAAGCATACTATGAAGTAGTACCATAACAAAATTATACTTCTCAAAGAAATGAATAAAGTGCATTTTAAGATACATCACTTTGTTTTTAATTGCATTTGCTCACTACTGCAATGCCTAAAATCATAAAATACAGAAATATGCGATGGAACTTCCAGCCAGTGTGAATTACTACATTTTTACTCTACACATTTTATGAGATTTTGTTATTATTGTTGGTTCTTGAAACTTAGCCATTAAAGGCTTTTGTAATAACAGGAAAAATACATTAATGTCTAAGCTTCCCTTAGAATACAATTTAGCTTATTTTCTGACCATGAACAGAGAATCATACTCCTTATTTTGCCATATCTTATAACTCTTATCAATTTGAGAGTTTGATCTTGATCAACTTAACGTTATGGATATCTAATGTCTCAGTGCAATAATGAATATAGGTTGTCATAAGTAATGAAAGAAGAGTTTGAAAGATACAGTGTTTGTTGGAAGGCAAGATCTAGTCTGCAAGACCATTCTTTTATGATCTGAATTTTATTGTTATTATATATATACCAGTGATTTTACTGTTATTATATATATACTTATATATATATATAGTTATTATATATATACCTGTGATTATAAAAATAAAATGCTAGAAACTATTCAGCAGAAGGCCTGAGTGAAATTCTATCTAATTCCTACAAGTTTTTTCCTGATTTTAAGTATCATTCCTATGAGCATGAATGAATTTTTTAGAAAATTGGAAGCAAATATGCTAAAAAAAGGTAACAAGCTGATGAATGTTCTCATTCAAGGAATATGGTTTTGTTGGTTTTATTTTACTGGAAAGAAGATGACTGGTTACTTGTACAGACATGATTAAAGGTAAGTTTACCAGGTTTTGAAAATCCCCTCACCAGTTGATAGTGACTACTCCATCAGAACAGTGTGTAGATGGAATATAACGAATTCATTAAAAAATTAACATTGAAAATTTAAGCTAGTGATTGAAATTCATAGAATTAAACTATCACCAATGCACAATGATTTTATTGGAACTACACAGCCCCGGTATAATAGACTAGAAGTATCCTGAATGGGACACCAACCAAAGGGAAATAATCCCTTCTCTGGAAGTTCAGCTTCAGAGCTCTGAACCAGCTTTTGGCCCATGGTTGTTTCTCTTCCTAAATAGAATTTTTGTTTAAAAACTTTGAATTTTCATGTGAAGCCCATTTGCCACGTGCATGCAAAAGTTCCCTTGTACAGGGCAGAACACAAAATAGGTAGTTTAGTATCTATAAAATGACACATTGCTCTGTGCAATGTAAACAACAGATGATTGTAAGAAGATAATTGTGATCCACAGTGATGCTGTTCTTACTAGCCAGAGACAAGCATATTCATTAACCTTGAAAAAGCACTGCTAAATGACATCTTGAATTTGTCTGCCAATATGGTCTACAATTATCAAATCAATTGCCTTTACAGAAAATCAGTTCCTATTCTTCTACACGGCTCTTTTCTGTTGGCACTACCTGTGCAATTTTGGTCTTGCCAAATCCTTTTATGGGGGAGCTCCCTACATTTTATAAAGCCAGTATTTTCAGAAATATGGCTTGAAAACAAGGATCTCAAAATAAAGAAAATACTATTACAAAACAGAAACTTAGCTCAATATTCAGACGAGCAATTCCTAGCATCAATTGCTATTTTGCATAGTTAATTTCTGTATATGAAGGACAAAAACTTCATTAATGACCTGGAAAATAATGAGGTGGAACAGAAAGGATTTGCCCCTCCCAAACAGGCCAATTACAGTTGTTTCTTAGAATGATAATTTTATACTTTCATGACAGGATATACAGGTCCGCAGCTAATTAAACCTGTTACTATACATATGCATACATTTACCAAAAATTAAATTGCGCACATATTTTACATATAAACTAATTAATCAATAGACAATGAAAGTGAATACTATTCACTGTCTCATAGCAATGGATAACATTACTGTTATTCATGGAAATTAGTTATAATATCAGATAGTTATTACTGAAGTTACATGCTGCCATAAACATTCATCCATGAATGAACTCCTAAATGATTGTAATATATTTACTTACTCACTCTCTTGTTTGTTTAAAATCCTATTTGATGTACAATATTGAGAAGGCAATTGTGAAACATATCCTTGTTATTTTAATCATTGTCATTGGAGAAAGTTCAGCTGGGGTAATAGAATTCTTTTATTTTGTTCTGTAAATGCCAATCTCAGATCAATGATTTTACTTGTGCGCTTTTGTTTAAGCATGATTTTTTCTTCCTGATTAATCTTTGAATATCTTTTGAAAAGGCATTTAACACATACTGAAATTTTTAAGCTTCCTTTGACTGCTATCAGAAACCTGACTGCCCTCCATGGTGCTCAGTCAGCATTTTGAGATTCAGCACTTTCTGTCATTGATTGATAGAAGACACTTCTTCCCCAGTTACTGAGTCAGACACATCAGGGAGAGACAGACAGGCTGCAGAAGAAAATTTAATCAAGTAGAAGTAATTTGTAACAGATTTTAGTATTGAAATCTACCTACAAAGATATTAAACTTTAAAATACTGCGTAGCTGATTGCAGGTATTTAGTGTATAAATTTAAATGAGAGTACACCTTTTAAAGAATGATCACACAGCCTAAAAAACAAAACAGTAAATCACAGGGACTGGATTTATTGTCATTGTATTAAAACGTACCTTTGGTTTTGCCACATTGTAACTAAGTGAATTTAGTACACAGTACACATTCTTCTCTTTGTGCATGGCTTTTAATAAATGAGTTAACGAATTTCATCCAGGTTTCAGCAGAAGCATGTTTTATTAACCCAGTGGTACAACACAAAAATGTAGGTAAGACGCTGTGATAGAACTCCCTTTTCAATGCAACGGACACATTTCATTGAAAAGGTGAGTTCATGGGGAAAGGGAGAAGGAAAGAAGAGAGCCAGTGATGACTGCAGCTAAATTATTAGTGCCAAGCTACTACAGTTCTGCAAACACCACCCCTTAACAGGTCATTGGAAAATAGTTTTCCTGAGAGAAACCCTAAATTAAATTACATTCTAAAACTTTAAAAATTTTGCATTTATCCACAATATTGGTAAGAAAAAAGTATTATACTTTTTTCAAACGTGTGCTTGTAAAAAGAAACTTCTAAGTCCTTTCTAACATGTACTATTGAATTGTATAGCCTTCTGATTTCCCAGGCCAAAATATTTTCTTAGCTGTAGGAACAGTGGGTCACATTTTTACTGTCATTGACAAACCTTTCCATGACTTTGAGCATCATCAAGGAAAGCATTGAGAAAGATCAAGACTTAAAATTGATTTCTTTTTCTGTGAGAATGTGGGAAATACTGAGGTCTTTTCTAATTTAGTAATGTTAAACTTTTGAAAGCTATTTCTGTTGTTCCATTTTCTCCCTATCTGAGATCAATATGAAATTTATTAATATTTCTACTGTAGTACCTTGAGAACACAAGACAAGCAGTGAGTTTTTGTGAAAAAATAAAGTCCTGGTTAATGCTTAATTCTCTGTAGATACAGGCTTGTTGGCTGTGTTTAGATTGACAATTGGCTTTAGGATAATACTTTCACTTTTCAAATAGCTCTCAGCAGATATACGCATGTAGATCTGCCAAAGAATCTATATTTGTCTTGTTTTATGTTGGCAATATGATTCCCAATTATTTTTAAAATGTCCATTACAGCATGTTTCCAAAGGACTTTGAAATATGTTATCTATCTTCAAGGCAGTGTCTTCATAGACATGTTCAAGTTAATATTTTGGAAACTGCAGAGAAAAAAGAAATTAACCCTTTGTGTTCCTTTAAAAATCCATATAGGACTCCTACTAAAAAGAGAGTTGATGCTTGAAGTAAACCAGCAAAGAAGAGTTTGATATAGTTTTACATGATTGATAGACAAAAAATAGCTTAGGCTAAACTGTCAGATCCTTTGTCTTTCAAATACCTAAAGTCTGCCAGATTCAGCATGAATGCAGAGATTTATCATCACTGAGAACTTTTCAGGAACAGGATTTAAGATTGCAGAGGGTCAGATTCTACTGATTCTACCTGAATTATTCTCAGTGCTTTCCTGAGTCTATGTGAAATGCTTACTATCCATGTGCATTAATGTTAATGTTCCCAGAACCTGTTCTATGTTTTCATGATCTTTATATACTGGTAGATTATTGAGATGCAGTGAAGTATGTTCATCAACAAGTACAGTCTTGTCACTTAGCCCAGTGTGCTACAGAGGTCCTTTGGGCAGCATGGTAGATTTCAGATGTAAAATTGTGAAGAAAAAAAGCGCAAAATAGCAAAACCCTCATGGTGATACAAATTCACTTCTTATAAACACATTTGCATTAAAATGCACAATAAACTCAAGCCACAATAGGCGTAAAATGCAACAAAATACTCAACAACAAAATCAATAAAAACAAACAAGCTAAGCAACAAAATGAGTAAACAACAATTACAGCATTTAACAAGCAGGGATAGATAGTCTGAGTTCCTTAGCTTTATATTAGGCAATGATAATTTGAGCTTTTGTATGCATTTATCTTCCTGCCCCTTTCAATTTTGTGGCTGAATTGTACATGACATTAAAATTTATCTAGTGAGATAGCACTCATCATGTGGATTTTTAAAAATACAATCACAGATTACCTTATTTTAGGTTATCTTTGAGGTTTTATCTTTCCAAGTAAAATGGACCAAAATCGTGCCTATCTACTTCATATACCTGGTTTCAGATGATGATTGCTCCAAATTCTACTCAATGTTTACAAATCAGCTCATTAACTGTGCTGTACCTCCCCCTCTGTATCACATGTAACACACCATTTAAAAATCTTTATTATTTGAAACACAGTAAAGTGTAAGGGGTGTATTTTCCAAATTATTAAATGATTCATTTAGATTAAATCTGATGGTGTAAGCCTGGTTTTTCAGAGGTGCCTTAACACTGGAAACATTCTCATCAATGTTACTCGCTGGTCTTGTGTCACAGCATCCTGTCCCTTCCCTTCACAAAGCTTAATGGTCCTGCCAGTTTCTTGGCAATGTCTGCTAACAGAGCAAAAGGAAAAGGATAGAGCTGAGTGCAAGAGTCATGGAGAGAAATATCACACATGTGCTTCAGGTGACATAAGTTTCACATATGACTATATCTTCATGTTTTGTCTTTAAATGACTTTGACATACATAAAGTAAAGCTTGTATGAGTAATTTAGGTTTATTATTTTCCACCTTTAGTGCCCAATTTTACAAACTTGATTAGGCAGACTGGATGGAAAAATGTAGTTTTATCTTTCAGCTAACAAAAAAATGTGCTGAACTGATAAAAAAGTGCAGTGATTGGTACCAGGAATTGCAGTGGATACTGAATGTAGTTTTCTGTTTTCTGTATTTAAAAGTTTTGTTCAAAATTCAACTAAATTTATTCCATTCACATCTACATGTTAGCATGTTTTGCTGGTATTTCATTAAAATAATAGTGTTTTATAACCTGTTGGAAATATTCAGACTGCATCACTTTACCTACAAGGTCTTAAGAAATTACCCATAAAAGGCCATTTTGTGTGGCCTGATTATTGACATGAAAGGAAAACTTACCTAAAGGGACATTTATTAATGTGATCAGTGACACTGGTTTCCTATGGCATCATGCTGTGAATGTTTCTTGGAGAAAAACCATAAACTGACACGACAGATTTGCTTAGATACCTTTATAAAACCTTTGCACTTTATCTCGCACTTTTCTTTTCAGTGAGAAATACTTTCTGTTATTTTCATGGTACTTTGTTAAAATATTAGTCAATAGTTTTCCACTCTCATATTTTTTCTATTTTTGTATTAGTTGTTTTTCTTCCTCAAATAGGGACAATGAAGATATAGAAATGGTTACATTTCTTTGAATTTTCACTAGTTTTCCAGTTTATTAGGATCCCTTTGAATTCTAAATTTGACCTTCAGAAATGTTCCAACTCTCCCCAGCTTGCTATTAGAAATGAACATTGTGTTCTCTTCCTTTGTCAAGTTTGGTAAATAACGACTGAATAAAAACAGCTTGACAATCAGTAGGAATATAGGGCTGTGTTTTAATGACATAAATAGGTTATTTGGCATGTATCTGGTACTGTATATCGAGGACGTTTGTGATATCATATATGATAGACTCATAGACTGGTTTGGGCTGTAACTCAAAGATCTTCTAGTTCCAAACACCTGGGGACATGGGCAGGGACATCTTCCACTAGACCAGGTTGCTCAGAGCCCCATCCAACCTGACCTTGAACACTTCCAGGGATGGGGCATCCTCAGCTTCTCTGGGAGACCTACCTTTTTCAGTTTACCGCCATTCCCCCTTATCCTATCACAACAAGCCCCTGTAAAAAGTCCCTCTCCAGCTTTAAGTACTGGATAGCTGTTATAATGTCTGTCTGGTCTCTTCTCTGCCTCTTCCCTGTGATCATCCTAGGGGCCCTTCTCTTGACTTTCTCCATCAGGTCCATGTCCTTATGCTGGGGGCCACAGAACTATAAGCAAATATCCAAGATGTGACATTATGTCAGCATCAAGATGTTTGTGACTGCAAACACTAGGGCAGTGAAACAATATTAAAATATTTTCACAAGTTCAGTGGGAACTTATAAATTAACTAGGTATTATGTCTTTGATTTATGTGGGTTTTTAAATGTTTGAATAACAAAATAATGCTACATTTAGCCTGAAATTCTTTTAAAAAGCCTTTTTATTGATAGTTATATGCTTCTTTAAGTAGTGAGCTGTCAAGAGCACAGTAGTTTGTGTCTTGTCACAAATTTGATAGGGTTTAGGTAAAAAATGTCATTTTAAGAATTAAGAATGCTCTTATTCTCTGTGTATTTCAAACAACTTTACCTCTAGAACTGCAGACTTAGATTTAAAATTATTTTTATGGAATTGACATTGTAGTTTAGGGAATTTTTGCACATAATTTTCTTGTCATGTAGAGGATATTCATGTTCAGTCGCAACTAGGATCATGAGCATATAAAATAAAGTAAGATCTACACAAAAAAATCTGTAGAAAGTATTACACTGCTGCTAAGTTTAAGAATTTGGGTCTAAACTTTCCCCAAGCAGATGTGTTTTGAAGAAGAACTTAAAAACATCATCTCTATCTGAAAAAAAGGAGGACTTACTAAGGGTTATCATAATTTCTTAATATCATAAACAGTGATCAGACAACAAGTATTTTTAAAAGGAAAACAAGCAATTTTAAAAGGTCATATTTCCTGTGAAAATAGACTGTCTCAGCCTTAAAATTGTCTGGTAAGAAAAGACTGACTTGAGATATATGTCATGTGGGGCATTTACTGTCATTTTTTCTCCCTGAATTACATGAGCAGGCTCAGTAAATAGCAACTCTGTCCTGATATATAATACAGTTCAACCAGTTACTACTTGAAACTTGCTTTTTCTTAAAGAAACTTCTAGGTTTTCTTCTTGTTAGGTCAGAAGGCAGAAGATGATATTGATAAAGAGATAAAAGGACATGCCCTCTGAATTGCTAACAGGCTCTTTGTTCATCATAGTTTTAGTCAGACTACAGCAATATTTAATGAATCCAACATGAACCCATGCTTGAGCAGATAAAACATTAAGGTGCAATGTGTGAAAGTTCACTTGAAACAAGTTTAACCCATATGTTAGTTCAGTAGTTTAAGATGCCTGCAAAAATACAGGTTCAGAAATATTTTAACAGAAGTTAAAAAAAAAAGTCCTTTGGTTAGAGAGAGTTTATGAGAATCTGAGCTAAAGTCTAGTTTTATTCTGAAAGTTGTCAGATAGTCATAATCAGATCCATTGTTTAAAAATCTAAACAAAACAAACAAAACATCCCTCAAAAATCTTTTGACTAATGTCACTGTAGTGTGTCCAAAATAAATGCTTTATCTTAGTGTATTTGCCAAAAAGGAATTGCAAGTATTATACAGGGATAATTAATTCAATAATGAATGTTCAATAGTTAATATTCATTATTGACTCCAAGTTATAAAGCAAAGGTTTCTAGTAATACAGTTACTAATTAGATTTGAATTAATAATTCCAAACTTGTAACATTTAATAAATAAGCAGGAAAATCACCACTAACCAACTTACATTCTAGTTATGATTTTAGTCTTCATTATATTCAATAATAATTCTTGTGTGGCCATAAGCCTCTGCAAATTTGACCTGAGATTTCAGCTGAAATTTTTCAGGTTTATGCATATTTCAATATTTCATTTTAAGAATATATTATCCCTGCATTGGATAAAATGGTAATTATCCATAATCTTTTGAAGTTAATCTAAAATTCTTAATATAGAACTACTTTAGGTCCAATTTAAAGTAAAGCTTAGATTAATAAACTGCATTTCAAGGAAAAAAAACCCTGAAGCACAGCACTGTGTCTATCTCTTGTTTCAGTATCTATATTTTTGGAGTGATTAATTGAGGATATATTCTTGGAAGGTATGATATTTTATATGCAGTGTTGAATTTTAAACGTTTCATATGAGGTACAAGTAGGAAAGCTTAAAACCACTGCGGAGCTTCCCTTTGCCATCGTAAGCTTGCTGCCACATACCAGAGTAATCTGTTCAATACAAAATAAACTTTTTCCAGAGAAACACATAATCAGAGAATGACTGGCATTGGGAGTGACCTCTGAAGATAATCCAGTCTGAAAAAGCCAGGTTCAGCTACAGCAGGCTGCACAGGACCACGTCTTGGCAGCTTTTGAATATCTCCAGAGGAGATCACACAACCTCACTGGGCAGTCTGTTCCTGTGTTCTATCAGCTGCAAAGTAAAGAATTTTTTCCTCATATTCAGATTCCTGTGTGTCAGTTTGTGCTTGTTGCCTTTTGTCCGTCATCAGGCACCGCTGAAAAGAGTCTGGTCTGGTCTTCGTGACACCTACCCTTAAGTTATTTGTATGTATTGATAAGTTATTCTCCTTTACTCGTTTCAAAGGTTTTTAAAAATTTGGGGCATTTTTGGGTACCTATAAGTAGTGAAAAGAAAACCCTAATTGCAGCATTATTCTGCTGATGTCTATTTTGTAACTTCTACCATTACAAGATCTCCATTTTTCCCTTTCAGTTGTCACACTTCTAAAAATGCCAGATTTATGTTTATTTTTGTAAGAATTTATATTCTGCTGTTAGGACTATAGTAAGGACACTCATTTCACCTTAGTTTCCAGCTACAAAAAACCCACTGCAATTATCATTGTGCTCAGACCTCTCTGGTCCTCCAAGGGTTTTCCAATAATGTGGCTGAAGTACATTGCATTTAATGAATTCCCCAGTCTTTCACAGTGTCATCTAAGATGGATTCAATGCAAGTTGTAGGCTTGCATTTGGTTATTCAAATAGCTTTTTGCTGACATACTGCATGGAACAGTAGAATGAAACTCCTATAAAAATGGGATTACTCTGTTGCATTGCTTTTGCTAGTTACCAAAGTCAAAACCTGGTAAATAAGTGTAGTATATCTGAATTTTATAACATTATTTAAAATCCCTGTTCTCTTCAGCAAGTGTAACCTTTGGAAACTCAGTGCAATCATTTTATTTCATGGAATAGGATATATTATTGTGGAAATATACAACACAGATCCTTTGTGTACGGTATTCTTATGCATGCATCCCAGAAAGTTCTAAGTTATCATTCATGCTTGCTCTAAATATTATATTTCTGTAAAGGAAAAAAAGTTCCCAATTTAATATTGCCTAAGGACACTGGAGTCATTAACAGTTGTGTTTATCACATGAAAATATTTTTTAAACTGTAGAAGTTGTACAACAGATTAAAAGGAAAAAAAGAAAAAAAGGAGAACAAATGCAACTAGGTCCAAAGCTGTGATTCTGAGTCTTCTTTAGAGAGTGTCTAACTTGTGCCTTAATTCATTTGTCTTTAAATTCATTTGTTTTTAAATCCATTTGTTCTCCCTCTGTTTACAAATACTCCTCTGAAGACTACGTGTAGCATTTTTCTAAATTCTTGATAAATGCTCGTGTGAAAAGATAACATAGCATTTCTCTGATAACATAAGTCTTTCCTGTACTTAAATAAATCAAGAGATTTAAATTAAAATAACACAAGTTACAAAAGTCCATATGCTTGATTTTGTTTTATACTTTCTGTATTTCTCAATGTTAAGCATTCATTGACAAAGAACAACTCTGGTTTTTGACGATATATTGGGAGCTGGAAATCTCGTGGTCAACAAAGAATAGATAAAGTCAAGCAATTACAGGGACACTTTCAAGGTCTACATTTTTTGTGTGGTTCTGGATAATTTTTTATAGATGAGGTTCTAGGTGTGGAAAGTAGACTGCCAACTGGAAAAATTGATACCACTCTGAACTACTATGGGGAAGTTGGCAGTAGAGATCTGTCTTGTCTCCTGTTCTGCTTATCTATTCCAAACATGCTTCGATTTACAGAGGGAAGATCATGTCAGATGGAACTATAACTGCTGATCACTGCATCCAATGATCAGTATAGTTGTCATCACAGTGAAAATAATAATTGGTGATGTACACAATAGTGAACTTCTGGCCCCAAAATCTGCAGATCCAATTTGATCTGATGGTTGGAATTAAGTTTGAAACTATTAAAATGAAATCACTAAAACAATCTAAAAATAGTTTGCAAAAATTCCCCTGAGAAATTGAGTGGCTGTGGAAGAATTCTTAATGGAAAAATGTTTTAGTGCCTGAGAAATTCTAGGTATTTTTCTATAGAATAGAGCTATTCTTGTTGAAAAAATGTTCTATCAACTTTCTCAGCTGAACTTTCTTTAAATAACTGCCTTAAAAATTTTATTTAAAATTTTTTCCTTTGCCTTCAATTGTTGAGAAAGGCTGGTAATACTTGAAGGAGAACATTTAGGTGTGAAAAAGACCCCAAATATGTGAAAATACACTTATGTGATATAATGGATATCAAGGGTAATTGTGCATGTACACAGAGCTGGTTTGACTTGCATGCACAAAGGCATTGGAAATAGATAGTTGGATGTTCATGTACACCTCAGATACTTGTAGATCACTCTCCACTTCCATAATGGGTAAGTTTCAGTTCAGTAGCTCTAACATATAAGCAAAATATTGAATTCTTTCTATTGTCAAAATATTGGATTAATTTGGTGAGACTGTCTTTTTACCGCACCACGCTTACAAAGAAGCAGATAAGCAATTTAATAATTTGTCCAGCAGAGCAGAATTTTGTTATCATGTATATTTTGTCTTTCTAAATTACCTGGTTTTCTCCCTATTAAAGCATTGCAAAGAATGCAATGCTTTCTTTTGCGCAAATTTTTTTGCATCCTCAGAAAATGGCCTGTTTGTATTAAGAAATATGCACAACTGAGTAGCAGTTCTATGAGACAGTCTGCTTTCAAAATACTTTAATTAAAAAAACCAAATGTACTAACTTCTAACTCTTTTTGAAAGAGACTATGAAAAAATATATAGAGTTTAATTCTAGCATAGTCCTATCTTTTCCTGTGGTTTGTTTTATTTTTTAAATACAGGTGTATCGAGGAATGCTGAAGGAATGCAGTTTATATTTACTAATGCCTACCTCAAAGTTGGGGAGAAAGGAAAGTCCATGAGGGTTTTTTGAGCTGTTATGCGGTTCTCTCAATGGTCCTATACCCAAGCAGTTGTGGTGCAAACACATGTAACAAAAAAAAATTTAAAAAATAGATATGTACCTGGGGTGACCTTAGCTAAAATCTATGTTTTTATTCTCAATGTGAGTAGTCCTAAGTGCATGAAATAAAAATGTCTCCTTATTTTGCATGTATCTGTGGAAAAAGAACTGAGCAAGTCAGTTTCTTGCAATGCTTGTTAATTCTTTGGTATAAGAGGCCATGTTTTCACTGCGTGGTTTGCAAAGTCCATGGTGAGCAGGGCTCCTCATGCATATCCAACCCTTCAAGATGCAATTGCAAAATGAATTATTTAACACTGAGAAGAATTTTGTACATGTTGGTTGTTAATAAGAGTTCATAATCATAGTGCATTTAAGAGGAAAAATTCCTAATCTTCCCTGCTTCAACTGAAAAGCTTTAATTTTGGCTTAAGTTAGGGTCTTCATGTGGAAAAATGACAGGACAGTTAAAGAAAGTGTATGGGCCTGTTTCACTGAAATGTAATTAAACCTAAGTTGAAGTGAAATAATAAACTTAGAATTAGTGTTAGGAATAGAGGTTAGATGTTGAGTTTAAGTGACACCATTTTGTGCAATATACAATGTTTTGTGCTCTATCTGGAACATTCCTGACAGATCCAAACTAAATTTTTGTCTCTTTTATTTTTGCATCATTTCATGTCTCATTTTTATGGCCTATATTTTCCTGGTTTTGTATTTCTATTTCACAGAGCTGAGATTTTACATGTTATATTGTATTTATTAAAAATAATTGCACATCAAATAATGACTTTTATATCATCATTATATATTAGATGAGGTGTTAATGTGCAACTCTGAAAGAACTTGAAATGATTGGTTTGGCTGCCATGGAAAGAAAAAATTTAAATAAAACTGAACAGAGAACAATACATTTTCTCTGAATATTTGTGTTACTGAGGAAGGAAGCAATGTTCTGTACACATCACACAGTGGAAGACTTCCAGTACTGAAAAAAGATTTAACGGTATTGAGAAGATATCTCATGCAATGAAGGCAGAATGAGAGGTTTTCTTAAATCTGTCAGTATATTGATTTATTACACACACTCTGTAAAGAGCATAAGAATAGATCCTCAGCTAGAGTGATTTATCAAAGCTCATTGTCATGGGATATCAATCTTCAGAAGCAGCGTAGGAATTCTGGTTTCAATTATTGTTTTCTGAAATTTTTATGCTAATCTCTGACAACTTTTATCTCACTTCTCTCAGACTTGAAGTGAGATCCAAGTCTTCAAATTGGACACTTATCCTTAGCAATGCAGTTCCTATGAAAATGAAAAAGGTAAGATTCTGGATCATATGCCACAACTCAGCTTTCACTGTAAAGGTCAGTCAGACCCTTTAAGGTGTGTACTGTGCCACAGGATAAGCCAAGCTGCCTCCCTGAGAGCCTCTATCAGATGGAGCCTGTTGCATTCTAGTGTGTTAGACAACATATTGCCTTTAAGGAAACTCATTATATGAATTACATATGCTTAAATACTTAATATTATAGGAGCAAAATGCCTTGTGTTTCTGTCTGCAGAATGAAGGAAATATCTGTCCTGAGCTTCCTGAATTCCTGAGAATCCCTCATGCCCAAGACAAATATCAGTGATTCCACTGAGGGTCCAGTTTAGTGAGATACCTCAAAAAAGCTCAACTTCCTCTGTTAGGAGCAGGTTCCACATCAGATGTGTTACTCGGTGCAAAAATAGCTAAACTGCAGTGGTAAGGGCCTGTATTACATGAACTTGGAATTACAGAAAAAATTTCATCACTTCCCTTGGTGGTTTTCTTATGTTACAGTTTTGTGAGCCTTGACAATATTTATCTAGTCTTTGCATAATGACCTCTTAGAAAAATAGCCAAGTGGAAACAAGACTTATAAAGTGACTAAGTGAGGAAAGGAACGGTGTTCATGACATATCCTTGTTCTAAGAAATTCCATATTAATTTCTTGTAAGCAGCTTCCTGATCAGCATAGTTGATTTGTTCGAACTTTGGTTTAGTGTCGTAAAACCTTCAGTGACCCTCAGTATTTAATTCAGGATTTCACATAAATCAAGCTTTCTAAAACTATTTCCACAACAATAATTAGCAATTATTTTGTTGTGATTAGCTGGAGGTGAATGTACCCCTGTGACCTGCTAGGGGGATGCTACAGTCATTTTAAAATATATTTCCATATATAAAAGTATGAAAATAGACTACTGAAAGTCATTACATTATGAATTTATATAGTACCACTCATCTTTAGATATATAAAAGATGCACCAAAATGCTTAAGCATATATGTATCTTTTAAGTGTGTCACAACTATAACTAAGAATATAATTTAACTCTTCTGTAGTTTCACTTCGGAGTTTGCATAAACTTATAATTAAGCAAGTGCTTAAGCACTTTGCTGGATCTTGGCCTAAGAGCTTAATGATTATTTTACAGTATAATGACATGTCCAGTATGAAGGGAAACAAAACCTCTGTCTATAGGACTCATTTGCCATGAAAAAGTCTGTCGGTATGTTGCATGATAATCAGTTCAGTTCAATGTACAGTAAATTGGATCATTATTATTAATTTTCTCATCTCCCAAGCAATTCATGAACCATATTTAGAATTTCAACAGTTCATGAATCAGACAAAAATGAATTAAATAAGAACCCAGCCCACAATGGGATGATGAGTCAGAGTTCTTTTCTGTATCAGTGTCGACCAAAGTAAATCTGAAATCTAATGAGGATTGGCACTGTGGCAGAAAAGGCCATAATGAACATGAAACAATATGTTGAATTTACATGTTAAGACTTTTTGTTGATTTTGGCAATTTCACTGAAGATTATGTGAAAAATCCATAAACATCTGGATGAGAAGAGTGGGGGGGTATCACTTTATATTAAAATGATGGAGTTTATATTGGGATACAATACTATAAATGGAAGAGGAAAGTAGCTTCTTGCACAGCTGTTTCCAATTTTGCTAATCTATATTTCAGGCCAAATTCACGATGGAACTAAACCACAAATTTACATTGATGTGTATGTGTCTGAATTAAAGATACAGGGGAAAAAACTTTTGAAGATCACTAAATCTCAGTAATACTTTGGAGGTATTTAGTCAGCTTTATTTTCAGAGGACAAAATTAGCACACACAGCTGCTATTTGTGGGCCTGTAGTCTTTGAAAGTGAAGGACTAACTTTACAAAAGGACATATGCATATTTTTAGGCCCTGAAACATGGGTGCAAAAAAGGTTGTTTAGAATTACATTGCAGTCTGAGATCAAAAAGTTTTGCTCTAAAGGTTCTGTGTAAACATTTCAACTTGAAGATGCTGAGTATCTGCAAATTTTTAAGAGTAGTTTTTAACAACAGATTATTATATATATAGATATAAAACCTGCAAGATTCAGCAATGGCTCTATTCTAAACACATGAGACTATGTGTATCTGCAAGTTTTTGTAAAACACTAACCAATGAATAGCCTCTTTTCAAGTTTTCTCTGTCTTTTAGAAACAAATCCAACTCCTAGCAAAAACCAGTATGTGTCCTTCTTCAGTAAAAAGGAAAGAGTGAAGAGATCAGAGGCATAGTGTTTGACAAAAGGTCATGACGGGGCTCCTAAAATTACAGCTGTTTGTGTACAATTAGCAACTCCCTTGTTAGGATTTCCTATTTAGTATGTATAATGCAGAGTAAAATTAAGGTATTTTATAATAAAAAAAAATTGGGATAAAGAGGACATCCTATTGTATTGCAGTAGATGGTATGACAAAGGTTTCAGTGGTGGGATTGGTTTTGCAGCGCTTGTCAAAGACACCGCGTGCTCCACGCCTGGAATGCCTTGGAATGGCGGTGCCTGGGCCAGGTGGGAGGGCAGGCTGTGCTTTGTGAGCTGTCAATCATGGGGTGCTGGGGCAGTAACACAGCCTCTGATTGGCCAAGTGACCAGAAGCCCCACCCAGGGGGTGGGCCCACACGGGGCCAAGGGGTTAAAAGGCGTGACCATGACGTGACCACCCGTCGGGCCTCCGCCTTCTGTGGAACTGTGGCTGGGTGCTCAGGTTCATGGCTATATGTGTGTTTTTCTGTACCTGTTCTGGATTTCTCTCTTCTTGTCTTAATCCTCTTTTTGTGGAACTTTTTGGGTGACATAACATCTTAATGTTTTAAAGACCTCTAGGTTGAATTGGCTAAGTTTATGCTAAATTAATACTAAGTAAATGCTGAGGATTGCTATAATAAGTGTTTTGTATTGAACTTGATGTTGTATTTTGTCCTTTACCAGAGTTCCTTGATTTTCTATATTTTTGCTAGTAAATTTCTGTGTGAATTTCACCTCTTGAGAGTATCTAGTGTGGATTTCTCCTTTGTGCTAAAGCAAAATAATGGAACTTTGAGTTTAACCCTTGAAATTAAGGATCTGGGCTGTGACAGGCAGTAAAGACAGTATATCTTGTTTAGACCAAATAGTAGATGTGAAAGGGTGGTGGTTTAGCACCAGCCAGAAATTCAGCTGCAAATAAGGCACTCCCCTTTGCCTCACTGTCTCCAGTAAGAGCCTTCCATCTCAGCTGGAATTGGGCTCATCTCCACCACTCTGTTCCCTGCAGATACTTCCTGCATGGGAAGGCGATGGGCAGCGGCTGCAGAGGACAGCATCCGCAGGGCTGGTCCCTGCAACCTTCCTGATGGAGAGAGGGAGACAAAATTGGCCACTCCCAGGAGTGTGGTGACATTGCTTTCCTCCGAACACCACACCCCCCAGAGAGGAAGTGCGTGGTGTGGAACAGCAACTTGGCCATGTCCGCACAGGGCTAGGGTCTGCCCCCTCTCTGCAACCAGAACATAAAGAATAAGTGTATTTTCTGACATCTTCTTACTTGAACATATTTAAGCCTGATCATCAGTTTTGAATGCTCAAAGTTTTCAGATTAAATATCTGTTTGCTTCTTCTATAACTAATGATAGCAATAAACTCTTTCGTAATGTTCACTTCTTTACAATCTGAAGCTGAAGGAATTTATAATTTCATGATTTTAGCTTGTTCTTTTTCTGTTGTTATGCTCTTGGGACTGTTGACCACTCCAAAATTTGGACATTTCTAGGTGCAAGAAATAAAAGCTATCATTTTTAATTGAAAAGGAAATTTGAAGATTTGTTACCACATTTTTAGTAGAGCTAATAACTTTTCAATATTGTGTACAGCTATTTGCTGTTAAAAAAAATCGTTACTATAGAAACTACTAAATCACATGATTTGCATGCTATTTGGAAGAGATAGTCTTTCTTAATAGAGATACTAACTGATATGTCATTGGAATTGTGGAGTTTATGGGTTTAAATCTCTTAACACCGGAATGTCAACAACAGATTACCATGGATTTAAAGTAAAAGACGTTGCTTAATGAAGGGAATACTGGCAAACTATTTTTGAAGCTGGGGGCTCTCATATATTTTTCTCTAAACCTCTTAGATAATTTCCATTTAGAAACACTGTGTTCTAATTGATTATACTCTAGGGCCCAAGCTTTATTTCAAAACTGAAATAAAGAATAGCTGCTCTTCTGTTCCTAATGAGTTCTGATAGCTTTATGATCTCAAGCTTTAAAGGATGATCTAAAAAAATATGCTGGGAAACAAATATAGTAAAATAACAATTTTCTGAATGCAAGAAATCTATAAACAATTGAATTGTTAAAGAGCTAGTACCAAAATTAAGAAGCAAGAAGATAAATTTTTAAAAGTTTATGGTATGTAGAGAAGCTTGAAATTTTCTTAAGGCCAAAGTAGTATTCCTCAGAAACTGGGAGTCTGATCCAAAAGAAGCAGTATCTACATAAGTGATAAGGCTGAAATGCATCAAGGGTAATAAGGAAACCTCTCTGAAGATTTACAGTCTAATTAGAATTCTAGACATTTTAAAAGAGCTTCAGATCTTGTATCTGAGCCTAGTCTTAAGTGTCAGCTGTCACTCATATTGCCAGGTCAGTATCCTTTTCTACTGTCATGGCCAGTCATCTTTCTCTGACTGTTCCTGAAAATAATAATGCCATTAAATAGTTGGAATAATGCTAGTCATTAACAAGACACAGCTTGTTGAAATAATTGGATGCCATTTTAGGATAATTCCAGGGAATGAAAAGGGCACCTTAACGTATTTCGTCTACTCTGTGAAGAATGACAAGAACAAGCCATATCCAAAGATGGACTTCAAAGTGGGATTCATTAGGTGGAGGAGGTTGGGACTGAGACTCAGGTTGCAAATCAAAAGACTCAAGTTTTGGTGATATGCAGAAGCTTCCTTTGTAACTTTTTCTCTTAAGAGAGTGAGTCTCTCTTTTATTTTTCATAACCTTGCTGATTTGTTTGAAAACCATCTCTTATGAAACAAATTTCCTCAGCAAAAGTATTGTAAATAAGTATCACTGATATCGTTCCTCAGGTGTGTGTGTCTGTAACTTTACTGAGTTGGGCTCAGTGATGCTGATGAGTCCCTTCCAAATCAGCATATTCTATGATTCCCAGCTGTCTTTATGGAGCTTCAAATTTGAAGTGATTTTATGCTTGCAAAGGGATGAACAAGAAGGCCCATCATTGTTACCTTTGCCACCATTTTTTCCTAAAGTTACAGTGAGGCCTCCTTTTTTCAGACTCTATTATGCCATTCCAGGAGTGTGATTAGGCACTGTATTTACTTGTTAAGCTCTCATTTTCTATTCAGCGTTGTCTGGTGGATAATATAGAAGCATATGGAAATGCAGATGAACATGGCCAGAAGAGAAGGCTGATTAAACATGGGTAAAACATTGAATAATGTCGTGGCTGAGCATGTATTATACACACAGCTTCAATACTTGCTATTATATGTTTATATACCTTCATCCCCCAAGCAAATCCCAAAAAGTTATTTTTTGGGGTATATAGTTGAAGGAGTTCAGCCTTTACTAGATCTCTTGCAGGAACAAAATGACATTTCCCTCACTCAACATCATAGTATCAGAAAAAGTCTGTGAAAGTGTTGTGTGAGTTGCAATGATAACAATACTGCAACAAATTGGGGCAAAACATATATTCAAATTTTTATGACATCCTTCTGTGTACTCTCTCCTTTAGATGGTGAGGTTTACATAAATATCTTTAAAAATCTGCCTGTTGTTATCCTGCAAGTTAACAAATCTGTGTAACTATTGTATTCTATAATATATTGTTAGCCAATTACAGCAAAGTCTTTCATTCAGATTCAAGGAAGTTTAGTAGGTCTGTAAATATACATATGTTTTCTGTAATTTTTTTTTTGTATATGGATGTCTTAAACCTCATAGTGTGTGCATACATTGGGGTAGGTGTCATGAAAAACAAAATGCTGGTTTTTAAAAGCATCCTCTATTACGGGCATGTTATTTTTGTTTCAAGTCAGCTAGATGATCCCAGTTTGTAGGCATTTTTGACAGGCAGCTGACACCTCCTCTAAACATTTGAACCATAGATGTGATATTCAAAAGCTAAATATGTCTGGATGGTCCTCAGATCTCAACTGGGAAATTCCGGATCCTAGATCTGGATGTAAATCTCAGGATGCATCTTAACTCAGGTTTGGACAGGATGTTCATATGTTCTATCCCTTCTTTGTCTTTTATAGACTCCAGGTGAATGAGCAGTTACATGTTGACTCTTGTCCCAGAATTTAAATATAGCCTAAGTGAACTCTTACTTACTATAGACAGCAGGGCTGTACAGTGCCTTGCTAAAGGGGTTGTAGTTGCAAGGCAGAAGAAAAAAATGAGAAATGCTTGAAAAGGAGCTGGTTTACGAGGCTGCACGACTGCCTGCATCTGAACCATCAATAGAATATACACTGTGCTCATGCAAAAAAGTTTGAGCCAAACAGTTCATGGAATTGAGACACAATGTCCATGCTTTTGTTCATGTGTGCACCTCTGAAATTCTGTGTAATGGTTATTGTATTGCTAGTGTGGAGGCTGTCTCCATTCCCTGAAATAAATGGGGACATTTGGTCAGAGCAGTGGGTAAATATGAACTACCCTTTTTGAGGAGGCAATTCCACCTTTCATTCTGCTTATCTTTTTAGAAAGGCATTAGAGTCCTGATAAATATTTCTGGTTGGGATACTGTTGACAAATTTATTACTGGACCTGGCGCTCACCAGTGTAGATGAGCTCATGAAAGGAGTTAAGATTGTGGCAGCCTGGGATGATGTGACCATGCCCTGGATGAGTTTGTGATCTGAAGAAGTGTGACCTGGTGAGGAGCAAAGCCAAGACTGAAATTTGTGAGACCACAATTCCAGTTGTTTAAGGAGTTGGTGAATGAGATCCCCTGGGTAACTGTCCTTATGAATAGAGGGGCTGACCAGAGATGGCAACACTTTAAGGTCACTTTTCTTAGAGCACAAGAGCTCTTCATTCTGGTGTGTAGGAAATCAAACAAAGCAGGATGGAAACCAGCGTGGCTAAGCAAGGATTTGCTCCTTAAACTGAGAAGTAAGAAAGAAGTGCACAGCCAGTGGGAGCAGGACCAGGTGACCTGGGGAGCAGACCGGGCTACTGTTCAAATACATAGGGATAGGATCAGGAAAACCAAGGTGAAGCTGGAACAGGACTTGTCAAGGGATGTGAAGAATAATAGGAAGGGATTCTTTAAGTACATAGGTCAGATAAGAAAGGACAAGTAGAGTGTACCCCCCCTCAGAAGCAAGAAGGGTGAATTGATGACAGTGCAGTAGGCTGAGGTACTCTGAGTACTTTTCCTCAGTCTTCACTGGCAGTCAGGCTTCCCACTTGTCTTAAGTCCCTGATTTTCTGGGTGGGTGTGTGGGGAGTGGAAGCCTTGCCACTATAAGCAAAGAGCAGGTTCTGAACCACATAGTGAAGCTAAGTTGCCATAAGTCTATGGTACTTGATGACATGCATCCCAGGATCCTGAGGAAACTGGGTTATGTTTTTGCCAAGACACTCCATCATATTTGAAACGTCGAGACAGTCAGGTGAAGTCCCTGGTGACTGAAAAAAGAGAAACGTCACTTGCATTTTTAAAACGGGGTGAAAGGAAGTTCTGAGGAGCTTCAGATTCACTGGTGAGCCTTACTTGTGCCTGGGAAGGTCATGGAGAAGATTCTCCTAACAGATATGCCAAGGCACATAAAAAACAAGAAGGTGATCTGAGGCAGATAGCACTGGTTTACTGAGGGCAAATTGTACCTGAGCGATCTGGTGACCTTCTGTGGAGTGACTACAGCAGTCATCAGGGGAAGACTGACAGATGTCATTTATCTAGATTTCTGTAATGCCTTCAGTGCAGTCCCACATGACACCCTTTTGTCCAAATTACAGAAACATAGATTGGATGGATTGGACTGTTCTGTGGTTAAGGAATGGGCAGGGTGGATGCAGCCACAGGGTTGTGTACAATGGCTCTATGTCCAAGTGGAGGCCAGTGATGAGTGGTGTCCCTCAGGGCTCTGTCTTGGGACTGGTGCTCTTCCTCAGCACAAGAAAGATGGGAACCTGTTGCAGCAAGTCCAGAGGGCTGTGAAGATGACAGGGCTGGAGTTCCTCTCCTACAGGTGCAAGCTGAGACAACAGACATTGCTCCAACTGGAAAAGAGAAGCCTTCAGGGAGATTTCACTACAGCCTTCCATTTACCATAGGGGAGCTTATGGAAAGGAGAGAGAGGGAAGGACTTTTTATACAGGCAGACAGTGATGGGACAAGGGGCAATGGTTTTAACCTGAAAGAAGGCAGCTTTAGTTAGATGTTAGTAAGAAATTCTTTATATTGAGGGTGTTCAAGCACTGGCACAGATTGCCCAGAGAAGTTACAGATGCCCTATGCCCAGAAATATTCAAAGTCATGTTGGATGGAGCTTTGAGCAACCTGATCTAATGAGTGGCATCCTTGCCTATGCCAGAGAGACTAGAACTAGGTGACATTTAGGGTCCTTTCCAACCCTAACCATTCTATGATTCTCTTATTCTACATTTGTTCAGTCATATTGAGTTGTTCATGGAAGGTTAACTCTCAACTAGCTTTCTAAGTGACTTAGAAGCTGGACTTTGTAGCAAGTTGCTTTTTTTTTGAGTAAATTACTTTGATTAAGTCATCTTCTGAATGAAATTGCCTGAATAAAAGTTTTTATATGTAATATATAGCATTTTGATCTCATATTATGCATGTCCTGTTTATTGATTTCAGATTATTGCAGTAAATCAGCTTTTTTAGAAACAGGCACAAATCCAGCATATCCCCATTAGATTACAATAATTTTGTAGAATGACATTTAGCTCACGTTTTCATTAAAACTACTTTTTACTCATTTAATTTCTTTTAATTCAAAAATGAAAAAAGCCTTTCCATCTGTTCTTCTCTATTTGCTTTCTTCTTTAAAACAATTTTGCCCTTCTGTTTTGCCAAAAATAGTTGTACTTAACTAACTGAAGTATGATTCTACTGTGCAACTCACCACATCTCTCATGAAATTGTTTACTGTTCTTGCTGTTGTTATCAAGACATAAAGGAACATTGGAGTTCAGTGTTTTCTGCACTTGTAACATAGGTGCTGTTTTGCACATTTCGGGTATGATGTAATGAAAAACTAGATCAGATTTTAACAGCATAGCAAACAACAGCATTTTTAATATTATTATATTACTTATCATTAATAAATTTTATTTTATTAATAAAAGCTCCATTCGTGATTTTAAACAATTTTAATAATATTTTTTACTTTGAAACAAATTCCTGCAATGACCGAGTCAATCTTTGTTCTAATGCAATGATTAAAGGGTAAAACATAATAATCTTATTCTCAAAGTCCATGAGGTTTTTTCCCATTAAATCTAATTGTGAATAATAATTAAAGATTCACAGAAGCAATTGTAAACTCAATAAAATACTTTGTTGGAAAAGAAAAATCTTGTAGTTGCATTTCTCTTTGAGTATCTGTTTTCAAAAGTAAATATAATTTTATTTACTAAAACAGAGAGTATAAAGACAGTGATAGATATTATGAATGTTGACAAACGGAAGGACTTTTCTATATCTTCATAAAAAACTGTTAGAGTATGGTGTTCTAAACAAAAGGTGATTAAACGGGCAGTTGAAAAACTTATGTAAACAGTATTTGTTAAAGGTTAAGCAGTCATGCTCATAAGACACTTCATGAGGTTTCCATTACAAATCATTCCATAGTCCCGTCCAACTTTGTACTTTCATGGATGATTTTGATGATGGGATAGGAAGGATGCAAATTTTCAAATGACACAAAGCTAAGAGGGTGTGAAAACCTGTCAGAAGTCAAGATGCAAATTTGAAATGAACCTAAAATAGTGATTTAAAATGAATGATTGCAATTAAATTAACAGAAGTGTGAGATTTTTATTTGGGAAAAATCAGTTTCCTAAGTGCAAAGTTAAGATTACTGATGTACTAGTACTCTTGTGGAAGAGGATCTAGGGATGCTGAGTACAACATTATGTAGTGATGGGAAAGAACTTTCATAATGGGTTACACAAATAAAAATACTTTTTTTAAACATAGTTATATTTTGAAATAATTTACTCTCTTCAGTTCAAATGATACCTTGAGCTGAAAAGGAAAAAGACAAAGGAAAAAAAATAATTTGAGCACTGGAAAACATGCTACTTATGCAGTAATTTTGGAAGAGCATGGTTATGCTCAGTCTAGAGACAAAAATCACAGAGAAATACCAGGCCACTTAAATGTTCAAAGTTCTTGAAACCCCTGAGGAGTAAGAACAGTTCTTTATGTTTATTTGGGATAGGATGAGAAGCACTTGGGCTTAAATAGCCTAAACTTAAAAAGTCATATATTAAGAAAATAATACAACTTTAGGAAAGTGATGAATTCAATGAGATTATTTAGAGAAATTGTGAAATTGTGAGATTATTTAGAGAAATTGTGAAATTGTGGACATTTTTAGACAGCACAAACATGTATAAAATGTGAAGAATGATTGAAGTCATATTGCTGCAGGCAAGACAATCTCTTCAGGGTGCTTTTTGTACAATTCTCAAAATTTCTATTCACATGGAAAACTCATAAGTTCAAGTCATAAAAAAAAGACTCAGAGCCATAAAAACGGCTTTAATTTTTTGTTGTTGAAAAACACAGGACAATAAAACATGATCTTTGAAAGATTCTGTATTATTGTCCATTTTACCTCTTTTTAGGTTTTATCATTTTAATTGGAGCAGGAGCCAGGATTAGGCTTATAATGTCAATCACCTCAGCTACTCTGTATATAGTTCTAAAGTGAGTAAGCCAGGTGAGATACATAAGTATTTCGTCCTGCATAAATAAATACATTGGTGAAAAGACAACTTAAAAAATTAATAGAAAAATATGCAGTAATTTCTGAGGCAGTTGCATGCCTATTATCTACTTCTTAGTGAATACTGATTTTGAAGATCTCTGCTGATAAATGGTGTTCACTGTAGTGATCTAGGTGAAGAAATACCATACTCTGAAGGCTCTGAAGCTATGCTGCTGGTTCTGCAGCTGTGCTGAGTCAGTATTCTCAAGTCATTTAACCAGAATGCTGGAAAGGATTCAGAACTCAAATTGCAAGAACTACAGTTAATCTGATGGAGAATGGTTGTCTTGTTAATATTTGGGTTTTTGCTCATTTCTGAAACATGTTTGCAACTATTTCAGATATATACCACCCTGAAATTATAGCTGGTATTAACTTTAGTTTCTAGAATTCTGTACTCTGGATGTTGTGTTGAAATGTCTTCTAGTGCTATCAGCATATTAGCATAATGTGTATTTTCTTTACTGTTGCATAGTATTTACTCATTCTCTTTAAATATCAAGAACTGGGCTTGTGTGTATTTGTGTGTGTGTGTATTTATTACTTTTAAGTAGATTAAAATATTATGCGTATGTAGTGTACCTATGTGTGTGTGTGAATACAGTCCCCAGGATCACCTTTGGAAGCTAAATAGACACTATAAGTGGAAAAATATTTTTTCTGTTGAGACTGAACATATGTTGTAGTCTTCCTAAAGCGAGATAATATCTGTCATATGCAAATCTTTAATATTTACAATATATATTTTTAAATTTTACTACAATGTTGAGATATATAAATCAGATCAACAACCTTTTGAAAGGAAAGCCATCCCCAAGAAGGCTACTTTTGTTCACCATGGAGCAATATCTGGTGGAAGAGCATTAATAGAGTTACATGTTCTGAACTGTAATTGTTCAGAGGAATTATCCATATGACTTGAAACTGATCACTGAACACTTAGTTTTTCAGTATGAGTGGGAGTCACACAGTCACAGAATCACAGAACAATTTAGGTTGGAAAAGACTTTCAAGATCATCAAGTCCAACCTTTGATTGCCACCTTGCCAAATAAACCATAGCACTAATTGCCACGTCGAGTCATTTCTTGGACGCTTTCAGGTATGGTGACTCCATCACCCTCCTGGGCATTCAGTTCCAACGGGATGTCCAACTGAAACCTCCCCAGGTGCATCTTGAGGCTGTTTCCTCCTGTCCTGTCACCAGTTGCCTAGGACAAGAGGCCGCCTTCCACATGGATGCAATCTCCTTTCAGACAGTTGTAGAGCAAAGTTTTCCTCTCAAGCCTCTTTTCTTCAGGCTCCCTCAGCCTCTCCTCATAGGACTTACTCTCCAGACCAATCCCCAGCTCCATTGTCCTTCTCTGGACATGGTCATGTCTCAATATCTTTCTTACAATGAGGGGCCCAGAACTGGACACAGCACTTCAAGGCGTGGCCTCACCAGTGCCAAGAACAGGGTAATCACTGCCCTGGTCCTGCTTGCTGCACTTTTGCAGATATAGAGCAGGATGCCATTGGCCTTCTTGGCCAGTTGGGCACACGCTGGCTTGTGTTCAGCAAGTCAAGGAACAAGGGAGTAATCATTATGCATTGAAATTTGCATTCGCATTCTAAAATAGCAGATTTTCAAATGTGCTGAATAAAATGGCTTGATTATCAAAATTACATACAATTAAAAATTTGTACAATGCTCACCTCTAACATATTTCAGTTTCTGTTACTCTGGATCTGCCAAAGGTAAAGGTACATGCAACTGAGCTATTCTTCCCATGTAATAAATCTCAAGTCTGTGCTGGGCATCTGGGAAATTATATTAACATTTTGCTGTTACAGAAAATTGACTAGAGTTACATCAGACAGCATGTGAAACTGAGTTAATAAAGTAAATTTTTATGCTAATGGAAAAAAATCCACAAGACTGGCATTTTTCTTTTTTTAAAACGTATGTCATGGCGTTGTACACTGTATCCTGTGCTTGGTCTCTGGCTGATTGAACAGTATGTATTAAAATTCTGTTTACAGCTGTAGTTAGGTGAGACAGCTGCACTACCTTCATATGCACTGAGAACTAAATTTGACCCTCCAAGTTCTGCAGGTGCTATATCAAAAAGGTACCTGGAGAAAGTGTATTGAGCATACATAATACATTATTTCTAATTTTTCATTTCTTGGCAATAGAAAGTTACTCCAGCTGTTGCTTATAGAACAACCCAGATTTTATGTTGTGGTTCAATTGCTTCTGTACAAGTCTCATAAAATTCTGGTCACAATATCTTTACAATTGCTGATGGTGTAAAGAGCTGAAAAATAGAATTTTCAATTTTTTATGAAGTCCTAGGTGTATCCAATCACAAATAGAGAAAATAGTGGATAGATTACAGTAGAAAAGAAAGATGGAACCCAACTAACATCACTTGAAACTGTAATTTTAAACTATAGCTACAAAAGCATAAGAGTTTATGCAAGCTATCTAAACCTGAAAAAGGCAAGAATTATAGTACTTTTGCAGTGCTTTTTAATTTCAAATTGACCTATAAACACAGGAGTTACATTTGCCTTGTAAGCTTATCTTCAAATGTTATACAATGATATTCATGCTTTTATTTCAAAGTACTGTCTGTGACTAATGTAGGGATACAACTTTTATTGACTAAATTTAGTCATCATAGAATATCTTCAATTGTAAGAGACCCGTAAGGATGATTGAGTCCAACTCCCTGTTCTTTGCAGGACCATTTCCTAATGTCCAGTCTGAACTTCACCTTATGCTGCTCCATTTCTTTTCCTCATGTTCAGGAGGTCAGCACGTGCCCCTTTAGGAAGGTGTAGAGTGTGATGAGGTCACAGTCTTTTAAACAAAACATGGAAAGATCCATAAATGTCACACTTTTTAAAGCAAAAAAATTTGCTGTTATCTGAAATTCAGGCAGTCAGTAACTTCTAAAGATCAAACCTTTTTTTCTTTTAACTTTCTTTGAGGCATCTTGATTTCAGAAGGGTCAGGATCAGTCCATTCATTACCTATCAATCATAATCCAGTATGTTTGTGTGCAGGGCCACAACTTCGTAGGCAGATTCTCAGTCTACTACAAATTGCACCACACTGATTGTAGAGAGATTTTAAATTCATAGTTTGGACTTTTAAAACTATTTTCAAATGTATCCCATTTTTCTTAATTTTTATATTTCTCTTGATTTTTACAAAGGACATTTCACAGCCTTCTCTAAGGGCTCGTATATTGCATCAAAGAAGGCGGGGAATGTATGATGTATATTAGCTTCAGAAGCACATCTGTGAGCTCAGATTGGATGAAAGGTCATAAACACAATGAATGTTGCTAGGTAACAGTGCCTTTTAGTCAATTTAGTTGTGAAAATGAAAGGGTTTTTTTGTACAAAGATAGCCTATTTGGATAGTGCAGTGAACAGTCACTTTATTTTGATCTTCAGAGCTGTAATTTCAAAATAACAAACCTTTTCCCTTGAGAAAAAAACCAACACATTTTCTCTATTTACAATGTACTTTACTGGAAAACATTCAAAGTCATGATAAAAATGAAAGGTGAGAGAGAGGAAATTATGATTGTCCCTGATTAATGAAAGAATAATTTTTGTTACTTGTAGTGTCTTTTCAATTCAAATTGAAAAATATTAATCATTAAGGAGCAAAGGTATATCTATTGAAACACTGTAAAACCTAGAGCAGCACAAAAAGAATAATAAAACAGTGAACCTCTTCCTCTTTAAAAATATTTTCTTTTAAACCAAGCACTCTTCATGAAAGCTATTACTTCACTTGTGAGGAATCTTGACTCTTGTATTCTTTAAAATTATTAAACCTTAAAAGAAAACAAACTCTTACTAATATAGCTGGACTGAAAGTTTGCATTAGTAAGTTGAATGGATGATGCAATATTAGATTAGCAGACAATATAATCAAATGCAAAAGTTTTTTCTGTTTTCTTCTTTTTTTGTAAAGATCACATTATTTTTCATGAATTTTTGCACTCACATGATTTCATATTAGACATAGTAATTTTATGCAATGGCTACTTAGAAAGAAAAACTGCTTTGTGAGGAGGAACTTAAGTTCATTAGTCTCACTTGAGACTGATATGAGTTAATAATTTAATTTATGCTCTATGTTTTTGTGTAATGACGCAAAGCAGCTTCAATAGCAGGGAATAGCATAATCAAATTCAAGTTGTCTGTTTGCTGAGGTTGTTGTTTGATGTATTAGGTCCCGTGGGTAAAAATAATGTAAGTATACACCTAAATTAGAATGTTTAAATAGTGCCGTAAAGATTGAAGATTGATTGTGTTGAAATGATTCTATTAGCTCTTATCTATATCTATTAACTCCTAGCTATTGGAGAGAATCTAAAGGAGGGCCATGAGGATGGTGATGGATGGTCTGGATGGGGAAGCCATAGGAGGAGTGGCTGAGGTCACTTGGTCTGTTCAGCCTGGAAGAGACTGAGGGGAGATCTCATTGCAGTTACAGCTTCCTCATAAGTGGAACAGGAGCAGCAGACACCAATCTCTTCTCTCATGACCAGTCACAGGGCCTGAGGAAATGACATGAAGCTGAGTCAGGGGAGGTTTAGGTTTGATATCAGAAAAAATTTTGCACCAAGAGGGTGTTTGGGCACTGGAACAGGCTCACCAAGGACATGGTTACCAAGCCTGGCAGAGTTCAAGAAGCATTTGGACAACTCTCAGGCACATGATGTGATTCTTGGGGATGGTCCTTTTCAGGGCCATGAGTTGAACTCGATGATGCTGATGGGTCCCTTCCAATTCAGCATATTCTGTGGTTCTATAATATTCTGGATTAAGTCAGTGTAGTTATACTAATGTATGGATCTGCTTCTTACCTGATGAACTGAAAAAGCTATTATTGTTTAAAATTGTAAACAGTAGAATCGTGTCTCTGTTATTTGTATTGTTAGTGGCACACCTGCCATGTCACCTCACCTTGATTTGAAGGGCTTCTGCAGATCCCAGATCCTTTGCGAGCTGCAGCTGCAACTCCCTCTGCTTGTTTTAGTAACTGCTTCTTCAACTGCTGGTTAGAGTCAGCTTCTATTATCATCTCACATTTTTAATAAAAATACACTTTTATATTTCAAAGGTTGCTGTTTATTTTAATCCTTGCAATATCACTAGGCATTGACATAGATACAGAAACGCCTGCACTCTGCATCATCCCAGCCAAGAGTTCTAATAACATCTGTTAGTTTAATTCTAGAACACATAAATAAATTATGCTTGTCAACTTACTGTGACTTTTTCACCCGATGATAGACTTGTAACTGCAGTTAATTTTCTTCAAAATGATTGAACATTTTGGAAAATGTGTGTTTGGAAAGTGTTTGAAAGGAAGTAGATATTATGCTTCTACATCACTGGTGATACACAGTGGTGTAGTATTCTGATTCCCTGCTGCCCACACCCCTCCCAGTTGCTCTGCTGAGGCTGATTCTGTGTGACAATATTATGCTATCTATTCATTAGCTGTTCAAGTGAAAGAAGATATTTCAGATATTCCTAAAAGCAGGATGATGCAGGACTGAATAGGTGTCCAGTGAAGCTGCATGCATTTCATTGTCTTGTTATCAACATGTTTGGTGATGTAGGGAAACTTTTTTTAATGGAAATTTATTTGACCAAGAGTGAGGTACAAGCTCCAGCAAATTGCAGTAGGATACTAATATCATCTCAGTCCCACTAAGAGTCCAGGGATCCAAGACATATGGCAGTTCGCTTTGGTATTCAAAACTGTTTTGGTGTTATCAATGAATTCTACAATTTGTGGCCACTTACTAAAATAAAAAATAAATTTGAGTATGATAAAACATTTTTTGCTTGTTTGTGATTTTAGAGTTGCTAAGAATAAGAACAGTCCTTATGAAAATATATGAGATGAAGGTAATCTGAATATGTGAGATAAATGTAATCTGAATTTCAGTACCACAAAAAGTTGTTGTTCGATTAAAATTTGAGATATTGGAGTCAACAAACCTAGTGTTCTTGTTGTTACAAGTTAGTCTATCAGTGCTATTGTTTTGTGCTTTACTATATCAATTGTCCAGCTATCTTTTCTTTAGTGAGGTTAGATCATGTGACTAAATTTGCCTGCATAATTATTTTTTCACTTCTAATGCTCAAACCCAATAGTTTAATTGAGAACCTTATTTCAAATATGGAATTTTATAATTAAAAAATATTCTTTTTGATCTCTGTATCATGTTTCATTTAAAGCTCTTACTCCGAAAATTATTGAATTAAAAGTATTGTATGATGTTAACAAAAGTATCAAAGTATCTCTTAGAACAGATTGAGAGGGGTATAAACTAATGCCATAAGGAACATTCTTCATAAACTAATATGACATTCTATTCAAAATAAGATGCAGCATTACGCTGGATGAATTCTTACTGCAAGTGCAGTGACTGTGGTTAGACTTGTGAGTTTCAGAAAGAAGCTTCCTCCCTATCTCTGTGCATGAAAATTAGCTGTTCTAAAGGCTGGTTATCTTTACTGTTACTCTTCCAATGTTTTACATATACAGGTAACATGGTGTACTTATTTCTCTTTGATATTTTCTGTACACATTCGGGCATAATTTTATAGGCTCCTATAGATATATGGCAATGTTACTGTTCACATTGTGCTCTAATCCTCACGACACTCTTTCTGTGATGCCAGGAAAAGTGTTTGTGCAGATGTATGGTAATCTGGAATGGGAAACTGAACTGGCAGAAGAGCAGTCAATGGGAAAAATACAAGTGTTGGGGAAAGAGACAGAAGAATAAAAAAGTGGCAAGATAGGGAATGCTTTATCACTTCAGCAGGAATTTAATAGTGAACTGCAAGCTTAACCTCATCATTACAATACAATGAAAGTTTACACTCAGATGATTGTTTATTCTGATTCTTACCAGCCTTTGTAAAATCCAGTGCATTTGAAGTGAAAGACCCTCATATAAGTGGATGGTATCATGCTGTAGCGGTATTTTAGATCCTAGGGAATATTTAGTTGTGAAAACAGTGGTGACTCTGGACCAACAAATGGATAAAGAGAAGTTTCATTAAAAATATCCTGAATTCAACAAAATGCATTTTGCTTTAAATTTCAAAACCATTTTTTTTTTTTGTAATGAGGTGCCATTAAGGTAAAATCCAGGAAAGCATTTTACTACCAAAACTGTTTGCATTCTCATTTGTCTGATAGGCAATGCTTCAATATTTACTTTATGGATGTACCCATTTAATTGCAAAAGAATCACTGTTCTGCTGTCACATGATGTGCATGTTGCAGATTTAATTGGAGAAGATTCCAATGAGTTTGATAGGTAATAGCTCTATTTGTTGCTAGGATGACTTTAAAATTCTTCGTGGGCTGGAGAGTTGGGCAGAGAGAAACCTGAGGGTCATCAAGGACAAGTGCAGGGAATTATTCCTGAGAAGGAATAATTCCCAAGTACCAGCACAGGTTAGGGGCTGACCTACTGGAAAGCAGTTCTGTGGAGAAGGAACTGGGATTCTTGGTGAATGACAAGTTGACCATGAGCCAGCTGTGTCCTTGCTGCCAGGAGAGCAAATGATATCCTGTGGTGCATGAGGAGAAATGTGGCCAGCAGGTCAAGGAAGGTGATCCTACCCCACTACTCGGGCCTAGTAAGGCTACATCTGCTGTGTGCAGTTCTGGGCTCCTCAGTACAAAGACAAGGAACTACTGGAGAGAGTCTAGTGGAGGCCACAGAGATGATTTGGGGTCTGGAGCATCTCTTATGAGGAGAGACTGTGGGAGCTGGACCTGTTTAATCTGGAGCAGAGAAGACTGAGAGAGAATCTCATTAACACATATAAATATCTCAGAGGCAGGTGCCAAGAGAGTCCTCATTGGTGCCCAGCAACAGGATGAGGAGCTATGGTCGTGAACTAAAACACAAGAGATTCTCCCTCAACACGAGAGAGAACTTTGCATTGAGGGTGGCAGAGCACTGGAAGAGGCTGCCCAGGGAGGTCATTGTCTCTCGCTCCCTGGAGACATTCAAAACCCACCTGGGTGTGTTTCTGTGTAACCTACTCTTAGGTGACCCTGCCTTGGCAGGGAGATTGGACCAGGTGAACTCCAAAGTTCCTTTCCAACTCTTAACAATTTTGTGGTTCTGTGGGTGGGTGGTTGACCTTTTTTTGTTTCGGATTCAGTAGGCATTGAGATTAACTGTACCTGATTCCTATATTTATGATTGTTTTTCTGTTGTGCAGTACATTCTTAGACACTGGCACTGAAATAAGATTCCCCACTTTCAGTAAGCCATTATCACGCAGTGTAAATTCTACAGCTCTACTTACTGACAGTTTCAACATTGCTTTCTAATCCCATCTTTCAGCCAAAGAATGGCTGTAACATATTAGCATTGACTTCTAACTTGTTAGCCTCAGAGGAATACTTCAAAACATAGACACTACTATGGATTGACATTTACAATTTCAACAGT
>JAVTVJ010000142.1:2035000-2112500 GCA_034509425.1 Eopsaltria australis
TTTGGAGCTTATAAGGGGTTTTGCTGTATCCTGGAGCACTTTCTCTGGCCTTATATTTACACTATTCTGAGCTCTGTTGTCCAAGAAGTAGAAATTATATTGGTGCAAATGTGGTAAAATAGCAATCCAATTAGCACTATACTCATTTTAACACATATGCAATATGTAACAAAAATCTAAAAGTTGTTTGTAACTGTGAAAAACCTTCTTGGTACTCAGTACTTCCTAGTGTAAGCTTTTTTCAGGACAATTAACCTTAGCATATAGAGCAGCAGCTCTGAAAATAAATACACTGGAAAACACAGAAGAAAGACATCATGGTTAATGCAAATTAATGTAATCATAGATTCAGAAAAAATAAACTACTCCAGTGCCACAGTTTATTTAGTTTTGTTACTTGACAGTCTTAACCTTTCTTTCTATTCTGGTGATTCATATTTATCATCTCCTTTATTGTGAAATGATTTTACCAAAATATATTTATATTATTCCATCTTTTTTCCATTTTTGATTGATTCCTGAAGCAAAAAAGCCCCAAACAAAATCAAGAATGGATCTATTTCGCAATTATGCTTGCTCAATGCACTATGATTTTTTTATTGTGACTGAAGTCTTTTTCCAAGGATCTGTGTGCTACAGACAGATTTTTTTTACCAGAGCAAATTCAAGTGCAGCTTTAGCCTTTCGTACTCAGTCTCCATCGACCTGTCAGAGACATCACAGTGATTGACTGCCCTGGCAGATGTGCCGCTATAACAGGTAACTTGATCATCCAGACCCATCTGTCTCTCAGTCCTCTTCAATTCACACTTTCAAAATTATTAGAGATTAGGGAGGGGTCGGATTCTTTGTTGTGATTTTTTTTAAATGTAGGATATCTGTATTTCACAAAAGGTTACCCTTGGTAAATGAATGGTGATGTACAGTACTTGAGCCATATCCTACTAAGAGGAGCTTGCTAGCATTGTTCAGTGTCAGTGTTTCAGATCTGGGTTAACAATATCCAGAGAATTTAAAAACTTGCTTGTATGATGTCTAAAATTAAGGATAGTTTTTTAGAACCACAGTGGTAATAATAGAATGATGTTTCAAAGATATCAGTTCCAATGTGAGACAGATGGGCTGTTTAACTGCGCTTAGTGAGAGGAGAGGATCTGATTCAGTGGGAGTATTTTCACGTCTTCTCTTCAGTGCCCACAGCCTGGCAAATGTTGTGACATCATTAAGCTGAACTGCTGATTTTAGATGGGTCTGGAACAAGAACGGGCAGGGGTAACTCAAGCTTCCTGCTGAAATGTAGTTAACTAATTTACTCGTGTCACTATTTCTGATAATTACTTTTCACCAAAATATTTTGCTGTGCTTGTGTGTAGAGGATTTCATTCCACAAGTCAACACCCTAAGTGTTGTAGCCTCACAGGATCTATCAACAGCTTCTATTAAGAGAGAATATAATCTTGGTGAGAGCAGTGGCTAACACTTCTCTTTTCTATTTCTCAGTAAAGTCTACTGCATACTCACTATCAAGGGATGTACATTGGCACAGATGACATAGTTCACAATATAAGGGGAAGTAACATACTGAAGCAAGCAAAACAAGGTAAAATGAATGACAACTGACAAAAAAGCAAGTGAACTCAAAATATTTTTTTTCAAATGAGAGGAATAAAAATATGTTAAGTGTGTACATAAGCAATGACACATGCAGAATAAAAAGAGATAAATAGTGGGGGGAGGGGTGGAGGACTAAGGAATATGTTAAACCAGAAAAGACCTCTCAGGTGCATATTGGCAAAGCTATTGGAGCATACTAGAAACTGAGGTGATGTTGGGAGCCACAGCAAAATTAAAGCTTCAGTCCTTCCTGAAAATTATGCTCAGCATCCTGGACCTACAACTTTAGCAAGATCTAAGCCACTCAGCCTGTGCTTGTCATTTCATTAATAAATTTCAATGACTAAATGAGACCAGTAGGTTTTTTATGTAGGAATCTATAATTATGATCTAATTGTTTTGGTTTTTGGAATGGGAAAAAATCAGAAAAATATTCACTTTGACTGTGTTGCGTGATACGTGTGGAGGGTTTCTGGTGTACAGTCCTTTGTTCCAAAGCCAGCAAACCAGGTAGCATGACAGTCATCACCTTGTCATGATTCATGGAACAGAGCACTGGAGCAATCCAACACACAGCTGAATACAGACAGCTGAGCGTTGGCACAGGCAAGGGAAAGGTGTAAAGGACTCACAGGAGATTACTCTGTGGATTAGCCAGTTTTCTTTTTTTCAAATGCACACCTGTGCAAGAATGGCACAACCTGTTCTAAATGGAATTATGACTGTAGTGTGGGAAATGAAAATGCCAACCTCACTTCGTGGGTTTTCAGGGTAGAGATCAGGTGAAGATTTGAAGACATGAGTTTTGAATAGAGAAAATTGCTGTGGATGCTTTGTGACAGAGTTGCCTGGCTGTGTCTCTGTATGGTTGCAAGCCAAGGTAGGCTTCTTCCAAGAAAGCTGCTGTTTTATTTAATGTACATCTTAAGAATTTTGGGGTAAGTAATATTGATATTGCATTGATTTGTTACAGGCATCTTCTGTGTCACTCTTGAATAATACTTTATGTAGATTTTAGATAACTTATTAAATGGGTTCTTTGTGCAATGATCTTTAAATAACAAGCATAGAATTCTAAAAAACAAACCTATTTATTGACATATCAAGTGAAATGTACTTTTTTCTGAATGATTTTTTTTTCTCAACTGGCAAGAAAGTTTTCTGGAGACTTAACTTTGGGACCTCATGGCAATCAGCATTCTTGAAATAGTAGGCTAAAAGTCACATCCAAATAAAATCCGTTTATAACCAGATATTGACTCAGAAAGTTCAGAACTTGAACTGAGTTTTTATGATCCCCTACTAACTTGACAGTAAACATGTTAAAATATGCATATCCAGTATGAGAAATATGTGTAGGTATGTAGTATTTTTACAGTGCTGACATATTTATGAGATACTCATGCAGGTAAGATGTCCTATAAAAATAATATGCCTGTAACTGTCTAAAAGATATTAAATATGTAAAAACATTTCATGGTCACAAAATCCAATCAAATGATAGTGAAATGTACTTAAGTCTACTTTACATTACTGTAGAAAGTATCTGTGCCAGTGTATCTTTCACTGCGAGGTGCCATTCTTTCAAAATGAATAATTTTGTTTATGCATTTGGTCCAGTGAGGTGCAGACTCACAGAATTGTCTTTCAAGATTCAAACAGTAAAAATATGTCTCTAGAAATGCTGTTCTGCATGTGATAAAGCACAAGATAATAGGCCTGGAAAAAACTGTAGAATGGGTTTGAACAATAAGAGAGTGGAAGTACATCCATTTAAATAATAGAACTAAAGATGTGATTTGTGGTAAGACAATCTCAAGATTTCCTCAGCTCTTTGATAAATCTGCTTTTGATACAAAGGAGAAAATTTGGTTTTTAGCACCATGATTTGGTCTTCAGTGTTAATCTAGCATAACCAATAAGATAGATTCTATGCTCTTTTAGAGCAGATACCAAAAGCTACCTGAAAGATCCATGAGTGTTGACAATGCAAAGCTAAGAATGAGTTTTGAACCAACACGTTTCCCTGCTGTAGGGCCCTAATATATCAACTGAGGGAAAACTGTCTAAGCAGATTGAAAGCATCATCTCCTTCTTCACTTAAAATGTTTGCAGAATAAATTAATCTTTTTCTTGGTTCCATCTTTGTGCACACCAGAATATGCATCATCTATGTAAACTAGAAATAATTTTTTACTGTTTTGTGACTATTTTATGGGAATTTTTTTCTGCTTGTGTTTTACCTTGCAATTCTAACAATTCCCAGAATTAATGTAAATACACCTAGGCTGAAGTTTTTCTGTGGTAGTTTAGATTTCACTTGAAATATATAAGGAGGACTTGAATCAAGGAATTAGAACTCACAAGTTGACAGTCCAACAGCTTGCTTAGTTGAGTTTTCTTATAGTTTTCTCTTCGCAAAGCTTCAGTGGAAAGGATAGAAAGTGACACTCCTACACTTAAGCCATTCTGTAGGCCATCTCCTTGAAAAAAAAGGAAATGTAGGATTAGTCACCCATAGGCAATGGGGGAAAAGGAATCTCTTGCTTGCATTTCAAAGGAAAGGCAATTATATAAAAGAGGGACACCATTTTGTCTTTTAGGAGACTGTTGCATATGCATTGCACTTTGTGAAGATTACGGTTTTTGGTGATGTAACAAGACTTGGAGGATTAGCTGTTGAATAACTTTCAGGCACACGGGTGAAGGAATGCCTGATTTTTAGCACTCACTTTCATTTTGGCAGAAGTCAAGTGCTATCCTCACAAAAATATGAATCCATACCTAGAAATGTATGAATAAGTACCTCAAGAACTTTGAAGGTAAAATACGAGGAATCCTCCAGAGGTCAGAACAAATAACCAACTTTAGTTATGGACACTTGCAAGTGAAGATCCCTTCTTCTCATAAGAACTTGCTGATTTTGTATCTGGCCCTACTATCACTACAGGAGATGCCCTCTACCTAATACTAGATTTCTATACCTAACAATGGCATACACCATAGCTCATGAGATGAGAAAGACCCTTAAAGCAGTCATTGGGCAACTGAAAAATTGAAGGTGATCTTCAAATGTTGCCTTTCCCTGGGACCACAAATCTTAGGCTGCGCTAGCCTTCAGTCAGCATCCTCCCCATCAGTCTTCAGAGCTAAACCATTTCCCAGAATTGTGTCATAAAGTCCTGCATTTAACAAAAGAGGAAAGCAGGCAGATTTTTCTTTCAGAAAGGATTGAGAGGCTATCCGTATCTGTACTCTTTTAGAATTTAGACCACTCACTCATATAGGACATATATGTTCAGTTTTGTTTGTTTGTTTCAGTTTTTGACTGAAATAACCCAGCAGAATATATTGATTTTTTTTCTTGTGGGAGGTTATAGGCACTTTGCATCACTACACATGTTTCTTGGGGTACATTTTCATTTTCTGTAAAACTTTTCCATTAAGGTTGTAATAGTTTTTGAATCGGAGAACAAAACAAAAATATGAATAAACATAGACATCAGTTACCTAAAGGGGAGGCCGCTTGCCTATGATAAATAAATTTAGATTGTCTTTGCCATTAGGCACTTTTACAGATTTGTTTTTTTTTTCTTTTTTTTGGCATTTACTCGAAAGTACAAGCTTTTAGAGAGCTTTGCTACCAAATTTTTGATACATTTCAGATGCCCATAGACTGCTCTAAAGTGGGAATTTTTGAAAAACTCCAGTTTGTAAACTATTAGTTACACTCCTCTTATCTGAACTTACATTCTCTTATACAAACACCTCTAGATTATAATGACAGTCCTACATGTCAATTGGTACGTAAAACCTTGGATTTCAGTGAAACTATAGCATGGAAGATTTTTAATCTTTGGAATTTGAGATGTGCTTGACAAAGTATCTTGATTAAAAAAAAAAAAAGGAAAATAACAACAAGAATAAGCCAAATCAACAACATAACCAACTTTCTAGTTATCAAGTTATGCTTAGTATTTTTCCCAAAAACCTCTTCTGAAGAATGTTTGGCTCTTTCAAACTGTGTTTTCTTGTTTTCTGAAAGATAGCTATAGGTCTATGCATATTTTATCTCTGCCCTTTTACTGCTATTTCTAGCTAATTATACCATTACAAGAAGCCTAAAGCAAATATGATTTTAGCAGTTTATTATATGAAAAATATCTTGCCCTCAGTGTATACTAACAAGATTTGTTCATGCAATTATTATTAGCAAGGACTCCACCTACTGGTTCAAATTATGCCAGGCAAGTATTCACAAAACTAGCTCATGTTCTAATAAGAGCTTTGCTGCCTAAAGGTGCAGTCATTCTGGTCCTCAGTACTTCTAGTATTTATACATCTTCTGTGGAAGCAATCCACATTTAGGTATACCTAAACCTTTATTCTGCTCTTGAAATTCATTAGCAGAATTCACACAATTTACTTTCACAGATGATAACCCTAACTATTATTTCCCAACCTTAGCTGTGAAAATCAATTGAATGTATGCCAATAAAACCAAAAAGGTCCACAAACCATGGAGTGTTTTTCTTTTGGTATTCCCTACATATATTATATCTATAAATGAATTTATAGAGAAAGATTTTAAAACCCCATTAATAAAAATGCAGCCTGGCATAGAAAAAGAAAGCACCGAAAAACATGTAAATGCTGATTAAGCTCCTAAATTCTTCACCTTCACAACCTTGAAAAGGCAGTAGTGGAGAAAATACTGTGACAGAGTGGTTAGCTTTTTTACAGAATTAAGATGAAATAAAGCAGTTTTTGTAAATTAGGCTTCTTTTTTAAGATATACACACACACGCACATACATGTGTCAGCAAGCCATCTCTATTTATTTTTCAGTACAACTTGTTATGCAATTATTTGCGTATAATCTACATAATGGCTGGATATTATTACTTTCACACACATTTCCCACTGAAATCTATGGGACATTTACGTATTCAGGGAACGCACAATTGCTTCTATTCATGTATAGTCTAATACAGCAAATGATACAGACTCATAGATGAAAATCAGATTAGGTATGGATGCAGAAGCCAGAGCTGCACCAAAATAGCATTGCTTTAAGAAATTATGTTACAAGAAGGTACGTGATTTTTCCAGACATAAATATACTGCAGTGTATAGGTTTCTTAAATAATAATTTGAATTTTGTTATTAAATTTCCATCAAGTACACTATCAATAATGAGGCTTCTTAGATATGTTCATTTTTATTGATACGATGAGCTTTTCTGCTACCAACAACTTTATGTAGTGTTAACTGAAACAAACACTGATACAGTATAGTACCATGTGACAGGAAAGTCATTCACTAAGGTCCAGTGATTGTCTTTCCTGGCCATGCCAGCCACTGCTTTTCAATACTGCATAGAAGCCTGACAGAATAGTACACACATCAATATCAACAAATGCAGTTGTGGATGGAGTCAGTCTTTACAGGAAAGAGTTTTAACACAAGGAAAATACAAGTAGCCCACTAAATAAACACAAAACAAAGAATGTGGAAACACAGCACAAATCTACCCAACAAAATTTACCTGACCCTTTAAAGCTCACCAAAACATGACAGAAGGTCCTCTTGATAGTCTGTATCATATATATGTTCTGAGACTGTGCTGCCCATATGTTCAATAAAACTGTTGAATCTCAAAGTTATAATAATTTGCAATGAGGTGCCAGAACCAATTATTAAATATCATATGATCCAGCAGAGATGAAATAAAAATATACAGGGTCGATTTTACTGGCTCTGACTGTTGTGAGGATTATAAAATACTTAGAATTGCAGTTTAACTTAAGGGGAGTCTTAAACACTTCCTTATGCTTGAATTTTGCTCACAGCAGAATATCAGAAGCCAAATGCAGATGGTACATTTTCCTAGGTACAAAGAGAAGACTGCCCTTATCGTCATTGATTTGAATATCAATTTAGTAAAAAAAGATATGCTATTATGATATCCTTTAATAGTGTAAACCTTTGTTCAAAAGAGCAAGTGACAGCCAAAAGTACAATTCAAGTGAGAAAAAAGGTACAGTGTGATTAGATCAGTGAATGATACCATCTCAGCCAAATAGCTGCCTATAGTGTGGAAAAAGAAGACATTTAGGACTAAGTGTAAACAGTCATTATTTATTTACCATGACATCTCTTAAACATGAATGAGTGAATGTTTTAAATACTAGTTTCCATCTTTTAGCCAAGGTCAGCTGTTTCACACTGGTCTGTGCTTTTCCTCAAGCTGTAAAACCCAGAGGTTGACCTGAGATGTTTATATTATTTTTAATTGTCACAAAATACCACGGAGGAGTTCAGCTGAAATGATTATTTTTTATGTTCTCAATAAACCCACAAAATATGCTTTCAAATCAACTACAAAGCATCTCCCTGCTCTAGGTGTCTAAGAATTAAATCTTGTATTATACAACAGGACAAAAAAAAGTTTTAAGAATGCAAACCTGATCTTAAGATATTATGGCTGCAAGTATCAAAATGTTACTGCTATAGGGAAAAAAAGTATTTCTGCCCTCAGTTATTGGAGCATTGCAAGAATAGGACCATGTTTGTCTATGTATGTTTACAGCACCTGTCAGCCGATACACGAGAAACAAGAAGAGTAATGTAAACTGATCCCCGCCTTTTGCTGAATATTTAATGCAGTCTGCTGGAAAGAAAAGCACAAACATTCTACTTTTCCAAAGCTTGTCTTCCTTGCCCTCTTCTAATTTTCTCTGGGGAGGGATGGGTTTCAAACTTGGTCAGTGCTAGTGCCCATTTGCTTCTAGATCTTTACTTTTCAGTCTTGGCTTTCTTCCTGTCTCCTGAAACTAAATTTACTTCATTTTAGCCACCTCACAGCAGACTTGTGTGTATATATTTTCAAGGAAATCTGATTGTCTGTATAGATTTTTAAATCAGCTTTCAGATCAAGTTCAGAAATTTGTAAACTGTTGTGTTGCGTCAGGCAATAGTGGAACACAGACCTCAGATGCACATCACCCAGTACTATAAAGTGATCTTTAAATGAGACAACTAGGGTATAAGTAGATTAAAGTGGCCAATAATGGGAAAACAAGTGCCCATTCCAAGTGCAATTGTAAGAAATTTAAGCCTCAGGAAGTTGCATTATATATTTTATTAAATTGAGGGTATATTCACACTTATTGTGGCTTGAAATTTGAACCAGTATTTTCTGTCTTTGGTTACCTTACTTTAGGATTCCTTAATGGACTGAAGATGTAATGCATAATATCATGTGACTGCTTTAAGTTTTCAAGTTAGTTTCTCAAAAGTCGTAATTTAATTTAAATTGACAACTCTACCATAAACTACTGTTCTCTCATAGCAAACAGTATCTGACCTAAAATGCCTGTAACAAAACCCTAAGATTCTAACAAAATCCCACTTCTTTGTCAGTTTAACCTTATTTACGACAGAAAACATCTAATTGTGAGCAGAGCTACCCGTTAGCAGTATGTAAAACATTAGCTTTCAACAGGATTTAAATCCTATTTATATTCAGTCTGCTGTTTTTCCAATAATCAAGAGGGAATGGAAATACTACCAAGCATCCCATTGATGTACAAAGAATGAATTTGTGCATATTCCAACAGAGTCTTTTTTCAAAGCGTCTCTTTAATGTTACCTCTTAATATAGGAAAATAGAGAATCTGAGCCATGCCAAACAAAATATACAGTGCAAGGGAAAAGCACTTTAAGAATTACATATAGCGCACTATGTAAAATATTAAACCTCATGATTTCTAAGAGGCTAAAGGTTTGATAAATCGGAGGAAATTCAAGAGGTGCGGCCTTTGCATCTCTTATTCAAAGAGTCATAGATTTCTTTGCCAGTTTTGAGACCAACGTCTCTGTGAGTGTTGGATTCATTCTCTGATGTGACTCAGAAGCTGTGTTGAGCCTGGTCAGCTACCTGTGGAGAAGTCACTGCAGGTAGTTCCAGATGGAAAATATAAAAATAATTATTTCCCCTTAGTGCTGGTTGATTTAACAGCTCCATACTTCCACCTTCCCGAATTTTGGAATATTGGTCCGGAAACTTCAGAATCACATTTTATGCTAAGATGATTCTGCCAGTTTTGAGAGGAGGACCCTTTGTCCACTGTTACTTTACTGTATTTTTATGGAAAGTAATCTGTTATTTCCTTTATGCAGGACTGTCCTGAGGTAATCTATATATTGCTGAAAAACACTGTAATTAAAAAAATAATAAATTGTTACACGATTCCACCAAGTTTTAGGTTCTAGAGATGAATATATAGTCTCCACAAGTTGTAAAGACTGCCACTTATGGGAAGGATTGGCTTCTTTGAATGTCAGAAGTACTATTTCTCATGGGACTAACGTGAGCTTGTTTTTGCAAAACCATTGTTTGTGATTTAATTTAATCATAAAATTTGGTAAGAGTTTGAAGAGCTATTGGATTAAGAGTTGTAAAGGATGACTATTGAATTAAAACCATGAAAAGAGTAGCATAACACATGATATTCAAGTTTTGTCTTGGGTTCTATCACATACCAATATTGTGTTTTCCCCTGTCAGCTTGGTGTTTTTCAGGAGTTTGTCCTCTGTCAATCAAAAGGGTTACAGATTCATGATGTGCCAGGAAGGGTTGCATGTATTAGTTTTATGTGCATTCCTGTGTCCATATGCATATTCAAACACACAAATATATGTATAATTTAATTTCTAAATGCTTTGGAGTTATTTTAAATGTCCATAAAATACCTGTTGGCCTGTTGTTTCTGTTAATAGCAGAAAAATGTGTGCTATATTCAGCATAGTCAAGAAAAAGGTAAAGGTGAAAAAAGTTTGCAAATCTTCTACATAGATTAATAGGGAATAATTTCCAATATTAACCCTATATACTTACTGATATATAGGACTTATCCTGGTTAATGGTATTTTTGTTCATCTTCCTAGTGGATGTTCATGACTTATGGCTAATTACACTGCTGAAACATAGTGCAAATTGCAGTATGTGAGTGACTTTTAGTTGTAATAAGATAGAAAACATTATTCACAGGTGTCAGAGGTAGGAATGAGTGATTCACTGTAGTGTGGAAAGGGAAGCAAAAGACTGATGCACTGCTATATAAGTTTAGGTTATTTAGATTTGGTGGCAGATTTCAGTTGCTACCTTCCCATACAGTCAACAAAGTGTCAGAAAGCGGCTCAGGGTACCTAGCAACCTCTGTCTTTTAGCACTGTAGGAGTTCTTTGATGAAGACAACTTAATGTGATGCCCTCCAACAAAAAGAGCCTGAAAGATGTTGAGATGCTCCACTATTTCAGAAAATACACACTTGATGCTTGGTTTTTGTAGAGGCAGAGGAGCAAAAAACTTGAATTAGTACTAACAAAAACTCCATGAGGTTCTTTGCCTTATTTAAGAGAATATTTTTAGTTTTTGAAACTCCCCAAGCCATATATTATCTACCCTTCATTCTAGCTTGGATATCAGTGAGAAACAGAATACTCTTACGTGTCAATGATGAAATGTGTTGACACTAAGAAATAATTAGAATAGGACTGATTCCATACCTGTTGGAATCAATGAAAGGGCTGACTGATTACTGTGTGTATTGGTTCATTCTTATATTGTGTTTTCACTCTCTTTCAAGCCTTATTCTTCTGCATCCCTGTATTTTTTTGCTGGTGGCAATCAATAACAGTAAAATAAGGATAGAGAACAAGTTTGGAATAACAAGTAAATGTGAATATAATATGCTAGAAGTAAATAAATGCTAACAGCATTAATTTCTCAAGATTGAAAGTTAGCCTATGAGAAGTATAAGGAAGGAATTGTGCGTAAAGTCTCTTTGAGGAAATGTATTATGATTAAGATTTCTAGTCAATGGGAAAGAAATCTATATGCTGCAGATGACAGTTGCATTTCCTGTTGCTTGTTTGAGCCATACGTGTCAGTCAAACTCAAGCTTAACTTTGTACGTGATTACTTTGCTTGATGTTGCATATATGATCTACGAGAAAGCACACTTTCTTATTCCTTTCTGCTTGAAATTCTCTCTTCTGGAGTTCCTTCCTAACTCTAAATACTAAGGTTGAGTCAAAATTTTATAGGGAAATGTCTGTCATCGCTCTTCATTCCAGGCCTTTAATTGCAACTGAAAATGGGGAATAAACCGAAGATTTGGGAACTTTCTCCACCTGCAAGGCAAAATATTACTATGAAATAACAAAACTCTGTCAGCTTCCTTATTAATGTTCCATTGGGATTATGGTTCAGTCAAGAATTAGGACAAAAATTCACAAAGCTGCAGTCTCCCAAACTTTTTTTCGTAGTAGACAAGGACAATTTGACATCTCAACTTCAGTGTTGTTCTGACTCACTTGTTGAAGAGCCTACAGAAATATGACTCCAAAGAATGCTAGCTTTTGTAATTAGTCGTATTATTTCTCCAAACACTGACAATTGGAGTAAGTTATTTCAGAAAGTTTAAAGAAAAAGTAGGTAATTAAAAAAGAGATGGTGAACTCTGAATGGACAGTCTATGCCACTATTAGAATCTCTAATGATAGCTGACCAAAGCATTGCTTTTCTGTGGGACTGTAACCATATTATAAAAACTTAAAAATTTCCATCTTGGTTCAGATTGTTTTCATTTAGAACCAGGGATTTGTCTTCTGTTGAATTCTCTCCTTCACAGCTTCTATTAAATTTTATATGTATTGACCACAGAGAAATCCTTGAAGATATGAAATAAATTTCTCATCATGCTTTGAGTACTTTTCTCTCTAGCAATCTGTTTCTTAACATAACACAAGCCACATGCTAATGGAGCCAAAGCCAGACTGGTGTCCAGAATTAAACAGAAACCAAGACAGCATTCTGTCTTAATTTCCAGCTATGGTCTCACAGGTGTGAAAATCAGTGATTGCTTGAAAAATGAATGGGGACAGTGGACCTGGAAGGGCTCACAAGAGATGTTGAATCCATCTTTGCTTTAGGCTACGGTCTTGTCAGTCCTCTCTCCATGGGCAATTCAAAGTACAAGTAACTCCTAGACCTTTGAAATTTACCTCACAGTTCTCAGAATACTAATATTTAGTTGTATGCTTCTGGAAGAAAAGTTGTAGTCACAGACTATGGAAAAAAATATGTGCAGGTGGGCTGCCATAATTCAAGAATTTGACTTCATTTAGCACAGGAAGCTGAGGGTGTGAAAACATTAATGCTGACACACTATCCAGATGGCTAGTTTACCATGTGCAAGAAGACAGTACGGCAGTGATTATGCTGGAGCCAAAAATTACACGTGGAGATGAAACAAACTTCAAAAAGTCAGTCTCTTAAATGTGCCATTATACAAATTAATCTAAACTGATATGTTCATCTATTGCCCTATTAAAGTATTACTGGTAGAATATTACAGGCAAGCTGTTCTGAAAACAAAGATATTATCTTATTGCTATTTTTACGATGCCTGAGATGATCCATCATGACCTTTTTTGTACATCCATTCTTCATAGTGTTGCATGAGAGTTAGTCTATGCACTTGAAATACATAGATGTGTATTAGAAAGAGCATAGCAGGTGAAGGAAATATTAGCACGTGTAAACAAGGTTTCTAAAGAAAAGGAAATTAGATACTTTTGGGGCAAGAGAAGGAATCCTAAAGGAACTTATAGATTCATACAGTCATCTGCTCAAACCTCATAAGGACTGGAAGTTCCAGTCCTGAGCAAAATAATACTCTCTTTGCTCAGGAATTACTTCCTTATTCAAATGACTAGTTTAAATCAGTTCTTTCAAAAAATTACAATTTTTTTATTCTGGCTCTACTAAATAATCATTGGATTAAAGCAAATTAACTTTGACAATATTGCCAGAATTGTTCTTAGAAAATTCTGAAACTGGAGAATTTAGGAATTTCTAGAAATCACACCCTTGGATTAATGCTAGAAATGTAAAATGGTTTTTTTAATGTAAATTAACTTTGCAAACAAGGTGTTATTTTATTTGATAATGTTTTCCTGCAGCAGCAGTAGTAGAGGGCAAATCCCCACAACTGGCATAATTGGAAGCAGTAGGCAGAGTCATCTAATATTTAGGAAGTCCAAACATTTGTCTTTACTGAAAAAATTAGGGTTTTCTCCTCTTTTCTGTCTCTGTTTTGTTATTCATACAAACTAGCATGTAAGTGCTTTGACTTGAAGATTTCCTTTTACTGTCTGCTTTTATACCACTCAGCCCAATGGGGCTCCAATTCCAATTGATGCTCCAGAAATAATTGGAGTAGACAGCAAAGTATTTTTCCTCCTTAAATATATGTTTGAAAAGCAAGGAAGACTTTGTTATCATTGTAAATGAAACAGATATTCTATCAGGAGATAGCATAACTAAGTCTGACACTGCTCAAAAGATCTGAATTTGGAGTTGAATTTTAGCTATGTGTGAGGTAGAGTTGCATCAGGCAGTAGTTTAACTGAAAGATGAGAGCGTAGATTTTGTGGAACAAGTTTTGCTTCATGAGAAGAGAAGACAGAAACTCATAATGCTGAGCATTCGATGGATAGTTTTCCTAAATAAAACACTAAATTTGTTAGAAATTAAAATCTGTGCATTTTAAGAATTATACAAAATGTCTGCCTGCCCAAAGCAAGGTGATTAACTTAAATAATCTCAAACCAGAAACCCATACAGCAAGCAAAGCATTGAAAATTCTGTGGGCAGGTCAATTTCTGTAGCTTGCTTCATTGCAGGTAGGTATGTGCAGTCTTCCTTCTATCCTTCAAATGGTGTGATTCCATATACAGTGGTGGTATGATTTGGTTATTATCATGTTTTCCTTTCAGAGAATTATTCCATATTTGTTTTAAAGAAAAAACCAAAACGTGTTTTCTCCATGTTCTTGTACTAACATTTTTATTTAGTCAGTTAGTCAGTTAGTTACTCTTGTTTGTATTAGAAGAGGTAAGAGCAATATCACCCATTTTTGAAGACTGAAATGAGACCAACAGAATTTAGATTCCTGGTGTTCTCCTGACTCTGCTTATCATGGTGTCCAATAGTGTTTCCTTGTTTCCATGTATTTCTTCATTGGTTTTTAGACCTGGGCTGTTGCTCACTTGTCTGTTGGAATATAAACTTCTTGGGGTGGGGAGCGCCAGTTTTTTCTGTGTTAGTGCAGAAGTGTGGTGTGAATCTAGTATATGACATTTAGAACAGCGTGTAGTAAATGAATTGAAATGACAAGGAATTGATGTCTTTTCAATATCCTTGCTCTTGGAAATGGCTTAAATGGTTCTAGTTTAATTTTTTTTTTCAGAATTATCAGCCTAAATTAGACATTCAGTATGAAAAATTAAAGCCTGAAATAGTTAGTCTGGTAAACTTACAAGTAACTGAAAGTAACCACATAAGGAAAAATGTCAAGCAGCTCTTATATGTCTTACATTCCTCATCAATAATGGGAACAACAGATACATTTAGGCCAACTGCTTAGTAGTAAACAATATCTAGTTAAATTTTCGGAAGAAAACATTAGAACTTTTAAAACCCTCAACTACTGTGTCTGTCTGAGACATTTGCATGCATTTAATAAATGTCTTTTTGGAAGTTTACTCAATTTTTCAAGGTGGTTCTATGGTGCAATGAATCTTATTCACTGTTTGCTATACAAATGTCAGTAGATATTGGCATGCAAACTTCTGTCATTAAATTCTGGTAGAGACACTGTTGGAAAAAGTTTCTGTAATCTGTGAAAGTCAGATCACACACCCTAACCTGATTTAGACCCGTAAGTGTCTGGGTTACCTGAATAGGAACCAAAGAAGTCTGGCTGCTGACCGTAAACAGGAGAGGGAGCTCCAGAGATGCAAGAGCTATTCATGATGTTTTATTTTGTAATATAGTCACATCAGAGATGTTTAATTTACACAAAGAAAATGCCACTAGAGGCTTTGAGTTAAATATCAGACACATAACAGACGTCTTGCCTTGGAGAGTTAGCTGATTTTGTTTTGCTTGCATGTGCTTTTTGAACTCTTCCCGTAAACCAAACCACTCTTGCCATTCAGAGCTTGCGTTTTACCAGAGTCTAAAATGCTCCTCGTTGAATTGCTGCATAGTTGCTGCATGTATTAAATGAGTGCAGTTGTCATTAGAGGCATAGTATTCATCAACATGTACCACACCAAAGTCCATGATGTTTTTCTGTAATGGAAAAATAAACAGCTACACTGTTCTAAATACTGTGTATGATAACTGGCTTTATACTGCCTTTTGTGTTCAGGCAGTGTTTCTTGCAGATCCTTGAATCTAAATGGCTTCTGTGTTAATCATGATTGCTCCTCTTTGGGTTTTAGTTCATATTTTTATCATTTCATATTCAAAACTGAAATGTATTTACTAGTTCATGAAGCTGACGTATAGAACTGGAAGAAAATTGGATGGGTTACTTCTTCTTTGCCACAGGAGTAGATCATTGAGAAGGTGTGTAGTGGAAAAGATTGAACTGCTCTCATTCTCTCATTTGACCCATTAGGGCATCTGCTTTCCCTTTTGTATGGTGAAAGATTTCAGTCTAAGCTAACATGGGTATTCTTCGTTTTCTTTATTCTATTTTTTGGGCATATTATACTTTGCAAATAATAATTTTAATTTGTCATGAGTTTTGAAGAAGTAGCAACAAGTTACATTCAGGGACCCTGTACATAATGCAAACAATAACAAAGAACATGTGCAAGCAAAAAGAATGTTAAAAAATGTTCTGTGACTTTTGTCAGTGGATTGCATTTGATATGTTTGACTTTTCAGTGAAACTCACACTGGTCAACACCTGTTTTGTACACAATTCTACTTTCACAGATCTAATAAAGTGCAGAGGAAAAAGTGTGACAAGGTGGATTTTAAGCAAAGAATAATCAGTGGAGGGACAACAGGAGGACAGGAGAGCTGCAGGATCAAAAAAGGCTGGTATTAATAATTAAACATTAATAATGTTCTAATTTGACCAGTATTTATATGTCCACTTCTCAAAGTCTAGAACTTTTTATGAAGTATGGATTAATTCATTATTTTGAAAAGAGGACTCGGGGTAATTTCTCTTCATATGGGCTTTACATATAGAACTTTCCAAGAAATATGTTGAGAATTGTTTTAGATGTTACAAAACATTTTAGCTTCATGGCTACTTTTTTCTTTTGCACAACATTAAGTTAAGCTTAAATGAGCAGATATTAGACTCTAACAGAACTCTCTATGAAAAATCATCAATGGTTGTTTTCAAAAAGGCTACTTTAAATCTAAGGAGTAAATAGAGACAGCATGTCTGTATCAAAGAACACTATATATAAAGATCTGTCATTATTATTCATTTCACTTTCTAAGTAGTCAAATTTGCATGACTATTCAGGAAACTAAACGGAATTAGACCTTTTGACCTCAGGAGTCTTACACAGTTAAATATTTATGAAACATCAGAACATGATAGTGGCTATTATGGCTCCTCAATTTTAGCAATTAATTTTATTGACAGAACAATAAGGACTGCTTCTTTATCGGTGTGGCAACATCATAATTCACTTTTTGTTTGTTTAAATCAAGCCGCTGCATCTTGCTTATATGAAATGGACAACTTCTGTCCTGATACAGGTCTACTAAAAAACCATGTGCACAATTCATGTATTTCACCATATGTGAGACTGTCATGTTGTTGTAGTACACATTATGCTTTCTTTCTCAAAGCATTAAAGATAATCAATATATTTTTAAAAAGCATGCAATCATTTTCTAAATCAATCGAAAACTTTTTCATGCCATTTAATTTGCTTAATTTAACTCTCTCTTACCATTCTACTGTTAATGTTTTGATTTTACTCAGCACATTGAATGCTTTGTTTTGTTTTCAACAGATGTGGCTTTGAGTCCACTGGAGAACAATTTATGCATTAGACTTAGAATTTTAAATGAACATGCCCTCTAATGATTTCCTAAGTCTAAGAAGACACTTAAAAAGTGACACTGAAACCAAGAAAAATTACTTAAGGGATCAGTTACATCTAAAATGATGAAATCAATAACAATATTTTCTCTGGGATTCTTTCTCTTCGATAAGCAAAATCTTTACTTAAGTTAAAAGCCACATTAAAATTTAATCACAATCTGTGTGCTTTAGCAATTGATAATTTCTGGACATCTGTCTTCTGTTTTGTTAAAGTCTTGTGTTGCTTCTGGTTTTGTCTTGTCTTTCATAGAAAATAAAGGTACATTTGAAATTTTAAAAAAATTGAAAAAGGGCTTATAATTCTGGCTAGAAAATGTCACGGTCCATAATCCTTTGTCTTCTTTTTTTTATAGACCTAATTTTTAATCATAGCATTAAAAAACAAGTTCTATTCTAAAAATAGTCCTGGATCAGGATAACAAAAATATTAGCTCTAATGTGGCCAACAATTAACCAGATTTTTAAGAAAATTATATGTATTGGTTCTATTTATTTTAAAGAAAGGTTTATTAGATCCAGTTTATACAAGCTGTTTTGTCTTTTTAAGTACTTTTCAGCTGTATCTTAAATAATTTAAACATTAACTTGGTATTAGAGTAGTTTTAAAAACATAGGAATGATGTTAAGTACATTTGTACATGTTTCTGAAAACTTTTGCCTTTGGAAGGATGAAGGCTTAAGTGTTAAGATGACATATTTCATACTCCAAGAGCAGATTTTCTAGGAACAGGACCAGTGAACAGGTACAGGAGAATAAAGAAAGATTATCTTTCACAGAACTTCCTCTGATTACAGCTCCATTCTGTGATCACCTAACATGTCTGCAGAGACTTGCAGTGATAATTTAGTATTTATTATAGGAGGACTATTTAGGAAAATCAATATGTTAAATGTAGGCTGTGCATTTAAGTCTTGAAGGCTGAAATAGCTGACATAGTGGTCATACTATAGTGTCTTGTGGTAAAACATTTTTCACTCTATTTCAATGCTTGAGTTAATCAATAAGGTTAACTACATTTGTCAGGATTAGGGTCAATAAAATTTGTACTTGTTCAATATCAGAAGTAATGTAAGTGCTTGTATTTACTTTTGTCATAGTTTGCATCAGCTGCTAATTAATTAAACTTCTGCTGAAATTAATAAATAAGTAATAATTAGATATACACATTAAAAAATAATTCAAAATGAAGCAGATTGCTGTTTCTTGAAAATATAAGTATCCTTATAGTATGTCAATTAAGAAAAAAGCTGAAATATTCCAAATATGTCCACAATATGTCCAAATATGTCTGCAATATGTCCAAATGTATGCACAATATTACAAATTTCAGACTATTGCATATTTTAGCATATATAGAGTTTAGAATCTGTACATTAAAGAAATATTCTGAAATAGCTGGAATTGCCTACAGCAACTTTAGAAAATGAGTTGAGTTTTTATTGTATTTTATTCATCAAACATCTGGAGACTATATCACAATACTTTTAAAACTATAATTTATGATGTGAGAAACTAAAATTCCCCCATTTTTTAATATATATTTTTATGTACCTTAAAATTGACTCAAAATTATTAATTTTCCATTACCATTTCATTTGCAGCATGTTTTAAAATACGTTCTTCTATCTTACTTGTAAGACCCTTTGACATTTTCTCATTTCCTTCATCTGTTGCTTTCGAAAATACTTCTATTTTGTATTTTGGAGAAGTATTTTTTTGTCAACCATCTTGGGTTTGTTATTAGTAGATATCATACTTTTCCCACTACTGAACAGAATACAAAGTCAAAGTCTCTTTTAAAACAGAATAAATAATTGTAAATACTGCATATTCATTAGGCACTAGAAGAATGGGGAATGGGTTTTTTTGAGGGATGATATCTCCAGGAGTTTTATTTGAAGCATAATTTCTTTGTAGGACCAAAACCTATGTAATTGTGTCCTAAGTGCTTCCATTTAGGTTAACTGTTTCAATTTTTTTCCTAATGCTAACATTTTCTTTTTAAGTCATATGTGTTTTATGGTGTTACTTTCATCTTAATATCTATGAATATCTAATATTTACGAGATCTTTGGTTTTTTTACTCAATAAATCTATGTCAGATTATCAGTTTACATTTTCAGGCATAAATACAAACATATATGTTAAATGATTCATGAATATACTTTCCTTTCTTGTCTTTTTAAAGAGTTAAAGAGACTAAATCATTTCAAATGAATGCACTAACTGTCTGCTTTTCTGAAAGCAAAAGCCAAATGAGTGGTTAAAAATATTGCAAGTTTGAAAATGCAAATGGTGTTATCCAAATATGCAGCCATATGTCCACAAGACACTCATTTTTTGGAAAATTTTAAAGCTTTGAAGAAAAACTATATTTTGAGATTCATGGCCCTGCTCCCCCCACATCTTAAATGTAATTAGAAAACAAGCACATTAAAATGAAATGTCAATAATACTAGTACTACTGACTTTACTGAATGTTACGTGTTTTTCTTATAGTAGCACAATTGCTATACTGAATCCAAATGCTTCAACATGCTATATAATTCTGTATAAAGATTAGATACTTCTTTGTAAATGATCTTATTTTCTAGCAGCTATTTTTTCTAGACACCTGAGGAGTTAAAAGAAGCTCTTCAGGCTTAGAGGCTCACCAAACTTTAGCATAAATTAGTTTGTGTAATTTATGCTGCAAAGTTTGTCTAACCTTTAAGCAACTTTGCTCTGCTGATCACAGCATCAGTAACAATGGGGGATATGAGGCCAAATCCAAGTGGTTAAACCCCTAACAGGAAAATATCAATTAATCTTTTTCAATGGAGTTGAAGTATGGGTAATCCTCTCATTAAATAGTTTGAACTTTTCTCCCAGTAAACAAAAGAGGGATAATGAGTGATGTGGTCTGACTTGTTTACATGGAGAATCTTCAAGAGGCTTAGGCTCAGCTTCTCAACACAGGGTTCTTCATAGTCACTTGTCACTAATTGCCCTTTTTAAAGACATTTGTGTCAGTTCAGAAATTCCAAAAAGAAAAGGTTATCTGGCTTTAAGAATGATAATGAAAAATACCAATATTTTTATCCAGTACACATTAATTTCACTGTTTGGAACACTGGTTTCCCAATTCAATAATGAATATTGCTTTATAATTTTTTAACAACTTTAAAACTACTCTTATTTTTCATTGATATATTTTAGGTAAATACAGGTCTTGAAGAAATCCTTCAGGTACTTTCATTTTGACTTAAAAGTGAACAGGAAAAAAGATGTATTCTGGTATAATTCTTTTACATAAACCCACTGTATTTTCAGAAGTGTGAATTTAATTTGCAATATCTTTTGTGGTTGCTTGCTTCTCAAACCCAGGCTCAGAGACCTGGATTTTGATTTAGCTTTGCCTAAAAATTCAGATGGAATCAGCGAAGGTTCTCTGATGGCCTTTCATTGTTCCTCCCAAGACACATTCTCCATCAGCAAGCTCAGTTATCTTGAAATAAGATGAAATGTTTTAGTATGCAGATACAAGAACCAATTCAGAAACAGTAAGGTTAAGAAATTTCAGTAGGGGTTTGCTGTGGTAATTCAGAACCTCAGATCCAAGTACAGATCATGTCAAGCACAAAATATCAAAGCAATTTGATAATTTCATCTTCAAGTTCTTCTGATACTCTTAAGGAAAAAAGTTTCAGTACAGGATACCAGGGATACCAAACCTTTTAGAAAGCAAAGAGCTTCTATTTTCTCTTTTAAAAAGTTAAGACGTTTAAAAGAATGTCAAGTGAAGTATACACTGAGGCCAATATTTTTTCATTAGGTGGAGAACAAAATTTTAACATAGCATACAAAAAATGAGATACATAATTTTGTCTGTGAGGAGGATTGCTGTAATAAAGGGGAAGTTTAATTCCTAGGAAATGTCTTGTTTCTTGCTGTTTTCATACACAGACGATTTGGAGGCCAGCATATTCTGCATGTTTCATTTAACAATACTGTGCTAATGAAAATTAAATCACTTCGGGAGAGCCCATGTCAAGCTTTCACAGAAAAATGCAGTGGGTGAATTCATCAAAAGTCCCATCTCCCTCTACTGTAAAGCAAATCCTGAATTTGCCTGCTTAGATCAGGAAATTGTTTGTCTCATTTCCATCTGTTATCTCTATTTGATGGGGGTTTTTGCTGGGGCAATGTTTCTCCAAATACATCTGAGTGTCTCTGACAAGTCATCAAAATCCTGCAGTTAAAGCAGACTATGTGTAAGTAGGAAAAGAAAAAAGAGAGTGCAAAGAGGAAATATAGACTGTATATTCTTTAAAATTATTTATTACTTTCCAGGGAGATGCAAGAAGGGATTTCTGAGGAGCTCTTCTGAGGCATATGCTGTTTTAGCAGCTCTAGAGACAGATCTCCTCAACTTTACTTTTACAGGTGTATTGGACTTGTTAGTCTTGGCAGCTTAGGTTTGAATAATTCTCCTGAACTTTTTCAGCAAAGTTTATTGCTCTGTATTAATAGGGCAAAAGATCTAATTCAAAATATGAAAATATTTTCATCTTCTTTGTATATATCAATCACTTTAGATTGGTTATTTGGTCTGTTTGAATGCAATTTAATTAATTTGCATTGTGCATTTTCATAGATCAGTCCTTATATTAACAAAGCTGCTTCTACATAAGAATGTAGAACTGCATTTTGTGAAGGCTTTTTAGATGTGTTGTGTGTATATATATATATATATATATATATATATATGTCTAAATTCACCTAGGAACATCTGAATTGCTTTTAATAAATATCAAATAGAGATACCTTTGTCATTTAAGAAAAAGTCAGACATCTCCCCCAATGTCTTGTCTTTCATCAATTATCATATTATTCCCTGGAGCTCCTAGTGTAACTTGAAGATCTTTTGCAGCCAGAAACTAGACATACTGTTCTACTAATATAGTTTTGTTCATTTTCTGTTAGCTGTAGTCACTAATACTGTACTCAACTTAGAGAAAAATAAAAGTAAAAGAAATTGTGTCAGATTCGAGAATTACATTAATAATAATTGGTCTGGTGATTGTGGGAGTTGCAGTCTCTAAGGTCATATTTTGTCTAACTGGCTATCTGGGTATTTAGCCTGGAATTTATCTACATATAATGCTGTATAAAAACTAAGAACTAAATATTTACATCACAATGCAGTATCTGATATTCAATAAAAGTCTGCAAATCCTTAAAGCTCAGTCACAGTGAATTTTCTTCTGTTTGGTAAGTGACTATGTGCATTCCAGCTACGGTTATAGTGCCTGTTGATGTGTCTATTCAGTGAAAGAATTTTAAGTTGAATTACCTCACAACTGACATGAATAAGATTGCACAGATGGTGTTTTCTTACATGTATCAATTGATGTGCATTAACAGGTTAAGCTACAGAAACTTAGTTTCTGACAAGGGTGAGACCCAAAACTCTGGGAAAGGGAAATATTAGGAAATACTTTTGTGATGCCTATAGAGATGTTTCATGCTTATATTTTTTTAATCCTTTTTTAATCCTTGACTAATGCTGATGAAGGAATTTTAAAATTAGGCATTATCTTTGCCTGCTTGGTATTTGACTTGATAACAGAATATTATCCACCTTGCTCTTTAGAACAGCTGAGTGGTCATCTAGTTACATAGACACCTGACGTTCTTGGAAGCAAGTTCTTAAATAGAGTTTTAGTTTGTTTTGAACAGGATACAGTTTTTAATTTTCAGTGTGATTTCTGTTCTAAGTCACTTCAGACCTCTTCAAAATAAATTATCTCAGGTGCAGGACATGCTCTTAATAAAACTGCTTGCCATAATGAATCTTCTAGGGCTTCATTGTAAAATTCTAAAATTAATATTAAAATAATTTAATCTTCTTTTTGGCTGAAAAGAAATGGTGATTGTTTAAATAAAAGTATATGTCACACTTCAAGTTCTCTTAACAACTGCAATTTATTTTATTTAAGCTACATAAAAAACAAATGTTTAAGTTATTTGTTCTGCTGGAAACTACTATTGTTTACCTCAGTTTAAAGAGAGACACAGGGTGAGAGCGAATTAGTACATTAAAACTGTGCTGTTGTAAGAGATGCACACATGAAAAAACTTCCCACCAGTACCATTCAATATCCCATTTTCATGAGCTCTGACACTTACAAATCTTGCACAGAACCAAATCTACTCCCCAGTCTGGCAGAATACTTTCAGACTTGTTTTGTTGGGTTAGTTTTCTGCCAGGTTGGTGAGTTGAATCAACTCAAAGCAGAGCTTGTGAAACTCAAGGTGCAGCAAAATAGAGAAGAATGAAACAGGTGAAGGCCAGTTTTTCCCTTTTGGCAGCTCTAGTGTGTAATTTCACCTTGAATTACTATAAAGGCATTTATATATCATAGAACATTATAGTATGGGAACATAAATAGAAAAGAACTTCTCTGGACATTCAGTCTTATTACAATATGTGAAAGAAGAATGTATTTCAGCCACAGAGAAAGGGAGCAGTCTTTGCAGGAAGTAATTTAGAGGATAAGTCTCTTGAGAAAGGTAATTCCTAACAGAAGACAGTGGCTGGTTCTCTGAGAAGATATCTGAATTTGTCTTCTTTCACAACTGTGACAAATAATTTCCTCTTCCTTCATTGTTCAGTTTAATAGAAAAAGAATTAAAACAAGGTCAACAAAAATATTAATTGAAGTTTCATTAGATTAATGTACTTAATACAAATGCATAGAATCCTCAAGTGGAAAATGCAAGGTAGTGAGAGGATAATGGAGTTGCATTTGTATTTCATTTGGAGTTGTAACAGTGGAAAGGGAAGAAGTGAAGGAAGACATTTGCATGGTGCAGTGCTAATAGGGGCTTGTGGTCCATGGTCTGTTCTCATTTATCATTATTCTGATAACATAAATAAGCTCATTCAATACCATCAGCATGTGAGGAAGTGGATTGTTTAATCAGTTATGTAATGATAAGGATTCTTCTACTCTGAGCTGAAGTAAGTTAATGTCATGCTAAGTTTACCAGGTAAAAAATTACAAATGTTTTTGGATACTGTAAGACCAGAGTAGAAAGGGAGTGAAATATTTCTGTTTGTTCTGGCTGTTGGGAAGATTCATAGTTCCTGCTCTGTGAAGGTTTGGAAAGAGACCTTGAGCTCCTATTGTGGGGAAGGATCCTTTCCAAGTATTCTTGGTGGGCCTAAGTGTAACACATATCTGAAGACAGTATTCAAAGAATGGATGCCAGTGGTGCTCAAGTGAAATTCTACAGGATGATGGTTTATAAACCCTGTAGGATGATCAGGCAGGGGATCAAGAGAATGGAGTTTTGTCCTGGAATTCAATCATGTGAATAAAATACAGGTGCCCATGTCGTCCTGCAAACAAAATGCTACATCATCTGCGTAATTTGTATAAAGAATTAATCTGATTGCTGATTTAGCTGATTAAAAAACACCTTTTAACATATGAGCCAAAGTAGGAGAAGCATTTAGTACCCCATAGCAAGAGAAAAGTATTCTTTATCATCTTCAGCACTAAGGAAGTGAAAATAGTAATAAACAGCTTGGATATGATGGTTCAAAATATTATTAATACTCATTTTTATATGGATATGATATCCACTTTTTATATAGTGCTGCTTGATAGAATAAGCAGGTATGTAACTGTTGGTAATGATTTCAAGAGATTTGAGGTTCTGCATAATTAGATGCTGAGAATGTATTTGAAAAATTACAATGGGGAGTAAGGAAGACACCAGTGACAAATCATTCTTCTTGCTACAAAAGGAGAGTATCATTTTCCTGTGTGTCTCCTAGCGTGTCCCAGATCTAGTCAGACTTAAAATCGTGGAAAATGGGATAATGAAGAGAATCCAGTACATTGTAAATACAGTAATTTACAGCAGTAGATTGCAAAGTATGGCTGGGATGCATGTAGACAATATGATTGGTTTTCCTAGTTTCTGGAAACCTCTTCCTTTGCATACTTTCTTCATATTTTGGAAGAATAAAGGAAAAAAAACCCTGTACTTTTATTTTTCAACAGTCTGGAAATGTAGAGCTTCTTACATGTTTGCAGTGTTTAGCTATTGCATTAAAGATGATAATAATCACACACACCCAAATATGTACTAATATATTTATGATCTTTGGGTTTTACTCTTTCACCCAACTCACTTGTTTCTTCTCATGTTCTAAATCATTGAAATACTTCTGAAACTAAACACCATATCTGAAGATAATATGTTTTTAAATATGCGGACCTTGTGGAAATATTTAATAAATCCTTATCTAAATTATATTTACTGTGCAAAATATAGATTCTGCATTCACAATAGATGTATTTGTGAATTCCTACATAATCATTAAAGCACCACATTCATAATAAGCTGAATTTTGTTTTAGAAAGGCACATAAGTACATTCCAGATTAGTAATTTTTTTAACACATAGTGTGATTTCTCCATCACAGACTATAAAAGCTGTGCCAGATTTTAAATTTTCAGCAATTCTTCGTACCTATTCAATCTCCATATCCATGGGAGTCTTTCCCAAGTCTTTCCTATTTCTCCCTATTCATTAGTGTAGAGTGGCCAAGGCTATGGGGTCATTGGCTTACCAGATTTTCCAAATCTTCCTGGTCCCCATAACTGTTGATGGAGGAGATGCTACTCAAATGAGATAGGAATTAAACTAATTTCAAGAAGCTTTTTCTGTCTCAGTGACTACTAATTTTCCCTTTTTCTTCTGATGAAAAAAATCCAGCTTTCACCTAAAATTATCAACAAGGGACCACATAGATTAAAGATGTTTTCAAGGCACTATAGGCAGGCTTTCTATCATTTTGAATTCATTTCTATGTGAACAAAGCCTCAGGTAAACCTTGTTTATGAAAACCAAATGAACTGAATCCTAGAATGTTCATTCCACCCTAGTAATTAGAGCTGCTGATTAACACCTCACATTCACAGCACTTGCATAAACATAAACCTAAGCAACAGCAACAGAAAGTGTCATTAGGACAATCTTAAGAATAAGAAACCTGTCACCTGCTGCTGACACTGAAATTTGTTGATTGAGCTGAAATATGTTGCTGGCATATAATACTGCAAAGGAATGAGCAGAGATATCTACCTTTGCAGCAGAAGGGAAATTATAAGTCACTGAGGTTCCAAGGAGGAACAGTAAAAGGGATTCTGAATTTGGGCCTGGTTTTACCCTACACACCCTCTGTTCTTGCACATCTTAACTCTGAAGTAATAAAGTGTGAATGGATGACATTTTGTGAACTGCCTTTTGCCATTACTCCTGAAAGCTCTCACTAGGAAAAAAGACATAAAATGATATATCTTGTCTTGTGCTTCATTATATTTCCTCATCCTATAAGCTAGTTCCCTGGAAGAGGTAGGAGCATTGTAAAATCAGGTCCTTACCTGTGTCTTCCTCAACATAGTAACAGAGAAGAGTGAGCTACGTGTGCTGATGAACAGTGAATGTTTCAGAAAGTACAGTGTGAATGGAGAATAGGAAAAACAGAAATCATAAAATTTATTTGGAATTTCTTGGGTGCAAATATCCCAGGTCTTGCAAGAAGACAACTTATGAAACTATTATCTTCCTTTGGTGATTATAAAAAAAAGGTTTTTGGTCTGTTTTTATGAGTCAAACATGGCATAGTGCTTTAATAGAGAACCTAGAATAAATTATATTAAGAAAATTAAAGTTATATTTCACGGTTGTCTTATCCTGAATTGGCTTCTGAGAAAAATATATTATCCGGATAAAATGAGAGCAAGGAAAAAAAGTAATGGAAAAAGACAGATATTTGGTTCATGGTCCAAGAAGCATCTGAGTTGTACTCAAGCTGAGAATGTTTCCATCAGAAGCATTGAGAGGTGGCTTAAAGTAAAAAAATGTGTTTATCTGAAGATGAGAAACTAGATGAATATACAGCATTAATCTCTGTGGCTGATCCCAGCACAGACTGGTATATTTTATAGATGTTAAGTGGTATCAGCAATTTTTCAGTTAAAGAGACATTATAGGTTAATTCCCTCATGGTAATCTAACATAAGTAGAGGGGAAGAGGATGGATAAGAGATGATTAACAGTGAGGAAGGTGAGTAGTCATTGGTGCTTGAGTTTTCTCCATGTTTCCCAAATTAATTTCTAAGATCTTCTTAGGCTTTGTTTCACTAAACTTTTCCGATTTCAATAGAGGAATGATTAATATTTGAATCTATATTTTTAATCCTGCCTATTTAAGAACTTTTTCAATACTCTAAAATAGAGGTACCCTGTGGGTTAGTTACCATGTTAGCTGCCCATTGCCAAAAATCCCGTTAATTTGAGTGGGATTTTCACCAGTAGGGGGCAGGACCTATTTGTTAGTTCTAGTTTCCTTGTGTATATAATTTTTGAGTTAAAATATGACACAAATGAGCGCTAAATTTAATTTGTGAAATAGAAGGGTAGAACATCAAAAAGGTTGTGTATATAGTTAACTATGAATTATTTGCCACAATATATATCTACATTAATGAAAAGTCATAGTAAAATCTACATTTTAATTTTAATTCAAGATTATTAAAGTGCTAACTTAAAGAAAGAATCTTTGGAGATTTTTGTTTACCAGGAACGAGGTCATTGCTGAAGTAGCATGTACATTTTTTTTCTATTTAAAAATATCAAGGCTAATTATAAAAAAAGCGGACACACTGTCCTTCTGTGTCATATTGATTATTATACCTACATTGAAAATAGTTAAATAAAAAGAAAAAATTACTCAGAGGGTAGAGAAGAAATGGAGGATAGTGATGAAAACAAGAGACAGGAGTTCCAGTGGTTAAATTTGTAAACACCAAGTTAGTTCCTTCCCAAATTTTTAAGGCATTGTTTGAAGGACGGTTTTAATGTATACAGTCTTAAATAACACCTTTTAACATATCTGTTTTGGAGGTTGATGTAAGAATGTTTTTAACCACTTGATGGCTGATTTTCTTTTTTAAAAAGTCTTTTTCTTAATTTTTTTGTACATCTAAACTAAGTGTTTTACCAAATGTACTATTTCAGTATTAGTCAAATAGCTAAGGAAACTCCAGTCAGCAAAGGGTAGTTGCACTGTAGTATAGGTAAATGTTATGGAGTATATACTTTTCTTTAGAGGAGGAAAGTATAGAATAGCTAGAACCTCCAAGAAGACTGTTGAAGAATGTTATGTGAAATAATTCTGTTAAATATGCTGAAGATTTACTCTATGCTGTTTGCATATAATGCCTAGTATTTCACTAAACTTTAATAAGTCCCTGTAGTATAATTACATAAACTAGATATGTATTCAATCTAGCAGAAACAAAAGGAAAGAATGACATAAAGGAGGAAAATATTTCACAGAGCTTAGCACGAACTAACTCCTTTCCTCACTTGCAAGTCATAATTTTGTTTTGCAAGCTTCTTGAATGTTACCAGGTAAATGCTATTCCTTTAAATGCATCTGTTTTTACACAATGATGTGCATTTTGATAGAACTTCTGACAGAGTTAAAAAAAGGATGCACTCCTTGTCCATAGAGCCTTTTCCAAACCATATCTGAAATAGTAATGAACGTGTTGCTCCAATAATATTGACTCAATCAGATCATATGTTAAAACATTTCCAGACATATTGATAAATTCATTGATTCTTCCCATTCTTTTGGTCACTGGACTATAGAAAACGGGATCACTAGCCATTTGACCTTCATTGTGTATTAAATAAACACCAGATGGTAAGGATTCATTCAGTAAATCTATTCTTTCTTCTTCGTAGTCATGTTCACACTGTTGCTTCCCACTGAGTCTTTATCTTTATTTGTCATGGTGCCAAAGCTGTCTCTATAGCACCTTTCATGCATCACAGCTTTCAAATCTTGTCCCATTAGTTTCATTTTGTTTCTATCATAAATAATCTACTACTTTCTCATACACTCTTTCATTACCTAATAATGCTCAGTCTTTGTACAAAAGGGTAAAGTATTTAAACGTTAGTGAGTACAGTTTACCCATTAGTAGATAGTCTGTGTGACATTTATTAGAGAAAAATGTAAACTACAGGTAATAATTATGCATTCTATGAAACATTCATACTTTCAGTAACTAGGGATATATATTTTTTTGTTGTTGTTATTTTGAATGACCCTTCCTTTTTAAACATATTGCTGTCTAGGAGCTGATGACATGAAATTTCAGTTACTAAGAGTTGGTGCCTGTAATTTAATAATTTTTAATATCTTCCCACTGGACTCTCTTGTGGAAAGATGTAGACTTAAGGGGGATTTAAAATATCATAGTTAAGCATTATGTGGGTCCAGATTTAGATTTCTAAATGAACCATAACTGAAAATAAAAATTTGGTTCTGAATCACTCTTAGTTCAAATAGGTGGGGAAAAAAATCTATAGCAATATAATTCAACCTTGTACATAGAAGTGTAGCATCTACCCCTGTGAAAAAAGATGGACACAATTTTTTAATCCCTAACTACACTCAAGAGTAATAGGAGATCATTCTGAGTTATTACATCAGATGTGCTGCTGATTGAAAAAATACCCTATACAGATCCCTAATAGAAAATATTTAGTATTGTAATTATATTACTAGTAAAAGAGAATACAATCAAAATTTGGTGGTAATCTAAAATAAAACAGCTTTGTCTTTTTATATAAAACATGGTATTTTAAATAGTCTTGTGTTTAAATTTACAAAATTTACAACCCTTTTAGGGGTTGGGGGAGTTCTGTGGGTTGTTTATTGGCAAGTTTTGGTTTTATTTTTACTTTTTTCTTTTAAATTTAGATATTGCGGTGCAGGTACACTGGAAAGATGAGAACTTACAAGGAAAAGCTTCTGACTCAGTGACTTTTTCATAATTGTCAACAAAAGAGACTGCTTTAATGTCCCTGAGCACGAAGGAACACTAATGCTGCGAAGAGTTTTGATGATTCCTGGATCTCAGAGTGTATTCTGTCAACCTGCAGATAGCATATCATTTTACAAATACATAGTAAAGACAATAAATATTCCCCTGTCCCACTGCTAACATATCTTTTTGCATTAGGAAGCTGAGTCTTACATGAAAGTTTGTTCCCTACAACTGAAACAGAGAAGCAATATCTGGATTCAGAAAAGAGGGGATTGTTTGTGGGGATTTGTTTTTATTGTTTACCTGCCTATTCTTATCTTTCCCTTTGTACTCCAGGGGTGTGAGGACACTCTAAGAAAGAAGAAAGAGAAATGGCCAGACTCTACAGATTATGCCTTCCTTGCTGCACAAAGCAGTTATGTTCAAAATGCAAATTCATTTCAAAATGATAGTCATCACTCATTTCTCTGTTGTTTTTTTGGAATATTTTCTGGATTCAACCAAAGTAGAAACCATGAGGTTTTGTGTGTTTCTGTTGAAAATCTGACTAGAAAGGCCCCTTGGTTTTGTTCTTTTTCCTGGTTTCAACACAGAGCTAGCAGTGCATCCATTGTTTATTGTATCCTCTGTGATGATTACTAGTTCTATTTTGTATAGTCCTAGGAGAATTTTAGTGATTTTAGTTACATTTTATTTTCAAATTTCTAAAAATCTGACCAATTTATCCTATGGACAGTTTCTTCTGAATGGTATTTAAGTTAAGCACCTGACTCAAATGCAACACAAAATTCATATTTCAAGGTACCTTCCTGTAGTTACAATTGGAAATCATATTACTTGGTCAAGGTTATGTTGTCTCCCTATGTTGTCTTCAAAGCAAAAATATTTGGTGGAGGAGGAATTATGTCACTTTAAACCTGCTATTTAGCTCTAAAAACTGAAAAAGGCAGTGTAACCCCCTCATGCATAAATATATCACCTTAAGTTTATATTTCACTACTTTTTAAAAGTACTGAAGAATATGCCACAATATGTCTTGTTCTAGCAGCTGAAAAATTATGCTATGACTAAAATGACATCATTCTGCCTCCCACAGAATGTTTTGGCTCTGAGAGCTCAAGGAGCAGATGAAATTAACATAAAATGTCACTGTCACACAGAGAGGAAGAAAAAATATTAACATCTTCTGTATTTCTCTCAGAGTTCTGAGTAGGAGGTCACCTTATAGCGTGTCACAAGTATTTGAGAACGAAATGGACCCTTTTGCTGAGGGTCAGTATAAAAAGTATTGTTGAAATTTTCCAAATAAGGCTTACCATAAATCAAGACTGTCTGTAGGATTTCTGCTTCTTCCACTAGGAGTTGCTCCAAAGGACTCTTTCATTTTTCTTTGTATTAACATTTGCTAATTTGTAAATTGTTCCTAGTTTAGAATTACTGGTGAAACCCTAAATGAAGATAATGATCTGGGTTCTCACAATCCTTTCTTATTATTGTTTGTACAATTTTATCTCAGAATCTTATAGAAAAATGATGCTCCTGTTGTAGTAAACTATTCTGTGGTGTAATAGCAAGACATTCTCTCTCCAAGAATTTAAAATCCAGATATCCAAAGGGGACATAGTGGGCTGGAAAGAAAGACAGGCAGCAACCAGACTGGTGAGAGAGCAAAGTAGCAAATTGAACAAAGCTTACCAAAAAAAGATTGAGGTCTCACCTCACAGTATTTAATCAGTGTGAAAAAGAAATGTTTCTGTGGATAGCACAGTAGACTTGTGACTTAAGAGTCAATGCCCCTTTTCTTTTAAATTTTAACAGAATTTCCTATGAATAAAATTGAAGTGCAAATTTCTATGCAAATGTTGATGGTGTTTAACATCAAGTGAAGGGTAGCCTAGGTGTTGAGAAAACTTAGTAAGCAGAAAGGTTTAATGTGGAAATCAAAAGGTCTGTTTTGATCATGCTAATTTAAAGTGGCAGCTACATATTTGTGAGAGATGGGAAAGGTAGGTCACAGTGCTGGATGTGGGTAGGTGTTTAGCCAACAGCCAGGATTGTGAGATCTGACATAAGGATCAGCAAAACTGTTGATCAAGGGCAGTGTAGTAGGAGAAATATACTGAAAGAGGGAGACTGGAATGGGAGGAGGCATCAAAGAAGTTTTCTGAAGGGATGATGAGAAATGAGAAGATAATAACCAGTGAAGGAAAGCAGCAATAGGAAAAAATTTTAATATATTCTAAAACAGAACAGCACTGTAATATAAAACAGAACTTCTGTGCTGTATCCAGAAAAAAATCCTCACAAAGCAGTACATATGGCAATAAGCAGGGAATTCTTGACAGTATGGTTCCTACTGTATTTGGCTTGTCTAGGTAACACTGGAAGAAACATTATTAGTCACAGTTCAGTACAATACTGACTTGATTTGGTTTTCTTGAATTTTTACCTGCTGTTTATAGAGAATTAGAGTCATTAACAAAATAAAGAATTAAAAATAAGACTTCTTATAGTTAATTTACATTATTGATAAATATTGTAGAAAAACTGAAAATGCAACACAAATAGCAGATTTTTTTTAATAATCATCTCTAGCCTAAAATTCAGATTTGCTAGAAAGTGTCATATTTCACTTCTTTGGTACACCTTAATTCTTCTTTGATTTTACTCATTGGGGAATAAGAGAAATAATTCCATTATGACTTCTAAGGTTTTTTTGTACTGCTACTGCTAAGGATAGCTATGCTTTTTTATGGAACTAAATAGCTGAAACTATGGTGGTGTCCAAATTCGTAAGATATGTACATTGTACTGCATATATATAGAAAAGTTTCATTACTTATTTAAGGTCTTCTGAAACTAGGCAGAAAAAGAACTAGAAAAGGAGGAGAACCAGAGGTAGATTCAAAGTTCCCCCTCACCCCACCCCACACACAACCTCCAGTATATGAAGAAGTTACAGTAAAGGTTCAAGGGTTTGCATAGGTCATCTGAGTGAGCAAATTCAATGGCATGAAAACAGGGTTTTTACCTTCCCAAAAGAATTTCTTGGCAGCAATATTACGGCTAATAATAAAGGATGAATAAAATATAGATAAAAGGTGTCACTGAGAAGAACAGCATGATTTATTCAGGTATGCATAATGTATAGGGAGTTTCAGACACTTGCTGAGGGTTAAGTACATGGTAAGAAAGCTGAAATCTTGTGGGTGGAAGCCAGAGTTTGAGTATCAAGAATTTGATGGAAATCACAGTTACACTTAGAACTCTGTGACAAAACCAACGAAGAGAAGAGATAACAAAGAGAGAATAGAGGGAAACTAAGTTTTGCAAGGGGAAGTTGGCCCAGAAACTGATTCCTAAAATTGCTTATAAAAGAATTCTAATGTATTCCTTAATTCTTTAGTAATTCTGTAATTCTTTAGTAGCATAAGCAAGAGGTTACTTATGACATGTGACTTCAGCTGAGAAAATGCTAACAATCTTCCTTGCTGTTTATCTATAGCAACAGTTGAAGGATCTATGTAAGCCCAGGGCATTGAGAAGTAGCTGAAGAACATTCATCTCAACTTGAGCCTGAAGATCTAAGTTGCAATAGCTTTTGGCATAGATAGAGAGCTATGATGAGCTTGATTATTCACAAATTATTATGGTAATACTCTAGATTAGGTTGAAATTTTGTTGCTGAATGTGCAGTTTAAAAGCAATATGGTGATAACCTTCAAGACATTAATTATGATGTTTGGCATCTACTGAATATTTAAAGCTGTGCTTTTACTGAAAAGAGCATCTGTTTGACACAATTAAATTATTGGGATGTCCTCACTGCCTGAAGATGATGATGTTTAACTAGGAGGCAAGGGGCACCCTGTGCCCAGAAGTTCAGCTGTCACTATCACATGACTGAGTCATGCAGCAACAACAGAGTCTGTCAGCTCATGCTACAGGTAATTTCTCAGGAACAGACATTTTTATATTTCCTATTTTACGTTTAGTGTGATGAAATATTTCCACAAGGAGAAAATTGGTAAGCAAATACAGACATATTTGCTTTCCTGAGATCACTTACAGAAAGTATTTAAGAAATTTTGGCCTTCAGCAAATGAGGAGGATGGAGCACTCTCCAGAGCAGTGCACTTTAGTGAAACTTAGTATGGATGTTGGTCTTTGCAATGTCAGTTTCTCTGGCATACAATGTAATGAATTTTCTGAAAACCGACAAAAAGTAAGAGGAAAGCGAATTCTTAGCCGTAGAGGAGGAAAATTTGTCTTTAAAAATTGTGGAAATCTTCATTTCCATATCCATTATTAACCTTCTCCAACATGATTCATATTCACAAATATGCATACATTATTAAGGCATGCACAGTTGGCCAGACCCTGAGTTCCTTTATGCAAATATTTTATTAATTTTTAATCAGCTAAAGAAGAGGGAATGTTTTTTTAATTGTGAGGGATTAGAATCTGATCTTGTTTTATATATTACTAACAGTAGTATTCAGTATCTTGATCTTCTAGTGAAGTTCTGTATTACATTTCAAATTGAAATGTTTTAAACTTCTGCTAGCTGGTGCCATCATTCTAACGTACAAAATAATTAAACTCAGACCAACATTGTGAGGTTGAGGGAGCTTAATCCTGCAAGTTTAGAATGTCAATCAAGGACCAAGTTAGGCATTGCTTTGCAGCAAACAGCAAGTTTTGGTTAAGGAACTTAACTGAGTCTTCAGAGTCTGGGTCCACATTTATCTTTGAATATTGTAAATGAGGTAGATACTCATGCACACAAACTTACAATTATATTGTCAGCATTTGAGATAAAACTGCTCCACATAATCTTCATGCATAGGTGCTAGGTTTTATAATCACAGCTGTATTCAGAATGTAATAAATTTAAGCATTATTTGGATGTTTGTGTATATTTTACATATTCTGTGATATACATTCTACATTCTAATTGTTAATAACCCTCTTACATGGTTTGCCTCACAGACAGATTTGTCTTAGTATGCTATACTTGAAAGAACAGCATTAAGGGAGCCTTTCTTTTCTGTTCCTGATTGTGATTGCAAGCATATCAAATTTATTCCCTTGTAATCGAGATCATTTTCCAGAAGCTTTGAGAACTGTATGTAGTAGTTTGTTAGAGAGCTCACAGAAACCCTATACTGACAGACCAAAAAGCCATTCGACTGTCACTTTATGTCATTAACAATTTCTAAACCCATTACAGATGGGATGGACTGATTAGAACTGAGGAGGGAGGATCTCTTTCCCAGCCAGAAATATCCCCTGAGACTTCTCCTGCATGTGAAGTTTCTAATGATTGATGGGAAAAAAATACAACTGCCTGCCCCATAGCTGCCACAGACTTTATTTAGGAAAAACCTTATTCATATTTAGTTATCTGCTTGCACTGGATGTCTTTAGAAGATAAATATTACCTGGATATTTTTGTTTTAAAAGCTAGTGAAATAAAAAGCAAGCTCTGCATTCTAATAGCTCAGTTTGTTCTTTACATTTCAATATTCACTTTTTATAGCTTCCCTGTCATTTGTATAAATGGTGCTAAAAGACTAAATTGTTTATCTTCTACCCCCCACACCTCCCTTCCATTCTGATGTTTTATTTCTGTAAATGAAAGCTACAGCTGGAATATTGTTTTACTACAAATCTCACACCAGCACTGTCGGCTGTGAGGTGACACCAGAGATTCTTATCTATAGTCTGGGTTGGAAATATTAAACATTCTCACATTGTGCAAAGTGTTGAGGATGAACATCAGTGCAGTGAGGTGCATCCAACACTTCTGTGCTTCCCACCTGATTCTTGAAATATGGCTCCTTTAAAAGGCTAATATTTGCTTTAAATAGAAGTAAAAATATTCAAGCACTAACATGTACTGGAAATATTGCTGAACTCTGTGTTCCCTTAAGTTCTTTTCTGAAGAGAAAATTTAAGGGGCAAGAAAGAATGAGAGTTATTCAAATTAAAACAAGGAAAATGTGTTATTCCTGCCAAAAGTATCTGCAGCACTTTTAGGAGAGGAGAATTTGCATTTAACCCAAGTGATTAGTTTTCTTTGAGCTGACATAACATTTTATCACCTTTAAAAATAACAAACTAAAAAGGGAAGCAAAATTACATTTCTGAATGGCTGATTTTATTGTTTTATCTGATTTTGTACTTCTTATAAAAATTATTACAATGAAAAGACTAAATGGACTCAAGACCAGCCTAACCACTTTAATAATAAATCTGTGCTGCTTTTATGAAAATGTCAGCATGATGTGTACAAAGGGAGTGACAGTAAACTAATGTTTGTGCTAACATTATATACATATAATGTATGAACTAAAGCTGGCTCATCAATCTAATTCTCCTGAGTAATGGTATAGCACACTGTATGAATCAGATCTCACAAGGCAAAAGGTCCACACTAATGCAACTGTCATGGACACGGAAGTCTGACAAAACACCTACGTGCTCTGCAAATGCCTGACACAGATGGGATGATTTATTTCATTATATGCTAAAATAAGCTGGTTTAGAAAGAGGCTAGAGGGACAAAAGAGACATAGGAATCAGTCCAGAAATACCATAGCTTTACTTATGATACTGCTAGGAAGTAGCTGGCTGAAAGAGAATAATGAAGACTGGGTAATAGGAATCTGGATGGGAGGTATAATTTTATTGCTGCAAAAAATCAAGGAAATAAAAGTATTCTCCAGTGTTTTCATCACATTTTTTGTGGGCTTTCACTTCTGAATTTTTTCATTCACTATTTGCATGATTTACAAGACCTGATAATGGAACTACGGAACTACTGAACCATATCCCTCCTGTTACATGTTCTAACATTGGTACCTCACCCAAAATATCCAAGTAATATCATAGTGTCTTCAAAGTTGGATCAGCTGAGAACTGCTAGGAATAACAAGAAAATAAGTCTAATACTATACCCAACAGGAGAAGACTTCTATCAGAATTTTTTCCTGATATATGAGATACAATGATATATGTGTAAGTATATGCAATGATTGAAGTTTTGAAGGCTGTGGCATTGGGGAGAGCAAAAACCTAAGAAGTAGCTAATTTTGAGCAATTAAATTCAAACAGGAGCTTCACCAAAAGGAAAAAAAATTCTAAATTGTGAATTGTAATGAAGGTTATGAGTCTACACAAAAAATATTTGTTCTAAGTTATACTGCAAATAATGTTGAAGAGAATAAATAAACACAATACAATTTAAAGTTTATATTGTCTGGTTTCTAAGCCAGTCATGTAAAAAAGCTAGTCATGTGTTAGTTTTGGGCATTTTTTTTTTAATGAATGTATCCATGGCTATGGGAATTTTTTAATTTTGAAGTGTTGATCAGCCATGACCAAGTTTAATTCAGTGGAAGGAGCAGTCACTTAAAACCATTGAAATTAAATTTGGCAGACAATAGAATTTGTATTCAGCATTTTTGATGATGTAAATCTGAGCTCGGCAAATGCAGATGCTTGTCCATGGAAAAACATTTCCCTCCTTTTGTGACTTCATCATCCCCTGAGCTTTACCATTCTGTATCACAAATCTCATTGTGATTAATGTTCCTGGGTGGGTGGAAGGGTTCAATTTGTACTTCACACTAGCATCAATACTGCTGTTTGAATATGCTTTTGTCAGCTTAATAGCTTTGTTTTCATAAACAGTTGGTGCCATAATACTACAATTGGTCCTGCTGAATCTGTCCATGTGTACTGGGAATTCTTCAAGCTTACTGAACAGTGAAGCAAAGGAAAGCTGCAATAGTAGATAGATCTTTTCTAACCTTAGGAAAAGTAATGTCTAAAAAATAATTTTTAAAATTACTATACAGTCAATTTCTGTCTTCTAATTTAACTTCAGAAATATACCTTTCAAAGAGGTATTTATTGTATGTACTCATTAATGTATATAGAAAAGCTATCAAAGACAACAAAAGGAATATATATGGTAAGTTAGTCTTTTGATATTGTCACAAATCCATCCATGCCTGTTGTTCTGTTACAAACATGTGAGAATGTTTCAAGAAAAATGGTTGAAACTTATAAATTAAAGGTTCCTCAATATTGCATCTGGCTTTAACATCTAATTAACATTTTAAAGGCTACAGTTTAATTTAAATGAATGGCAGGCCTTTGACTGCACAAGACAGCTCATGAACATGATTACAACAAAGTAATTTCCTTTTGTCAGATACAGACTTTCAGTAATAGTGTTCTCTTAGCTTAATAAAGTTAAGCACCACTTACAATCGGCACTTCATTTTGCTTCTTTCTATTATATAGAATGGTGGTTGTTCAGTTCTTATAGCAGCCATCTGCGTAGGTGTTCATTTGTACTCTCCTGCTGTGTGGGTACTCTGTCTAATTCCCAAGCTTCTAGCTTTATAATAGTTTCACAAAATGCTGTTTGAATTTTTATAAGCCAGTTTTCATTATCATTAGTTGAATGTTCCAAAGCTTTATACTGCCCAATATGGTTCTATTTTGACTCATGTTTGTATGCATTGATAATGTCTCTGTGCTGTAATTTTAGTGTTACAATATCCACTGGAAAAACTTGTTGTATAAGTAAGTTGAAAGTTATAATAAATTATAAGGCTATAATTTATTCTATAATCTTCCTTTTCCCCTCCAAATTAAAAAAAAATTACAGATATATTTCAAAATCATTATATAATTTTCATTTAAAAGTTCGAATGCTTTTCAAAGCAGTTGCAAAATTTGTGGAAGTTAAAGATATCATAATGAGTAATGCATAATCTAATAAATTGAAACATTCTGACACTGGCTTGTCACTATCTAAGACCCCGTGTTGCTGTGAGTTCCTGTAGTTCAGCCTCAGACAAAAGAGAAGGATGTGACGGAATGGTATTCTGTCATTTTTTTCTGTATTACTTTGCCCTCCTCTCTCAAGGGAATTCAGCCATTATTACCCCTTTACTTAGAGCCTGTTAGAGCACTCCACAATAGAAGGTCCCCCTTGTGTTCCTCAAACATGTCGTGTTCCCTTGGAGAGGCATATTTGGAAGAGCAATTAAGCATTGTTGCTTGCAGAAGAAAGCAAGACATCTAATAGTATTCTATACTTACATGAGGCCCTCCTTCTCAGGATCCCAGAATGTTTTAGAACTATTCATTAAATTTATAACCTAACCGAAGCGTGTACTTTCCACATGTATATTATAGTTATGGTGTGGATGATTAAACAGAGTCCTGCAAGGAAAAATCAAAGTTATATGTTACGTGAATTTTCTTTATAAATAACACAAGTAAGTGACAGAAATGGAGAGCCGCTATCATGGTTCTTGATATTTTTCTGTAGTTTAAAATTCAGGCATTTGGAAGAAGGAATCATATTTTGCCTTACTTATTCACTGTTGAGGGAAGAGTTGTTTTAAAATGTATTACTGTTCAGTATAGCCTTTTAAAACTTCTACTTGAAATACATACAAAATCAAGAAAAATCAGAATCAAATCACTCTTTTCCTCCATGGATATAGACTAGATGCAGTCATCTAATAATTTAGTTTTCCTACCCTATAGTAATGGACTGATGAAAAAATAAGTCATCCCTAAACTGGGGTAAAAAAATACCTTCATAACTATACAGAATTTTTTCTTATTTTGAATTTTTTATAATTTAAACTATTGATTAAATATGAATGAATTTTTCTAGTCTAAAGTTTGAAACAAAAACACATGTAGCTTAATATTATTTTTTAAAAAATTACAAAGAATCATACAATAAGTTCCTAAGTACTTGTCAGAAATATTTTGAAATAACATTCTAAATTCTTAGGTGTCTTGTCTTTTGACTATCATATCTCAGGCAAAAATTTCCTAATTTGCAGTGCAAAAAACTTGTACTTTCAGTAAACTCACAATAACTCCCCAGAACTTAAGGCGGTATTGCTAAGAGCATACAAGAATTTGCTTTGTCAGATGGCAAGACTAGATAAGGTTGCAAAAATCTTTTGGAGTTTAAGGCTGTTTTCTTCATGAATGCCACAACTTAGCTGAGGAACTATTTTATCAATCATTATGTACTGTGCATCTGAAAAAAGTAGTGGAATCAGAAGAAATAAAGTTGCCTGTATGAATATGGATAGAAAAAATACTTCTTCATCTCTGCTTACTAACTCATTCTGTGACCATCACATAAATTCCCTCAAACAAGAATTCCTAAATGCTTTAATTCTGCACATCAATTACTGCTAGAGAATGGTGCCTATTTTTTTTCACATTTTCAGAACATTAAAGTTGCTTTGCTTAAAATCTGTGGTAGAAATCCCAATCCAATTAGGTCAAAGACAGTTCTGTCACTACAACCAGAATTTAACTTTATGTTTTTTATTTAAATAACTGAACATCAGGGAATCCTCAACTTTGCCTCTGGCAGTGGGCACTATGTAGTTTATTCTGAGGTAAGGTGTTTTGTTAAGACTGACTCTGCAATGGCGTGTTTTTCATCAAGTGCAAAGGGCTGTAAGTATTTCTGTAAGTCAGTGTAAGATTTTTTTTTTCTTTAGTTCTGGATTCAGTACATGCTCACTAATATAAAAAAACCCTGCATGAGCCTGAGCCTAATTAATTCAACGATCTGCAAACTCCATGAATCTTATCATGGCAACAGCAACAGACGATGCTTCTTAAATTTACATCCTCTAGAGTGCACTTAATAGATCAGAACAGTCACAGGGAAGAATACTCAGTTAAGGAATTTGTTTCTACTAGTAATTGAGTATGTTCCTTCCCATTTGCAGACAGCCGTGGTCACAAGAATAATATTTTCTTACTGAGCTCTAGATTTGTCCTGAAATATGTACAAGATGATCATACAAATAAGAAGAGACCTCAAGGAGGAGGAACTGTAGCTTTACTGCTGTTATGAGAGGGGTTTTGCACAAGACAATTTATGTAAATAGCTCCAGGAAGAATGATGGGCATTTTGAAAATGCATGTGGAGCTATGTGTTACAGAAATCCAAGTGCCTTGAGATACAGTGAAAAACCCAGGGGTCTTTGTGAGCTATTTTATGATTCAACTGTATTTTTATTTCAGTCCTTCTAATTAATTCTTAAGGTTTAGTTCATAATAAGAAAGCAAGATATGCTTTTTATTTATTTTTTCACTGTTATCTGAAGAAGACTAGGACTGCATCCAAATTTTTAAAGTACCAATGAACCAAATATACTTTTTTATCTTAGAATCAACTCACAAAAAGTGCAGATGGCACCACCAATAAATGACTGTCATGGACCAAGATCTTTTCTATGCAAATGACTAATGCATCACTACAATTCTGTCAGAGCAACAGAAAGAGGCTGCCAAAAAAAAATCATATCATAATCAGTGAGTGTTCCTGATTGTTCACTGTTTGTAGCACATATGGATCCTCTGAAATACAGAACACCTACCTAAAAGAAATACTCAAATCATTATGCATCATGAACTTTTGCATGTGTTTAGAATGTTTTAAGGAAACTATTTGGTCTACAATAAACAGACATATTTCCCCAGTGTCAATACAGCAATAGCTGTGTTAGAAAAAACAACAAAAAAACACACACACACACAAAAACCACACCAAAAAACAAACACACAACACATTACAATCTATGCTTTAATTTACAAAGCAATAACCACGACACAGTTGGAAACTGAGCTGTCTCAAGCTTTTCCCATTGAATCCTTGAAATGTATCTATACTATGAAAAGTCGATACATAATAAACATATAGGGAAGAGGAAGACAGAAGGGTTTAATAATTCTTTGAATAAAACTTTTTATTGTATTGATTGTAGAACATAGCTGACTTCTAACAATCTGGTGTCCAGCGTGAGAGATGGCCAGACACCAGTGTCTTTACAATAAACAAAAATATATTATTTTGCATAAAACAAAAGTTTAATAGAAACTTATAAGGTATCAAAAAACTGCATGTAGAGCAAACCAACTCAAAGGGAAATAAAGTCACAGAATCTCTGAAAGGTGACAAGAATGAAATAAGAGAAAATCTAGTTCTGTTGAAAACCACTGACAAATTTGGAAAAGGTTCAATGCAAAGATTGGATAAAATTAGATTATTTCTTGAACACTCCTTTAAAATGGAAATACATGCTTAAATCAATTTTTTTCTCTGAGTCCCTGTAGCACTGTGAGAAGAGCTTGACACTGTTCCTTTCAAACTGGCACAGTTGCAAAATAGGTGGATTTGAATGGGGAATGAGCTAAGAGACTCTCTCTTAACATTAAAACTCCATTGCAAAGATTGTACTCCAGAAAACAATTTTCCACATAAAAAGAGCTGCTTGTTCTTTACAGAAGCAACAAGGTTACAGATCTTAAGAGAGAAGCATCTACAGCTGGAAGAATTCACATACCTCGAGTTCAAATAAGTTTACTGTACATTAGGTGTCCTCTTGTAACAAAGAGCTTTGCCCTCTTGTGTTATAATTTGAGTCATCTGAAGATATCTGTCATTAAGGACATTTTAGTCAGCCAGACCTCTGAAACTGAAAAGATTTTAAAGCTAGGTTAGACTTCTACCATCATTTTGTCTCAGCTTATAGGACACTCTTAAAAAAGTTATCCCAACTTTCTTCAAAGATCTGAAATTATAAAGAGGTTCTTTGTTCCAGTCATGTTGCCATGTTCAGTGTATAGTTTATATTTTGTCCAAATATGTCTAGTTTTTCATTTTTCATATACTGATTTGTGCTGGATTTTGTTTTGTTAGAGTAAAATATCTATGTTTTTTTTCACTTTACGTATTTCTACACTTAAAAAATCCCATTTTAATCTGTTTTTAAATGAACAAACCAGATAGCAACTCACGTCCTGATGGAGGATACTTCTGTAGCTCAGCCTGTTTCTGCTGCTTGAATTTTTGCCCTCAATAAATGTATAAAATATGAATACCTGCAAATAGTGTTCTACTCATGCCTTTACTATTGGCATGTAATGAAATTGTCTTCGTATTCATCTCACCTGATCTTACTCAGTATAAGGGTATGTATCTATTCTGAGCTGGTCAGGGTTCCCTTGACAGTTAAAGGAGAAGGAAAAACAATCTTACAATGTTATTCATACTATTTTAAGAAGGATGATTCACCCTCTGGAATATTTGTATGTCTTTTAACTATACAGGAGCCCAGACTGCTGGTTAGAGCTCTACCTTTCAGGCAGCTGCAGTAGGTGAAAAGATTCCCAAGTATATGGTGAGTTATTTCCATTTCTTCACATGGGACTTGAACTGACAAATAAATCCTATAGATATAAGAGACAGGGAAAGCCCATTTTTGAGACTTCAGTTTTAACCACTTTGCAGGTTTGGGACCTAAGTAATTGTGCATACTCCAAGCAATTTGTATTTAGGAAGCTGGGGCACTTTACTCAAGAACACGTGTTTTTGAGTTTTGTGAGCCTATTTCTTCCAGGAGATACGCAAAATAATTGTTCAAAGCCCCCACAATATAGATTTATCTATTATTTTTTTCATCGTTTAGTCTGTCAGGAAAACAGTCATATTTCTATTGTTTCTTCCAATTCTTGTAAAGCTGTATTCTTTCACTTAGTATATGATCTGTTTTGAATTAGGGCCATGTCTCTGCTCTGTTTCTGTGGCACCTGAAGTTTGTGGTCTGTAGACAAGATTATAATGCATATAATTCCTGTCTATATTCTTTGCCTTTTCTGACTTTGACATTCACTCTTTTTACAACATCTAATGCAAAGTAACTCTGATTGTTTTATGATCAAAGTGATCTGCTTACCCAAATTTTTAGTAATGTTCCTCTTTATATGCAAGTGTGTGGGTGTGTGTTTCTTTCTATGACTATAATTGTTCGGGTGCATTAATATCAGCTGCTTAGAGTATATGTGCAAAACAACAATCAAAGTTCTGCTCTGGCCATGCCTTGCACTCAAATAGTTGCATTAGCCAATTCCTCTTTCACCATATTTCATTGTTAGACCTGCACCTGTGCATTGCTATTTTTTACTTATCAATCAGAAAACTTCCTTGTAGAATAGATTTTGGTCTTTATGGAAATGAGAAAAGCAAATTTTGCTTTGAGTCCTGGCAAACAGGTTTAATTGTCAAAGTTCTCAAGTAAGCAAGGGTGAGATCAGAGTGGATCTGTAAGCATTCAGGGCATTGTGATAGACAAAAAAAAAGTAAACCCAAAATATTTCTAGCATAACCAGTGCTGAATACTTTAATTTCTTAAAAATTAATCTGGAAAGATTCCCAGATCATACATCTGTCATGCTAATTTACAGAGGCTGAAGTCTGAGAGAGAAGCACTGAAAATTATTGTTTCTCTTCAGCAGTACCACCTCCCACCCTACTCCCCTCCTCCCCTTTCCCCCCCACAAGTTTCCTGGTTACCTCTCAAGTTTAAGCATGAATACCTGTATTCCAGATAGAATTTACTGTATGCTGGTAGGTGCTATCATCTATCCACCTGTCCAGCATTTTTCTTATGCATTGTCTAACATCTCATGGGCTAATATTTGTAGTTATAATCTGTGGTAAAGAAGGAGCAGGAGGCAACATATTTGATCCACACTACAACCTTGGTAATTCCTTTTAATGTATCTGCTATAGTTTGGGGTTTCTTTTCTTTCATTTAAAATGCAGTTGTGGTACTGTAAATGACATGTCATCCTTGAAATCACCATGATTCAGCTCTGATCTCATTTACACAGGTTCTATGCAAAATATGAGCTGTTCTTGATTGCCCCCAGTTTCTGTAGCCAGAATCATGTACTTTTTGATATATAAAGATCCTTCTTGTCCACAGAAGCTACTGGAAAATTTTTTTCTTTTCATCAATATTCAATCTGGTTTGTGACAATTTAGTATGAAAAGACTTATTAATTTTTCAGTTTGCAGATATTTTTGTTTTTAAACACAAATCTATATTTAGAAAATAGGTGGTAGTTTTTGAGGAAGATGTAATAAATGTCAGATGCTACAAAAATATTCTACTTCTACTACAAACTATACTAAAGTTCCCTCTTAACACCAAATTAATTGCATTGCATTGACGGACATGTAAATCGGATTTTTATGTCATAGTGTTGTCAGTCTAGTTCATCAGTTACAAAAATAACTAAAATGAGGATGTGTGAGAAGTTTAGAGGTTCAATAGTCAATTTAATCTTCTGATTTTAATCATTCATAATCCAGTTCTTAAGAAGGCTTAAACTTCTAAGACCAATTATTCTTTTTTTTGTCTTATTACAATTTCTTATAATATTATGATAACACAAGTTGCAAAACTAATGTGAACCAAAGAGCTTTCCTACTAAAACAGTGAGTTGTGTTAGATTTAGAGCTTCAGCTTTGACCATCTTACTAAGCTTTGTAGTATTATTTGGATAATGCTAGAACAGAAGGATATTTTTTTTCAATTTAATTAAGTTGCTTAGAAAACTACACTCTCTGTTTTTATCAGGCATCTTTGGACAAATCTGAAGACAAATCCAGTTCTGATGTCTCCGGCTCAAGGGCTGCAGCTTTAAAGGGGACAAGTTGGCCTCTGTAGAATGATTTGATAAAACCAAATTATTTTCAAGTGTCTATGCTTCCTATACAAGCAATATGTATATATCTATAAATACATATATAAACCCCACACACTGACTGCTGCCAACAGTCACTATGAATGAAATGCAGTGAGAACAAGCAAAGAAAGCTTGGTTACTGTCTTATGCTTAACCATTTTGTTACACCACCCCTTTTTTTTTATTTTCACAGATGTACCATTTCCCTTTCATTTCCCTTTAGTCATGCACATTAAAGGGATATAAGAATATAGACATTTAATTCCATAGCTGTATTCTGAAATTCCAGTTAAATCTCATGTAGTAAAGGAATTTATATTTCAGACATGCTGCAAATCTAGCCGTGAACTTCCTTTGTACCTGCAGCTCTGTTTTATAAATTGCAGCCTACACCACATTTAATATCAATGAGTTTGTTGCTTATGCACCTGCTTGGAGAGACTTGAACCTGATACATGCCAGATTGGATTCACATAAATCTTACTGTTGCTACCCTTTAACCAAGTGGTTGCAGACCTGACCACAGAAATGGAGCACCTGAGCATAGTTTCCCCCAGTTTTTGGTCAATGCTTCTGTTTTGAAAAACTGACATCTTAGTAAATGCAATTAAATGAGAGTTGACATCAGTGAGAGAATTTTCATTTGTATCAAAATATTCTGAGTAGTCACTGGATACAGAGCCATTTTAGATGGCATTTCAGTCTGGTCAACATTTTAACTTGCCTTTTATTTACTAAGAATTTCTGCCTGTAAAATAAAAGCATGCCGGAGGTTTTAGGATGTACTTTAGCAGTTCTAAATGTTGGGAAAATCCTAGAATTATTGATTTGCTGGCATTATAAAACATACAATCAAATAGAACCATTACAATTTTAATGGTGCTTTGTGAGTACTTTAATGAAACATATGGCCACAGAAAAAACATACATGAATAAAAATACAAAAGACCAATGTTTTCATTACCAATAGAATGAATGAATGTATGTTTGCAACGTTCTGCTTTGTATGTAACTTTACTTGGCAACAGAAGTAATATTTATAGTAAAGTCTATCACCGCTTATTAATGTTATACATTAGAGTATTTTGCTGCTTCAAAAAACGTTAAAATATGCTGAAACTTTCTAAAATAAAACAAGAAAAATTATACAAGAATTTATTAATTCTGTTTCACTGTTTAAAGGTTAAAGGATGATAAGCCATTGAATGAAGCAATGTAAATATATTGATTTCATCTATCGTAATTGTTGTAAGCCTTTATAAAGCCTTTAATGAAGCCTCGCGGGAACAATTTCCCACTTTGTTTATGTAAAAATTGCTAAAAATAATTTCCAACCCATGTTTTCTACATAATTTATATAAAAGCAGAGGACCAAGCAATTAATTTGTGATGTACATATTTTTGCATTCCTGATTATGAAATATCCTTCTTACTAGGAAATTTCTGTTTGATGGTTTTAAAAAGTGTTTAGAGATCCAATGTGGCTTGCTTTTAAATGTATAGTAACAGAATATTTTTTTCCAAATATTATCTATTGCATTTCAAACATTGAACCGACAGTTTCATTTTCCTTGAAGTGGACGCACTAAACAAGTAACTGTATAGACTAAAAATTTATTAAAATGAGAAGTTTTTAAACAGCTGAATATATTTTCTCATAATCAACCATGGAATTTAAATGTAGAAAAGTTCTACACAAGCAGTGAATTTCATAGGAAAAATGTTAAGGTTTAGTTCTGAGAAGTCTTCTGTATAAAAGTTGAAGCAAATCTATTTCAGGAAGTTTTTCTTATTTTTTCATTAAAGAATTAACAGTTTCTCTGACATTAGCTACACACAAAGTATCTAATGGGTATTTCTATTGGTCAACAACTGCCAAGTTGAGATATGCAAAATAAACAAGGTTACAGAGGAGGCCAAATCATTTAGTCCATCACTTTCTGATTTGCATTCTATATGGAATCCACTAATGCTTGGCAGGGTATATCCAACCTTGCAAATCAGCAGGATTTTCTTTTTCTTTGACAAGCTTTCCAATGCTCTATTTGCCCCAAGGCCATTCAGGTCATCTGTGAAGATAAAAGTTTAGTTGTTGATGAAAGGGATGCAGTTTCCTGCTGCTGGAGTAGAGGTGGCAAAAGCCAAAGAATGGTTAAGCCACTTTAGAGGAGTTCCTGGTACGTGAGAGATGCTGTGCAAAGATCTTAAAGATGCCATCATTTTGTCCTGCCCTGGAGAATAGGAACCTATAACCATTATTGAAAAGCTTCGTATTATTTCTCCATGTTTTGCATATTAAATTGGCCAATTTTTCTTTCCTACTTGTAAAGCCATCATTATAAATTCTGTTTTGATATCAAGTGTGGTAGCAGCATGCACACCAATAGAAAAGCTATCAAGATCCTAACCCTAAGATAAGACATTCAGAGTTTACAAGGACACCTGTATTAGGAACCCTATGAAGATGCAATTCTTCTTTGAGAACTAGGGCCTTAGTAAACAATTTTCCTGATGAATTGCAAGTTGTAATACAAATCAACTTTTTTTTTTTTCCTGTGGCTACTTGTTGCCTTTCAGCACTGACAGCTGAGAAAAACAGTAGAAACATGTATTACAAAATAAGCAGAGTTGACTAACAACATAAGAACCTTTTAATTTTCCTTTAATTTACTCTATTTAATACCTTAATTAGTCTCCTATAATGACTCTTGTACCACTGCACCAAATAATCACACAAATATTTCTTAAATTTAGTAGATAATTGAAGACTTAAAAGAACTCATATAAGGCTTTATAAATCTCTTTCTCCTTAATAAAAATATTTCTAAAGATCTCAGAGAAATAAAAATACACTTGAACTAATAACTAAAACTAAATATTAATCTTCAAAGTGATTTTTCCTAAGCTAAAACCGTCTTGCATCTATTGGATGGTAAGTTTTATTTTTTATTGATTCTTTTTAATTTATAATGTTACCAGAGTATGATATTGTAAGTGGATTTGGTATTTCTTATTGCTAGATGTGAAGATGCAGAAGTTAATTGTGTAAATTAAAAATAACCTTACATATATTTTTTCAAGTTCTAAATATTTACATTATTGCTCACAGAAATTTTACTCTGGATTAAAGTGAAGTTAATTTTGTACAGAAATTTAGAAATTGCTAAATGCAAAAATTAGGAATTTAAAATTTATTGCTTTAACAAAAATATTGGCTGTGTTGGATAAAAAAAGAAAAGTATTCTGGAAAGCATAATTTCTGTGTAAACAAACAGCATTCTAGTAAAAGCAAAGTAAGCAAAGTAGTAACCATTGTGTTCCCTGGCAGTTTGCTATTGGGGGTAATTATTTCTTGCCTTGAGAACTTTCTGAACTGGTTTATTTAACAAAATAATTGTTTGTGGTTAATGAAATTAATTCTTAGTGTTTTAAAAAACATTTAAAAATACATCGATCTCAGCCTTTCATAAATAATTTCTTTACCTCTCAGTTTCTCACCTTGAATGACTTAGAGATTGGAGATTGTAGTCATAGAAGCAGCTGACTTTTTACTTTAATAAACTATGGATTCAGGTATCTAGACAGTTTTTTGCCATCCTATGGTTTATCTTTTTTTTAAATGTTGGCAGCTAATTTATACCTAATTTAATAATCTTATTTAAATCTAAATTATTTTCTCATCTGTAATCCTGGGCTACAGATTTTGTGGCTATGCAAAAGCAAAGTGTAGAACAGTGTTGTAAAAGTTGTTTCTGACACATCTGGTTCCACAAAGAGAATCAGCATGCTAATCTAGACAGGTTATCAGTTGTCTTTATATTGTTTGAATGTTGTATAGGAATTAATTTATTTTCAAAATTTTTGCCCATGTACTGAGCTGCATCTTTCTCTGAGATACTGAATAGTCTCTTGATGTTTTTTAAACCATAATGACATTTAAGAGACCTGAGACATTGCAACTATTAATGGATTAAAATAAATCTTTTGTTTTGGTCAAAATGTTAAGCATAGACAATATGTGACAGAATGAATTGTCCCATCTTTTGTTCTTAGCCCTTTTTGCCAAGTGGTGAAAGCATGTGCATTTACAGCTCAGCTCTTACGGAGTCCATACCAATTGTGTATTTGATAGGCTCTGATGATTCTCCAATACCATTTATGTAGGGGTTGGGGATGGAAAGTAATGATAAATGTTAAAGTTTATAGGTTTAAATGCAATGCTTTGCTTTGCAAGTGTCTAGTGAATACTATTCAACATTTGGCTTCAGTTGATTTTATTTTGATCCATCTGGAGAACACCTAAATACTCTTGCTTTCATTCAAAAATTAGCAACAGTTGAATATCCTCAATCCCTATGAACCAGTGTTTAATGTGAAAAATTGTCATCATCAAACAAGACCAACTAATGCTTAGAAACTTCATTTCCAAACAAGTGTTCCTAGCTAGCCTAACAGTATCTTTCTGAATATTTTTGAGGATGAAATCTGTTTTCCATGAAGCAGAACCTTATGAGTTTAGTGGTTTAATGTTACTTGTTTGATTGATTGCAGTTGTCCATGTTGTCTTCTGATTTCTGTTGCTATTTACACATATATATTTATGTGTTATTTAATCTCTGGTATCTCTGCACAGGAGCTGAAGTTAATATTTAGGCAGATACATGAGACTCTGAGTTTTTCAGGTAAACTTTAGGCCTGAGATGTACGTCTAGACTCACCCCACCTAGATGGTGTTACCTAATGCAGGAAAGTTAAAGCCCAAACTAATGGTAAAGGAGGAGAGTAGTGCCTCCAAGTCTGTCCAGCTCACTGAAAACTGCATTACCACACCTGCAAGTGGTAGTTGCAACCTGAAGCCAGGCAAATTCAGGCTCAACATAAAGCACCCATTTAAAATAATTAGATAACTTCTGGAACAATTTGCTCAGGATAGAAGTGTTTTCTTGCAGTGCAGTGAATTCTGTGGAGCATATTCATAAACATGCTTGGATATTTTTATGAGATAGATTTTTAGGTAGAATACAATGATTCAGAGAATTCAGCTAGTATCTACGTTAAAGCTCATAGAAGAGGACCTGATGGCCCCTTTCTGCTTTATATTTTCCTCTAAAAGAATCATTCTGACTTTATTTATCACTTTACAAAGTTTTTTCACCTGTAAATTTTATTGAGGTGACGTATTACTTAAACATCTCTGATGAAGAGCTTTGGGTTCCTGTTCCAGTCCCCAGGGAAGCCTACTAGAAATACTCCATCTGAGGATTATTTTCCATTGACATCCATTTTTTGAATATGTCAGTTGGCTGGTTCGTTAATGTCTAACCAAAACCAGAGTCTCTTACATTTGTACAATTACTGCTAACAATGAAACTTGAAATCTCATCAAAAAATGAAATTACTTTTATCTGAAATGACATATTTTCCATAGACTCAAGCTGACTGGAATTATTATACCTTAATTCTTTGACAACTGAATTTGCTATCAGCTTTCTCACAAGCTTTCTTTTGTGAAAATGTTAGTGGTCTATGATAGTCTGGGTCACTTCATTTCTCTTTCCTTCCATGCTGTGTAATATACCTGCACTCCCTGAATTTCCATTCTGTCAAGGGCAAGCTTTAGTAAGAGCCTATGTGCTCAGATGGTGGAAGTAATTTGTATATGTTGATAAACAAATGCTATCCCTTGAAGTTTTTTCTTGTATGAATTTTTGTATTACATGTCTGTACACCACCCGTGGAATACTCCATTATTGCTTTATGAAAAAAACCAGCAAGCTAGTTTCTTCCCCCAAATTGGATATATTGGTTTAGATATTTTCTGTGGTTTTACTGTTTTAATTGGCAGCACCTTGTAATATGTTTGCACCATTGCTATAATTAATTTTGTTACTAGTATTCATTTAATCCTCATATTGAAGGGAGACATATTAGGTATAGAATCTTCTCTTGCGCCTTTCACCTTTTGACTTCTTTTGAATATACAATTTACATTAATTGCATTTATTTCCATTTATTTTCCATTTCCTTTTTTATTGATATTTCATAAATCAACATTGATTTTTCAGCAAGCAGAATAAATATTATCCAAAGCTATTTTGATTTTTGATTATGGAACTGCACTTTTTTGTGATCAAGAATTGCTTCCTAGACTTTTCCAATTTACTTTCATGTATCTTAACTTTTCCTTCAAGTCAACCTCCCTCATAATTTATCCCTAGCTTTGTCGAATAAACTTGAATACTTATATATGTTTTAATTGAGACACTGGATGATGCCTAATATAAAGTGACATCTTTGGAGATCTTTTTCTAAGCCATCTGCACATTTTTGATTATAACTCTCCAGTCATGTAGAGTCCATCAGCTCTTGGTAAATCCAATTTAACCAAATCCACTTTAGTGTCACCCAGATTCGGAACATAACAATGCTTTATGAACATCTTTGATTAGAAAATAACTTATAATGGTCTGCCAGAAAAAAGTTACAATCCTATATAAAAGGGATTAGTCCTTTTATGCGTATTTTGGTGTGAGATGATCCATGAACTATAGAATAGGCAAATCTTTAGCAGACATCTGCAGCCTGTTTTTGAAAGTCATTACAGAAATATTGTAACTCCTTTCCATGCAGTTACAATAAAAAGGTGTGATGGCTGTGGATTTTGCATGTAAACTTCACAGTATTCTCTGACTAAAATGTTTGAATAGTCAATAATTCTGACAGTAATCAGCAGAATAAAGCAATAATAAATAAATAATAAAGAATAAACCCCTTTAGTTTAAAATTAGTAGCAAGAAGTACCTAAATTACTAGTGATACTCTTAATCTCTGCCTTTTCTTATGGGAAGTGTGGATATGTAGATGATTTTCATTGAAAATAGAGACAATTTAATGGGTTTAAATTTGAAAATTTTCTTCTGCCATGATAGGCTGGAAATTGCTGTAGTAAGGTGTAATTCCAAAGTTTAGATTTGGATTTCTAGGGTTTGAACCTGATATGGTAGAGTATTTTGCTTTTGGTGTTACAAAAGACTGCTGTTAGTATTTGTGTTTCCCTCTTTTTTTGTTCATTAAGCTGAGTACACCTCTAACATGTCTTAGTATGCGCATAATTCCTTTGAAATGAATTAGATTATATTACTCTATCTGTGACAACTGTGGGGCTGATTTTTCATCACTTTAAGTAATTCACTATTTAAGGAGAAAGTGTGTACAAAATGCAACAAATAAGAATGGTAAGCGTTTTGTATACTCTATGTACGGATATAATGACTCCACAAGCAGCAAGGCAGGAAATAACAGACCTGTTTATGTTTACTGGACTTTTTACCTTTAAAAACCTGAAACCGGGCTAGCTTCCCAACTGATCACGATTTTTGGCACAGTCATAGAGTCATAAAATGTTCAGGGGTTAGAATGAAATGTAGAGATCACCTAGTTCCAACCCCCCTGCCATGGCCAGGAAAACACGAGAAGAAGTTGCCTAAAACGTAAAGCAGTGCTTAAGACAAATAAGCAAATAAAGCACATGGTATCACCAGAGCTCCTGTTCTCTTTTAAGGAAAACAACACTGTGTTTATGGAGAGCTTCTTATCCTTATCAGACCTATTTGTGTCTGAAATGTGTCTTTAATGGAAGACATTAGGATATGAAGGGTTCAAATGTCTCATTCATTGCTGTTACATCCCAGAAAGAGTGGGTTTGCAGCTCATGTCCCTGAGAAGCATTGAAGGCAGTGAGATAATTTTGGAGAAGGACATTGTCTGATGGAAATTATTTGTTTAAAGACAACTAATCTGAAAGATTTTTATGTACATCTACAGGTTTAATTTACTGCAGTGCAATGTAAAGAAAACAAATAATGATCCCTGAGTTTTTCTTCTGCATTTAAATGTTAGCTGAATCAAGAGAACTCGAGTCATGCGATTTGTTTTGGCAACACGGTGGCAAGACAACCCAAACCGTCCAAGCAAAACATGTAGAAACTGGATAGCCTTACTGATGAGTTTGGTATTGGTATTTAATTTCAAATTGCTGATAAGGAAATCATTCCATCACTTCAGTAAGTAGAAATTTAAAAATCAAGTGTTAATGCAAATGGGAAGAAAATATTAGTTCTATTTTTAAGTCCAGTTATGTGTGATCTCAGAGCTTAATTATCTTCTCACCAGCAACAAGTAACTGTTGCCATTGACCACATACTGTTTCATGCAATTCCTTCTTGACAAGAAGGACAAAACAAGAATAATTTTTATTTCAGGATAGCAAAGGCTCAGACACAGTATGATCTAGTTGGTAACTCCATTGCTATTTCTCTTAAATTCCATTGTTAAGAGTATACTGTATGAAGAAAAAAATAGTTTACAGCAATATTTACTTCATTTTCATATGTTTTATCATAACCAAATATAACTGCAGTAATGTATTTACTGTTTATACGGCATATTAGGTGCAAACTACATACAGTGTATGAAATAAAGTGCATTAAACAGAATATTAAATTAGAAAGAATGTTAAATTGTATCTACATCATGATAAGAAAGGTCTTATCTTTATCAAACCTTACGTATTATTTGAAAAAAATGTAGCAATCTGAAATGTAGAAACAACATATTGGATTAGATTAAAATAACTGTATACCACTATAAGATGGAAAAATAAGAAAAATTATTTTTCATTTCATATTCAAATTTTAACCTTGAAAATTGATAAGAAAAAAAAAATTTATCCTTATTACTAATGAATTAAGTTATCTGATTCTATTTGGTTTTTTCCACATTAGATCATTTGGGTTTCTTTTATCATTTCTCACCTAAACACTGTAAACTTAGAAAGTGCTAAATTAATATTCTTTATGTAGTGTTACACATGTCATAAGACAATATTATTTTACCATGTCAAAGATGTTTGCACCATTTGGAGCACATCTATCACCAAAACTCAATTAAATGTTGCCTTTCTATCTTCAGCTAAAACAAACTGTTTACTTATATTTGCTCAGTGTTTACTTCACAAGAGGTAGAAGACCCAAATACAACAGAAAAATAGATGTCTTGGGATATAGCACAGGTCAAAAAATTTAACCCAAGGAAGAAGGTCTAATCTTTTGGTTGCAAGAGAAGACTTTTTTCCTTTGCCAAGTAAAAGGCAGCATTACAATGTTATTCATACCTCACGTGGTGTCCTAACAATTCCTCTATTCAAGCTGAAAGGGCTATATTCCCTTTGTTGCAAAGTATTAAATTTGTCCCTCGAGATTAGTGTGTAGGCAGTTTTAAAGGATGAAACAGGATTAGATAAGGTTTCTTACCAAGAAAGAGTTCTGAAACTGTGCTGCAAAAACCTCTTGTGTTACATGTGCTGAAAAAATCCTTTGTTTTTACACCTTGAGTCACAAGTCGAATTTTTAAAATTATTAGTTGACAAAATGTTTCTTTATGGGTTTTATGAAAGGCAACTAAAGTATACACGTGGGGAAAATGACACTTGCTTTAATTGTATCTGATTTTTTTTGTATGAAATTTCCCTGCCATTTGTAATTTGAAATATATTCCAGAAACTTGATATAAAAATATGTAGTAATTCTACTTATTTTCTAAAATATGCAGTACATTTCTGCATTTCTTGCTGTGATATAGAGAAAAAAATATACTTTTATAACTTATGATCCAAGCCAAACAATTTTAGTCTAAAAAGCTTCAAAACCCAAATGTCAAGGAGGGTGCTAAAAAAGTCAGTAGTTCAGCTGTGCTCCACTCACTTATATATAATTAATACCATTGTGTACCACATGAAGACTTTCATGAATTTGATTACTGCGTATTCAGTGAGTACCGTTTAAACATTTCTACTTCTCTTTAAAAATCTACTATAGAGGAATGAAACGATTCCGAATTAGTTTCAAGGGGATTATTAACATATGTATATTCAATAGTAGGACACGTTAAAAGGGCTATATAGTGCTTTTACCTAATGAGTTGATAAGCAAAGGCAGTTTCTTTCCTTTATCACTGAAATTTCCACAAAACTCATGGATTTTGACCCCATCCTTCCTCAAATCCCTGTTCTTGATTGTCTTTTCTTCCAGGAAGAATAGACAAATTCCTTTGGTAGCCATCAATGTTCTTCATCTTGTCCTCAAAAAAAGCTGCTGAAGAATGATAAAATCCCACCCAAGAGGGAAATGCACCTCATTACACATGTAGTAACTTAGCTGGCTTATGACTGTACTTATATGACTATAGAATCCTCATCCTCCCTGTTTTTCCCACTGTACAGTTCTTTACCATTCCTACAGTCTACTATGTTCATCCTGAATATGATGTTTGAATTGAGAAAGGCTATAGAAAGAGTCTTAAGGCTATTCTCAGTGTCATTGAAGAGTTCACTGTTGGCAAGATGCACAGCAATTCCTATTTCTTCTGTATCAAAATATCACTTATCTTCAGCCATGAACTGGACTACGTGATTTCTGATTCTGAATGCTTGGCATGCCCATATCATTTTTTACATCTTTATGGGTGTAATTCCTCAAAAAAATTGTTGATACATTTTGGAAGTAAAGAGAGAGTCTGACATTGTGATATGGCTATTTAATCTGTTCCTTTTCCCCTTTAAAATTATAATTAAAAAAATAGCTTCCGCAGATTGACAAAAATAGAACAACAACATCACCTGCAATTAAAAGATTTTTCTGCACCTACACAAGAGAAGATGGGTTATTGCAGCCAACTAAGTCTGCTGTTAAAATACATTCTTCACAATATGTACCAAATAAAAGTTAAACCATAAATATTAATGAATATTGGATAGGAAAAGAAAAGATGTTCTGTTGCTTAGTGTTCCATGCATTCAACAAAATCAGCATACTTTAAAAGAAATTAGATTACTTGCCCATTTTTCATCTAAGTTAGACACAGCAAGATGTGATTCTTCCCACATAAGGCTACTGGATCATAAAAATGTACATCATTAATAAAGTTAAGTGGCACTAGGATTGTAATTTTCAAGGCACAGATAGAAAAGATATACTGTTATAATTCATGGACCATTATAATAGATATATTACCTTAATGTAAGGCTCTGAAATTACTATCTTCATTTTCTGCAGCTGGAAGAAAGTTCACTTTCAGGAAAAAAAGTTACCTAAGAATGGTTACAAGTATATAATCAGGAACTTTTCTCTGCCTATCAGTGAGCAGAACATCATTAAAAGGCAATGTCCAATATATTCAAAAGTATTTTATGGCCATATGCCACGTGTAAGGGAATGGCATCTTATTAAACTGGTATATATTTCAACATTATGTTCTCTATGCATTTCAACTGACCACTGCAGGCAGATACAAGAAGACTTCTATGTGCTCTCTCATCTATTCGGCAGAAATTAGTGAGTGAAGTGGCAGCTGTATTAAAGACTCAGGCCCAAAGACCTGCATCTTTTGTAGTTCGATGACCACTAAAGGTGCCTCTGGCACTGGCAGTGTTTGGATTTCAAGGTGAATCAGTTTCTCAGATTAGTTCACTCTCTATCCTCTGGGAGTTTAATTATAGCCATGGCAGTATTTTTTGATGCCTCATCTCAGTTCTCCAAAAAAAGGCAAGAAATTGTATGTGACTGGAAAAAAGTGCCCCAAATACACTCTTCTTCTCATTGCAAATGATCATAGAACAAAACAAAGTTAGTTGATATTCACGCTATAAATGTCTGTGCTACTGTCATAGAGTGCAGTATGTGAACAAAATAATAGAAGATGATCTGTCAACAAGCTGCTCTCTTAAGTTGGTAATTATTTTGAATGACATCGTATCACATCTAAAATAAATTTAAACAGTATCAGCAAAGTACAACTAAAACAATATCACACAGCTAGGATGAGCAGCAATAGCTCTCATTCTAGTCAGTACTTTTTGTAATATTTAGTTATTGTTTGGAAGAAAACCGCTACGCCCAACAGTTTTCACATTAAATATAGGCAAATAGTTTAAATTAAACATATGATATTCCATCATTTTACACAGGAAGTCATATTTATATATTTAGGCATTTAATTTCTTGAATTACGGGACACAATGGAAGTAAAGATATTCCTATATTTTCAAGTTCTCTTTTGATTGGTAAGGGACAGTGGAGGCCCATCTGTTTTGCAGCAAAGAAAGCCCCAAACCATCTGTGTAGAACCACATGCCAGCTAAAACACAGAGATATGCACAGTTTTTTGTTATGAAAAATTTTGCAGTATTTTTTTCCTGTATTAGTGTGAATAAATTAGCAACAACTAAATTAAAGAAATCTTCTGAGAACATACTAACTTCCTAGAGCACACTGGAAATTTTATCCATTTAGAAGTCGTGAAACATTCACTGTCAAAAATTGTTCTTGTGAGTACTTATTATTAAGACAGGTAGATCTTTGTGTGTTTAATAGAAACATTTTTATGAACATCATAACTGAAGTTATTTTACCTATGAGGTGTTCTTCAGAGAAAAACCTACATAATTGCAACCATGCTTATATATTGGCCTAATAACAGCATTTAAAAGCTTGAGCCCATATGTTTCATTTCTAACTTTAAAAAAAAAAACACAAAAGAGGGTAAACTCACCCAACTTACCCATAATGGCTACAGCTTTGGCTAACCAGCATCATCTACCATTTAAATGGATTTTGAAAGAAAACCAGTACGTAGGGAATAGTCCCTGAAGTGAATATCTGGTGAGAATTGTGGGCAAGTCCCTAACTTGCCCTCACACAGGCGCTGTGTTCTCTGTCAAACAGAGGTAGCACTGTGAGCTGTGGTGGCAGTTCATTAATGTTCAATATTTTCTTGACATTAGAGCAATCTTAGCCAAGTGGGCAGCAGTGGTCCTGAGATCTTCTGAAAGTCCATGAAATTAGTGAAAAAAACCAAGAAAAATGCACGAATAAAGAGCCTCATGTCATTTTGGGATAGATTAGTGATCATACACTGGCAAAATTGCAGTCATCTCTCAGCTGTTTTCAGACCCTAGATAAAATACTTTTTAAATATAAAAATAAAATAATGGTTTTGCAAAATGATTGGGCTGTTTTTATACAAATGTTCGCTCACCAGTTTGGAACACATGGGAAATAAAAGATGGTCCCTGGATTTTATCCAGAACATCTTTCAGCTGAAGACAGTTGAGCTATTCTAGTCTAGAACACGCAATTTGATCTGCAGAAAGCCTTCACAAGCATGTTTTGGAGGAAGATGCATGACGTAAAGAGCAGGCATTTTCTAAGTTAAAAAGGCCATCATATCCTTTTGCTTGCATTCTTGATAACAAGCCAGACCTCAAAAGCATCTAGCAAAGCTTCTAGATTTTGTAAAAACATTAAAATTCTCATGTAGATTTAAACCTTCAAAATTAGATTTATGAGAACCAAGGACAAAGCCCAACAGTTAGTGTTTTCCATCTGTCTAGAAAACTTTTTTTTTTTTAATGGTCTGGCAAAGATCAGCTTTTGTCAAAGAAAGTGCTCATTCAGAAACCATCTCAGAATTTATTTTAGAAGATGTATGACAGGAGTAAGACTTTGTCTCTGCACACATGGTTTTCAGACCACTCCTATGAAAGCAAGGCAACATTTCCAGTGATATAAAGTCTAATATTTATAGTTTTCATGGTTACTATATTAAAATTCTAGTTCCTTTTAGCATAAAATCAAATATGATTGTTATGTTTTTATTTCTCCATGATGGAGAAATTGATACTGTCCGAATGATGATGCCTGAATCTTGATTTTGGAACTGCTTGCTGTACTGTAGCAGTTGTTACACACCTAGTTAAATATTCATGATAATGGAGTATATATAATTATATTACATGTTGGAAAGAAATGTTTGCAAGTATAGAAAACTAGGATACAAAAATGATTTTCCAATGAAGAACACTTTGACATGGAATTTGTTCTGATGTGTCTGGTGGTAACTGCTCATATATTAAGTCCAGATGACTTGCTTAGATACTTCGGTGGAGAATTTAATCATTTAACAAAATTTAAAAAATCCATCTTCTTCTAGGCCCTACTGTAGTTTGTTTCTAACTGCAGTTTGATGATTGCCAAAACTGTGGCTACACGTGCAATTGGGTAAGCAGTACTCGGCAGAAGCATGCAGTTCATGTTTGATAGCTGGTATTCATTCCCATGTTTTATCAAAGACTCCAGATTTAAGAAGATGATGCACCAATTGCCAAATGGTCCATTGAAGATCATTTAACTTTTATGCAACATTAGCAAATTATTTCTATGTTCACTGGCACAGTGTTGGGATTTGTTCTGCAGTGGTATGCAGATTTGTATTTCAATAAAAAATGCACTTCTGTAAGTTCAAATACTTTACTAGATGTTTTACTGAATTTTTTCTGTTCCATTAATTTAGAAGTCATAAGACCAATTGTAATTTTATTTTGCTTCAAAGTAAAGGTTGATTCAGATTGATAAAGGAAACAAACTTATTTTGCACGATGACAAATCTCAACAAAAAGAAATGAAGATCCTCAAACCTCCGGTCTGTTAGCATAGTTTAAAAATGCTTAAATAACAACAGAAAGATTATGACTGGGATTTTAATACTTTATTTTATTTCTCCACTGACCTGCAAAAACTCATCTCATATTATATTAACTTTACATTGTCCATCAATTTTTAAATGTATTTATGCTGTAATATTGAAAACAGTGTCATATATAAAATTCATTGATTTTAATGATAAATGGCATAGACACTCATTATAGTTTTAGGCCTCAAGTAATCCTTTAGCATCAGTGTAAGGCAAAGGACATGTGAACACAAATAATAGTAGCTATGAACGTACACCCAGGGTAAAAGCAGATCCAGTGGTTCTTTCATCCAACAGCATGAATTTGCTGAGCTGAATCCCTAGACAGACACAAAGTCTATAATTTTTTGCTAACAGTGACTCTTGCTATTCTACTCCAAGTGAATTGTCTGTGGATTAAAAGACCACCAAATGAACCTGAATATTTGCAGTTCTTCATAAGGATATATCAGGAAAATTACTTCTTTCAACTAAGAGATACAGCATTATCATCATGGTTAACACTTTTCATTATGCTATACAAGATAACTTTGTGATCCTATAATTATTTTTACATTCATTATTTTAGAGTGTGTAGAATTTTCCCCCCTCTTGCTAAATAATGAGTGACCTGTTTTGAACTATACAAGAGTTTTGAAAGGAGAAACTATTCACACATGAAGGAGTATAGAAAAGCTGTGATTTTCTGCTTGACTTAAAATCAGTTTATGATTCAGTTATAAGAAGGTTAATCAATCTGAACTAAAATGAAAAAGAATACACATAGAAATGCAAAAAGAGATCATTATTTTTTCAGAATAACATATTTATATGCACACAAACTGATGAGATGTTTCTGTTTGTTCCTATCATGAAAACTCTATAGCTTTATACTTACGATCTTTGGTTACCCATAACTGAGGAACACTGCTTTCAAACGAGACCCTGTTTTGCAATATGGCAGTTCCTAAGACATTCTGACACAAAAACATATGAATTAAATAAAGAATCCACCTAGCTCTTGACAATGTTCCATTAAAAGCAAATTTATAAATATTTTAATGTATTAGCAATTAGCAGGCTTGTTATAAGAAATAATAAACCAAAGCAGACAAAATATTTCTCTTCTTAAAAACAAATTTATTTCAAATTTCAGCTTTATTAGGGTTAGTTCTCCTGTATAAAGGAAATATAATTAGCTTTATTTTTCAAGGAAGAATATAGTGTTACGTCTCCAAAAAAAAAAGTATTTTCTCAGGAGTTCTTTACAAAACACCAGGGTCTAATGAGATATTTACCTGTATTAGGCAAGACTATACCCACATACCCACAGTGTTTGTTCTTGTTAAAGCCTTTCAGTCATTCTAGGCTTAGGGAAATAGTGTCCAAATGTACCATATTTAGCTTCTATCTCAAATTCTCCCGAGCTGTCAATTTAGGTGTTAAAGAGACCATTTGTAAAGCTTGGCTGGGATTTGCCATTATTGACTGGAATGTGTGTTTATCATTACATTCAATGATGAAAGTGGAACATGTAGCATATGAATAAATGTCAGCAGATGTTTCTTTTAAATGGCCTGATTTCAACCTCCTGTTGTTTGTCTTGAATACAAATATTAAAAAAGAGAAAAAGGCAGAATTTTTTATGACATAAGTGCAAGGGTAGTTATATTAAAAAACAACAAAAATAATGATGAAAGTCAGAGAAGAACGAGGAAAGTATAATTAATAAGAATTATGTTGATGCTTTCATGCTACTATCTGGTTTGATATTATAAAAGACACAAGAACAGCAGTTCAGTGCGGGATATATCACTCCACAGTCACTCCATAAGAAGTAAGGAAAACTTGGAGTCTATTCTCAGAAGCATATTACATAAGGTTCAATAATTTTAAAAAAAATTATAGCATTGTTATAAAACTCCTTAAAATCAGAGCACCAAGAAAAGGGGATCTTACAGAAAAGAGGTCTCTACATGCATTATTCTTGTTTGCAAAAGAAAATATTCCCTTTAAAATAGTAATAATTTCTAAGTGCTTGAAAGACTCCTGCCGGTTCCAGTGGGTAACACCACTGCATGTGTAAACTTGAATGTGTAAATATTTCTGCAGTGTGTGGAAATGCAAATAAAGGATTTATGTAGATCTCTCCTTTTTATCACTTTTTATTTCTTACAGAATAATAAAGATATATATATATATATATATAAAATATATAGTAATATATAATAGTTTAAAGCCAACATGCAACTGTCTGCTGCCAGGACCGTATTCTGCTGCTCTGCTTCATGTGGTGGGGTCCCATTTTGTTCCATGGGACTACCCTGAGAATAAAATAATGCTCAGTTTGAGCAGTGAAGGCAGAATCTGGCAGGAATTAGTATGCAGTACTGTAAACTCAGCAGTATTCCAACTAAATCAATAAAGTGAACAGAGACAAAATTAAATCAGCCTTGTGTTTACTGGAATGTGTTGCATTTTGTATCAACTAAATGACAATATGGTATCAAGGTGTTGAATATCTGAGGCCCTTTGTCTTTACCAAGAGATGCAGGTGTTCAAAACCATTGTACAAAAACAGGACAGCCTTACAATGATTATATTCCATATTCAGACATTATCATAAATCTACTGGGAATTTAGGATATAAACCAACCTTTTTTTTGATACTGTCTCAAAGTGTCCCTATTAAAGAAATAATTTCCTATCTTGAAGTCTAAAATAATAAATATGTAATATATCTAATGACTGTCATGGATGAGTATTTAGTAATTAAATACTGAGAACTATCTCCAGCTCCTGTCTAGGATTATACTGTGTATTTACTAAGAGTTTCATGAAAACCACATGTGAACTTTGAATTTAGAAAGGCTGGAGTATCCCTTTTACTTTGTTCTCTGCTGACCATTCATATTGATTATGTCCTAATCATAGCAAGCACAAAAGAGCATCCCATGTCTCCTAGACAAGCTAAGTTACATTTACAAATGTAACTTACAAATAGCTAGCTATTCACAGATGCACTATATATATATACCTCTAGTAGTGCATAGACTGCAACTTGATTTTCAAGATCTTCTCAGTTCAAGGATATGTCCTTTATCTGTTTTTCTGGTAACAGCAATATTGGCCAGTCACTTATTGGATCTTGTGATAGTAATTTTGACCAGCTGCTTCCTGGAACTAAGGAAAAATTATTCTCAATTTATTCCCTTTTGCTTTTGTTAAGTTTTAAAAATATGCCCAAAAACATATCCAATATCACCAAAGGAAAGTCAAGTTTCCAAAAGAAATCCAGTACAAAAAAAAAAAATAGTTTTTAGGCCTATGATTTTTAAAAAATAATCTTTTAATCAGTGAAATCTTATTTTAATTGAGTAAGGAATTTTGTACTGCTACCAAATATGAGTGAACTGCCCTACCTCCATCTCAGTTTAGTGCAATACATCCAAATAGTGATTCACTCAATACTCACTTTAAGGAAATTTATTTCTTCTCCTAAATCAGTGGACCAGGAACTACAAGATTGCAGAATTTATTCCACTGCTGTCCTTTGCCAGTGGTGGTAATGAGCTGGGAGTTGAGCAAGTATTTGTAGATAATTACAGGCTATACAGTACAGGGATACCTGAGTAAATATAAAATATAATAACAGATATTAAATGTAAAGATAAATATATTGTTAAAATATACAGTTAAAAGTATATAGGCCTATTGAATTAAAATGCTATCTAACTTCAAGCAGTAAGTGAAAAAACAGAGGGAGAATTGCAATTTAATTATCTCCATTCTGGAATTTAATAAGCAGATCAATAATGTTATCTCTATAATTGCATTCCAAGAATATCATGCTAGTTGTTTTTGCACTTCATACCCTGCAGCATTTCCTGTTAAGATGTTTTCAGAATGTTTACAGTCATTTCTGTTCTTAGGCCTGGATTCATCAAAACACTGAGCTTATACTTAGCATTATTTCCACAGCATGAGTAGTATATTTATGTCTATGTATAAATGTTTTCTGGAATAGGGTTGGTTATAAACATGCAAAATGATTTGATGAATTTAAAACAAAAACTAAAAATCCAATCTATATTGACAAAATATGCTGTTTCTTCTGGTGTATCCTCAAATAAGGATATCGTCATATGATTTAAAGTCATTATATAAAATATGTTAATTAGGATATTTTATATTTTTAAAAAATGATGAATTAAATAATATTAAAGTATTGATTGTAGACTTCTTTTCAGGTTCATCCTTCAAAAATCTATGGGTAGTGCTGACTTTCATCAGAAAGCAAGGAAGAAATGTAGGAGGGAGGGTGCATTTTCCCTATCTGCTTAGATCTTGGCACATTTGCTCTTCAATTGCTCCTCACCCTTCAGATAAGCTTGAAAACAAACTTCAACCTTTCAGCACTATGCACACTTCACACATTCTTTCACTTCAGCAGTTAACTCTTACCTCCTTGAACAAAACCAAAACACACACAAAAACCATTCCATGTTCTCACTCCTAAGGAAACAATAATTGTAGGTCAAGGTCACTTCAGAATGACTTAAATTTCTCTTTATTTTTTTCTCTCCTGTAAGTTATTTCTCTTCCTGTTTTGCCACAGAGGTTTTAGAAATGTTTGCGTTCTTCCTTCCTGTTTCCTCCAGTAATATTTTAGAGTGATAAATATAATTCTGAGGAATTCTGAGGTTTTTTTCATAGAATATTGGAAGTGACAGGGTGTGTCTTGTGGAGCTGCAGGATCTGTGGGAGCAATTGTCTGATGAGACGTGGTGTGAGAATATGCAGAATAAAACATATTATGTTGCACTGATTAGGTGCACTAGTTTTTCATGTAAGGAGTCTTAGTCATAAACCAATAAACCTTTTTGGATGTAGGGTGGAGTATTAATTAAGAGCTTGTTTTCTGACACAGCTTCAGAAACCACCTTCCTCTGTTACCCTGCCTCTGCCTCGATGAAAGAGAACTGACAGCAGACTATTCCTCCCAATAGAACAGTTAATTTTTCCATTTCTTCTCACAGACTACTACTAGATAGTGTTTAGCATCCTGATTCTTCATTTTCTGGTTCAACTGCAAGTGTTTATCTGCATTATTGTGGAAATTGTACACAACACTTAAGTTTTATACATAAGAAGAGTTTGATTTATTACTTTTGATCATTGTCCAAATCCTCTTGTATCTTGAACTTTTACAATCTTTTCCCAACGAGTAACCTTTTGTATTCTGAGTATATACAGTTGTTGTGGGTTGTTTAAACAGGTTTTGTTTGATGTATTGATTTTTCAGTAGTCAATATGCATATCGTTCTTCTTGCACTTCTGTTTAAAATCGTGTCAGCTTTAAATAGTTACAGTAGGGTTAATGCAAAAAGTCAAAAGTAAAACATGAGGGATTTTGCTCATTTTTCTTGTTCATAAATATGATCTTGTGGCTGATATCATTTGCAGCTGTAATGCTTGTGATTCTCCTGCTGAGCCTCCCAATCTGTCACAAATTAGCTGGAAGTTTCAAGGAATATGCCAAAACCTCCTTTACTCCTACAGGAGGACTGTTCTTTAAGGCTGAGAGATGATCTAGAACTAGAAAATATCCTGTGAAAGTCTGGGGACAATTGTAAAGAGTGAGTATTGTGTGATATTAAGAAATGAAGTCCAGAGTCTGTGGATGGACTCCGTAGACACCCACAGACCGGTTACTAAAGTCCTCTCCAAAGGCAATGGAGCAGTGGATGACAACCCATTTCCAAGCAAAGTGTTCTAATCATTGCAAAATCACTACAGAAGAGCCTGGTGATATTTCTCCTCTTTCCAGATGTACTTTAAAAAAATTGAGTCCCCTTAGGACAAACCTTTGTATTTAGAGGTCACCTAAATAAGTGGAAGCAGAACACTTGCTGTGGAGTGCCTACTTGACAAAGGCTTGGTTTTCTTTGTCTCTCATTTCTCATTCTGCTGAACATTCCTTATGGGCTGTCTCCAGGCAGCTCCATGATTGGCGAGTGGGAAGTACCAAGGACATGTTTATGTTTTAGTCATGGAAACACCTACAATGCTGCAATAAGCAAGCAGTCTGACTCTTATGCTTACACGTGTTAAGTGAATGAGGTGGACCAAAGGAACAAAGTTCTAGCGGTAGCAGAAAACAGGGATATAACTGTCCAGCTCCTCTGGACAGTTCAGGCACAACTCCATTTTTTTGCAAGTCTGGTCTGACAAAGGCATTTTGGTGTGAGTCAACATGCTTCTATTCCCATATACAAATAACTGTTTTCTGTTGTCCCAACTTGAATATTTGTAAACCTCATTCTTTAACTGAATGTATGCATAAGTCAGTAATGGTAACTCAAAATAAAAATGTAATTACCATACTGTGCCTGCATACAAGCAAAATATACACTAACTCTGCAGGAATTTTTATGCTACTATGGACTTCTGATAGTTTTTTTTTTCTTCGTTTCATATGGATGTTTTACTCCCTTGGCAATGCACTCATACTGAAGAAAGAATAGACACCTTAATCCTGCTTGGCAAGTCTTCCCTTTAAAGCTTTAGTCCCAAGCAGGCATGTGTAGTGTTTGTTGACCTTTTGCACCAGACCAATCAGTCCATTGTGGTCCAAAGTAAGACTTCCTTTTCTTGGCATTCAGCAAGGCAGAGTTTGATGATCAAGGCTTTGAAGTATAGCATCTGAAGCCCCAAGTATAAAAGCTGCCTCAGCAGCCATGTCAGTAGCAAAGGTTGTTACAAATTTTTTTCATTGTAATGTAATTTCAAATAATTTGAAAAACTCTGAATATTTAAAAAGCTCTGTTCTAGAAAAGGATCAAGGAATAAGTCTCTTAGTGTTTCCGTTAGACCTGATTCTCTTCATGTGGAATTCAGCAGTAAAATGTCAATAACTTCAGTAGGATCAGGATAAGACCCAATGCCAAGCTTGTGTCAATATAAGACGAAAACCTCTTTTTTACAGTCAATTTAACTACTTAAAAATTCTTAGTAGGAAGACATTTGGGGTGCTTAAACATTATTAAATGTTAATAAGGCTTGCCCATTTCTTTCAATGCTGTTCATTAATAGAATAGGAATCTCAGTACTTTAGGAGACAAAAAGAAACAACTATTAGATTTTTTTTCAAATTCATTAGTATAAATGTCTGTTTGCCTCTGTGTGAATTTATATTTGAAACTTCAGTGTGATATATTATATAAACGATAAAAGTGGTTCCAAATAGTTGCAGCCTTTATAAATTATGAGAGAGATAAAAGAAAGATACTAATTTCTATAGAAAGAATCCATCAGTTCTCATTTATCCATGTAAATTAATTACATTAGTTATGATTAGTTATTTCAAATATTTTTAAAATTATATAATGGTTTACTACCATGCTAAACAACATAAAGCACTATTAGCCACAAATATGATGAACAAAACTAAAATTGTCAAGCTAAAAAAAGTTGTGTACCCAGTTAAATAAATAAATAAATTTAATTGGTGTACAAAAATCTTGCAAAATCTATTTTAAGGATGCATGACCTTTTCTAAATGGACAGCTTGTAATATAAGAATCAGAACAAACCAGTTGCAGTTTTTACTCTAATTTGCAACATCTCGGCATGGAACAGAATTTGTATTAGCATGACATTATGGTTTTGTAACAGCAGTCTTTGATTTTGTCTTTTTCCCATTTTGCCTTTTTCTTTCCCCCTCTCCCAAGCCTTTCTGCTACTGATGATGAGTTTACAGTCTAAAACTCTGCTACTTTCCATGAAGTACTATTCTGTGAATGCTTCTTGGTCTTTGATCATTTGGTTTATCTCCGTGACCTAAAAGGAAACCCTACAAATAGATTCAGATATTTGGCATAAGTAAGGAGCTGGACATGAAAGGAGAAGAGGCAGTGAAAAACTCAAGACAGCACAGAGCCCATTATGTCCCACTTATAACACAACCATGGTGAGAAGACTGGTTGCGTCTAAGAGCCTCGTGGTCTCCACCCTTTGCAAGGAGCTCTGAATGCACAGTTCTAATCACAATATGGACTCTTCCCATGATCATGGATAAGAAAAAAGATACCCAGATTTCCCATGAGTGTTTTTAGTGCCTTATTTGGATAATGAGAAGTTAGGGTGTTTGGTGAAGTTTCTGCCACATGCATTAAGGGAATAACCTTATGCAGCTACCAATGTATTTTCCATAGAATGAAGTTAACGAGTTTCCACAAAATGGATAGAGTGTATGCCATGGTAATCAGACTGTGGTACTGTCAGGCTGTGAATATTCTGTTCCATGTCCTTTCTTCACATCACACTCTCTACCCTCACTGTGCCTTGGAAGTCCACCTGCCTGTAAAGGAAGGACTCTTGGTGCTCCTTGCACTGCCACAACCACAAAATGAATGAATGGTCATCATTCATGAACATCCACACATATCTCTTGTGTTATGGCCTGCTCTAACAATTAGACACGTGGTCGGTTAAAAGGAATGTCTAGGCTACTGTAAACTTCAAAAAATCAAATTGGTTCATTAACTTGATTGTTTCCTACATTACTACATAAGAGTTCTTACCTATGAAATGGAATTGTACCCTCACATCTTCTTATCTATGATTCTGATTTGGTTATTTCATATTCTTTGATTTTATTTATTTCTTCCAAAATCAGAACTTGTCATTCCTGCTGCTTTATTCTTTTTCTCTTAGGAAACTATTTTTGCTATTTTTGATAGTCATTAGTTTTTGTTGTCCTTACTTTCCAAGAACCATTGGATATGGACTGCTTGCCATTTTTTCTGTCCCTTTGCTTGGTAAAAGCAACTGGCTGAGGATGATAATTAGACAATTACAACTCGACTGTCAACATTTTTAAGTATATAGGATACAGGACAATATGTAATACAATTGTATTGTATTACATGCAATAGTAAAGGGAATATTTCTGCACAGGCCAAGATGGTACCAAAGGATGTGCTGTTTTGAGATTGTAATGAATTGTATCACACAATACAAAGAAAAATGAAAGGAAGTGAAGTTAAACACTGTCTTTTTTCCAACTCCTATGGAATAAAATTTTGTGCTATTGAGTAGATTGACGTTTTCCTATAGAATTTTCCTGTTTTTGCCTATAAAGATATGTTTGTCATGCAATAATACATTTTGAAAAAATAATGAGGTCCTCTGATCATTTTCCTCCCTATTACTGGATAGCACTTCCAGCACTATGCAAGCACAGTTGGCTACCCAGGGACCCTGATGCCAAGTTGCGGAGGATATTCTTGTAGCAGTGACAAATAGCTTGCTGGTGGGCTGTGCAGAGTGTTGTTCTGGCAGCAATGAAGTTGTCTATGTGTCTGTCACTTGGTTAGGCTACAGAAAGTCTAGGTGGTTTGATTTTTTTTTCCGCCTTTAGAGAACTTTGTTTTAAACTTGCATGTGTTTCTGGTGAATTAGTTCATTTGACAGCAAGGTTCTTAGCAGACCCCTCACAAGTGTTACATGTGAGTACCTATATGATGAAAGAGAGAAAAAATCTTCACAGTGCCATACTTGTTTTCCATACAAACCTACATGCTGCCATTACAGCCACCCACATATCGTTTGACAACTCACTTATGCATCAAGCATCTTAATGAATCAGGGCTGAATAACACAGTGTCCTCGTATAAAGCCACATATTTCAAATGTTATTCTGATTTTATGCCTTTCCGGTGAAAATTTTGGGTAGATTGTGCAATCTGTAAACAAAAATTTGTGCACGGGTTCTGTTTTGCTGCTCATAATTTTCATATTGAAAGCATTCTAAGTTGTTGATTTAAGTGTAAAAATACAATTACTAAAGTCAGCTGACTACCAAAAACCCAATAATTCTTAGTAGATAAATTAGCCTGTAGACAGACAATCCCTATGGTGTCTTTTGACTGCCCAAGAAAGTATATAATTTAAAGCTTCTAGATAATTTATGGGTAAAATGCAAACTAGCTGACACTGCTGACTAAAAAACCAACACTCTTCCTATTGTACTTCTGAGTTTATAATTAAGGGTAAATGTGAAATTTAAACAAAAAACAAAATAACAAATATAATAGGTATTGTATTTAAAAACAGGAAACAAAGGCATCAATATTTGTATATAGATTCAGGAATAATTTAAGATCCTTTGGAATGGTAACAAATCCACTATATAATAACTCTGCTGAATGATGTAAGCCTAGACTAAGTAAAAGGAAGTAAACATTCTTTTCATGAAAGTCAATATACAATGGCAGTGTTTTAAAAGGACCTAACAGGCTTTTAATCTTATAAAGGAAAAAAAAAAGTTTATTTTTGTTCATTCTGTGTATATAGATGCATTTGCTGATTTGGTTATCCATATTGGCAGATCAGATTAAATGTACTTTGAGACAGACTTACATTCTTTTGTAAGTCACTGTACTGGTTTTACACTCACAAAAAATATTTCAAATTTTCTTTTAAATCACCAATACAAAAACAAAAAAAATTCTGACGCCGGTAATTAGAAAAATAATCAAAGAACTCCAAGTATAAGTACTTAGAAGAGATGTTGAAAGGTATTTTAACATTGTAAATTAAGGGTACATAGAGGAAATTTCAGCTAAAAGTGATGTTTGAGTTAGTTTGTTTTCATTGTGTCCAGTGATAGTACTTAAGTCAGCCTCCTGGACTACATGGGTATTGCTAAACTAAACTCATCAAATTTGCAACTATAGCTTTGCCAGAAACATTTTTGAAAAGAGCCGACAGCAGAGTTTTTCTAGCTTTCATCACTTAGAAGCACAGAGTGAGGCTATTGATCTTAAAATTGCTGGGATTTTCGAAGGAGACTGCTTGTTTGTTCTGTGCTGTTGTCACTGAAGTGGTTAAAGCTTTGTTTGTTTGTTTTGGTTCTGAATGGCTCTTAATGGATTAAGCTTTCCAGCTTTCACCACAGCTGAAACTGTTTATTAAAGTATCAAGATATAAACTAACCTCTGAGAATTTTAACTAACTATATAGGGCCGTGCAGCCCTAATGACCCATCCATGTGAATCCCTTTGAAGGCTTTGATGTGTTTGTTTTTGCAACTTATACCATACCGAATTAATTTAGTTGTTTTGGGGAAAACAAATCTACGTGAAGTTGGACATTATAATGAAATAAAGGGTATTTTCCCTCACAGATTTTATGTAAGTGCTCTAAGTGCTTCATCAAATCATAGCCATGTGTACAGAATACTGTAATGAAATATTTAGAGTGTTTTATTGGCACTAAATGCTTTATTATTTCAGATATTTACAAAAATTATGAAAAAAACCCTCAATCATATTTAACCCAGTAGATGAGACATATTCTAAAAATTTACCAGTCTGGACATGGATAGAGATATGCTAGAATCTTTAAGATTAATATCAAATACATTTACAGAATACATTAGACTTGTAATTTCTACAATTAGGTTTAACCAAGTTTTCAAGCAAAATATTTAAAATCCTATCTTAGAGTAACCCAGTAACCTATTGGACACAGAGCTGGTAGAGAATATAATTCACAAATTGGCTGATCATGGTAGACCAAGCAAAATCCTTTAATTTCCAAATTTGAACAGGTCATCCCCATATCAGTGTCAGAAACGGGTTACCTTACTCTTCCACTTCAACTTCAAAGTCCTTAATAAAAATAAAAGAAATATTAAAATCCAATTAGTGGCTTTTTTCAGGTGGAGATACCTACACAAGATATTAGAACTCCAGCATTCTATCCAAAGCATCTGCCATTTCACTTTTTCATTATACACTTTTGCACAGTACATGCTAATGTGCAGCCTAAGTATAGGCAAAAATAATGAAAAAATAATGAAAACTCTGAATCTAAAGAACTATTATTATTTTAAAGATTTGTATTGCTATCTAGTCCCAGTTAGAGGTAGTCTTATAGTTGCAATTTCCAGATGTACAATATTTATCTCAGCCAAAAGATTTGGCTTAGGGAAGATGTATGTGCATGGAAAAAGTTAATTAATATCAACTGGTCAATGAGATTATGCTTATTTTTTAAATGCACTCCACCTGCCTTAGTGTATATAATTCTGATACCTTCAGTGAATTCTCTTACATGCCTTTTAGTACAACATATGCATATATGGTGTATATATAGTACATATATACATAGCATATATGCATATATATAGGATTGAACAAACATGTTCAAATTCTGTTTCTCTTTACCTGTATACTCATTCCTTAATAACTAGTGTTCTAAAACAGGAATCAATAAATACTATTTACCAATAACTGTAAGTGGCAGGTTTTGTGTGTTTCCCAAAAGCTTTGGTATTCTGGAGAAAAACCTCAAAATCCTGTTACTACCTAATGTTAATTGAATTAAAAAAGAAGAGTATGAGAGGCTGGCATAAGGAAAAGTGCTTTTGAGTGAGACTATATCTGAAGAGTCATTGATTTAAGGTAAGGTTAGAAATGTTTTTATTATGTCTCTGTTACTTTAGATAAACTCACACAATTCATTTGGAGAAGTAATTATCATTGTAATATTTCAGATCCTAATATTAGGAGATACTGCTTGATTAAGTGCAATATTCTGATGTTGCACAGTTTTTTCTTGTACGCAGTGTGGGAAGAATAATTATTTACTCCTCAGCATTTTCACTCAGGTAGCATTATAGGAATCCTTGCTTCAAGTTCTCCGTAAGAATTTTGGAGACATTAAAGGCAGCTTTTCTTCATTTAGGTACTATTTTTTTTTTGTTTCTGATAGATAAGGAATATGAACAGCATCAGGAAATGCCACTGTTTTTCTGTCTACTATCAAAAGGTCATTTACTACAGGTACCCCTTTGTAACCACTTTTGGGAGAAAAGTCCAGAAGTGATGCAAACTTTATGATGCAATTTATGGAAAATGCTGGAAAATGCATACACTAAAACATTAATAAATAATTGCAAGAGTCACGCAGTTGGAGTAGTAAAAGAACCCTCAGCAGCTGAGGTCTCTAATAAACCCATGTGCTGTGGGAGTCATTGCACACTGAATGGGCTGCATATAACATTGAATGGATTACATACCCATAAAAAGCACAAGGAATTGGAAGAAAGTGGCTTGGACCTAAAGTTTTGTGTACATTCCTCTTGAAACAATCTGATTCCAGTGAGACAAAACAGAAGGACAGTTATGGAACTGGAGCCAGAATGGGATGTTAGAGTATCAGGAAAATATATTTCAATTACTTAATTTTTTTCCTGCCATAGAAAGTTACTCTTTCTTTAAGACCCTTTTGGGTCATTGTACCAAGAAAAATTCTAATCTATTATCTGAGAATATAAATGTAAGTTGTTTTATTAGTTTTATTTCTTTAATCTATAGGAAATAATGGACAATACTATTAATGACATTAATGTCATCACCTCTATTAATGACAGTGAGAATGTTTTGAGCTCCTGTTTATGTTTAAATACATCTTTCTGGTTTTTTGCCATAATTTGTGGCTACAGATTTTATCTCACTTTAATTCAATGTGCTTTGCAAGAAGAGTTTATGAGATAGATAGATAGATAGATAAATGTATAATATATCATGCATTATACATGCATTTATGTATAGTTCTCTTGTTTCACAGGATCAGAAGATGGTGTAGGTTGAAAGGGACCTCTGGATGTCACCTTGTCCAGCTCCTGTGCTGACACAGGGTCGCTGAGACCTCATCACCCAGGCACTTGTCCTGATGGCTTTTGAATATCTTCAAGGATGAAAACTTCACAACTTCTGTGGTCAACCTTTATGTGACTGTTTTAAGTTTTTTTAAAATACATGTGATATACTGAGATTTCCCTTCATATTAATTTTCTAGAGGATTTCTTAGCAATTTACACAGTCAGAGTTTGTTACAGTAATTCAATCGGTCTTCAAACTCTATCAGCCTTTTATTGAGTTATGACTCTGTTGTAGGTAGATTACAACTTCATTTGGCATGAATAAAAAATAAAAAAAGCTTCTAAAAAGCACACTGTATGTGTAGCTTAACTGCTTCTTCTATAATGTGTATTCATACTTACATCTTTTCATCCTAGGACACTTTTTCACAATCAGCTGAGAAAAGAAACCATTTGTCCTTCAGAGTCAACAGAAGCTACATGTCATTCCTTGGTAGGATGAACCCTTACAAACAGTTTGACATTCTGGGAAATAACACCAGTGTCAGCTGGTATGTTGCTAAGAGAACAGAGGTGGGGGAAATGTGGATGCAAACAAAGTTAAATTGCATTTACCTTTTCAGCTGCACTTGAAGTAAAAATTGAATGAATTTAAATTTTTTTGTACCTAGAATATTACTAATAGCAATATGTCAGACTCACAACTGTACTGTAGATAAGGTACCTACTTCTATTACTATCAGGCTGAAGCAATGCATTTATGTGATAGAAAATTATCCAGGATATAGGATTACATTCAGTATTTAAAGTTTACTGCAGTAGTTCTAACTCCTGGTCCCTCTCCTGTACATGCAGATATATCACAGGGTGAGGAATTTCTAAGTGATATGCAGGTGCTCTTCTTCACACACACATTCAGTCAATTTGTTCAGGTGTACATCTGTGCAAGATTGTTTGTGTCTGTTTTCAAATTTTAGTACTGGCACATGCTATGCTCGTAACTATGGACAAAGCGCTTGAGAAACAAGAGACCTACATTGATTCAGGAGAAAATCATGAGCTCCTTCTCTGCACTTTTTTGATACTTCAAAAGAATCTTACTTTCTGATAGAGAGTTGAGTTGGGAACTTAGAATCCTGGTCTCTACCAGCTCAATTGTCTTCTGAACTTTTCCACTGTATTAATGCAACAGTGGAAAATAAACGTGGATGAGTTCTTCAGCAAAAGTATCACAGTATCACTGTGCCTTTCTGATCAACGTTATGTGCTGACCTACAACTCCTTCGCATTAGCAGACATGATCTTCTGTTTACAATTTTCACTGCAAAGCAGCTTTTAATTCTTGAAAATCTTATATATAGATTATTTGGGATGATTTTGAAATCAGCAGATACAATGAATGCAAGTTATATAATAATATGTAGGAATTCAGATAATATAAAATCATACCATATAATACAGAAATCTTAATTTGAAATATTCATGACAGAGTTGAAAAATCCTATTTTTCAGCATTTATACAATCTTGAAAGGTGAAAACCTATGGATCTTGAAAACCAAGGAAAGTATTTGATGATTGAGGTGAGGAGGGTGTTTGCTTTATTATGCATATGCCCGGTTTTCAGTTCAGTAATCAAACTAGAAGATGTTGCAGTCTCAAGTGCTGCATTGAGAGCTAAATGCTTCTTCCCTGTTTTCTCCATTTAACAATACATTCAAATTTTTGGGAGACAAAAAACCAAACTAACAAATCCAGGAATAGGCCTCTCTTGAAGCAGACTTCCCAGACCAGTATATGTGATGAGAGAGCTGGATTCTAATTTGGTAGGTAAGAAAAGAATCTTTTCTTCAAGGCTGTGTAATATATTACTGATCTCCAGTCAAGATACTCGAGTTGTTTCTCCCCTAAGAAAGCTGTCAGTGTTCATGTTAGCCATATTCATGCTACCATTACAACATCTGTCATACTTGCTGGAAAAAATCCCCTTATTCACTGCTAGACTTTGCTTTACTTTACTTTTCATCTAATCTATTACAATCAATCATGTAGGAGTTGCTTAGCTTATGAGTCTGAAAGTAGTCACAAGTTCTATTTGATTTACTTTCCTTGCTTAGCACATGCAAGGATAGCATTACTCTGGAAAATAAAGTGCATAATAATCTTGATTATATGGCATTCAGTTTTCTGAGATCAATACCCTATGTTTCTTACTAGGGACACCAAACTCTCCTAAAGATTTACTAGTCTCTTAGATGATAAAATTTCTGATTTATTTGGCTGATAAAATGTTTCCTGTGCTCCTGAGACTTGGTTGGGACACATGGGAGAGAAAGCTAAGACTCAAAGTGAGAAACCACATTTCATCAGTATATAGGCAGGAAGCCAGTGAATACTCCTTTCCCAATCACCATCACTTTCTTTTCATCATACAATTTTAATTGCAGCAGGAAGAGAATACAGTGGCAGCTGTGTAAAGCTACATTTTTATAGTTCTGGTGATTGACAGCTATATGCAGGCAAGATCTCTTGTCCCCATCCAGGCCCTGGAGGGAGCAGAGCATTCATTTTATCAAAATTCATGATATTAGTAGACCAGTCATTAGGTTCCCCCTGAGGTCAGTGCAGAGTGACAGACTCCTTCAGGTGGCATTTCAGAAGACAGAAGTTAGACTCCTGCTCTGAGTCTCCACTAAAAGAATCACTTCCATTCAGTTCCCTAGCTTATGTGTGCCCAAGAAATGTAGGAAAATATGAGAAAAGTAAATAACATTCCCTAATACTAGTGTAATGGGTAGTATAAACCTTCTAGATGGAGTTAATCTAGCATCTCCTGGTAGCAATACTTAAATTATTACCAATTTTTCCCCATTAGTAATCTCTATACCTTATATCTAAAAGAGTGTGAAGAAACTAAAAATCCTTACTACTTGACAGATTCATTCAAAGTAAATACTATGCAATTGCTAATTAAAACCCATAGTCTGATCAGACCTGCAGTCTACACAGATATGCAGTTCTAACATTATTTATTCAATAAGGTGAGAGGCAGGGGCATCAAGCCTGCTGGTACAGTTTCAAAAAGGCCCTCAAGGGAATTGGCTTCTGGATGTAATTCACAAACAGGGAAAT